>OX371226.1:15905286-16044499 GCA_947310385.1 Nephrotoma appendiculata | reverse complement strand
AAATGTTTTACCAAACAATGAAGACAGTGTGCAGAGGCAACAACGGGGCAACATTCCACACAGCAAACGCAACATGCTGTGTGGGATGTTGCCCCGTTCTGTTGAATTCAAATGTCGTGTGTGTCTTCCTCTTGAATTCTGGGTAGCAAAAACTCGTTTATCTTAGTTCGGTAACGCTCGCCGTTAACTGTAAGGGCGGCTCCTTGCTGATTTTCGAAAATAAAATGGACCAATGATGCCGCGCCGGCCAAAACCCACACCAAAAAGTAACTCGTTTTTGCGACAATGAGCAGAAGGCATCATTGAGGCGGGCTAATTTGGTCGGTGCAAGGCCCAATTTCATATATCTACTGCAGATATTAATAAAACAATCCCGCGTTATTTTATTTACCGAGTGTCATTCGTCTCACAAAAAATCCTTCATGTCGCTTCCTTAAACACTAATATACATTGTTGACAGTTTTACAATCCCTCGTCAATTTTAACTTGACTTTTTCAAATTTCTACTTTTCATTGTTGGTGTTATGTTTAATTTGATGTACAATTATAATTATTAATTGTTTGAAATTTAAACAATTTTTCATGACAAATTAAACAAAACTAAATAATATCCAGAGAGAAAATTGAAAACTTTTCCGATTAAATAATAAAAAGAAAATTGAAACTAAAAAGGATACACAAAAATAAATCCTTTTCCTTCTATGTTTTGTTGAAATACGTTACAAAAAATTTGTCAATTGGTTGACCAGATGGGGAAATTTATTTTTAAAAATTTTCTGTTTACGGGTTTTATTTAATTTGGAACAATTTAGTGTTTGGCTGTGACATAATTACATGGAGTATTTTGTTCGGCGGTAGGGCTGAGCGCTCGGTGGCAATTAAATTATTTAATTTTTCTGTACATTGCTAATATAAACTTTAGACATAATTAGATTTTGTTGTGTACGTGCGGACGTAATATACCTTCGTGTATCAGACTGGAAAAATATTTTTTTTTATATAAATCCGAAGGAATGAAAAGTTTTGTGAAGGGAAAACGAGATTCATCTTCTTATTTATTATTCCTTATCGATTTATTTTCATATTATTTTTTTTAACTAATTTTCCGCAACAAAGAATTATTATAAATAAATAAACAAAGTAATAATAAATAAATTAAAATAAAATCCCATTTCCAAGTTTCCACACAATATAATGTTCATAAATACAACAAAAATATCTTATAATATTTTTCCGCGGTGGAAAATTTTATTTTTATTTTGTTTTGTTTCTGATTATTATTTTATTGTTTTAATTTTTATTTAAAATACAACACAGAAAATGAATAAAACCGGGAAATACGCTTCTATTTTTCCAGTAAAGAAAATAAATAAAAAAAATGAAAACGTAAATATAGAAATTTCACGCTGATTTGTTTCAATGATTACAAATGTGAACTTTATATATATATATATATATATATATATATATATATATATATATATATATATATATATATATATATATAAGGGTTAGGGAGGCAGGCGGATTTAAGAAATTTGTTCGAATACAAGATTTCTTGTATAAGCGCTCGCGTTCGCCGGTCCATCGCCTAAAACCACCGGAATTTCTTTTTTCACCATTGTTGTCTTTTCACCAAAACCAAACAATAGGGAATATATCCCGGAAAATATTGTATCATTCTCATAATACTACATAATCATAATTTTGTAATAAAGAATGAAATAATTTGGTTTGTTCACCACCATATTTTCACCACTCTGGATTGCTGTGCTTATTATAACAATCATCATTTTACCCTTAACGAATCTTTTCGTTTAGGTTTTGTTTTTAAAAAGAAAAACAAACAAAAATTTTGTTTTCTTTAATTTTCCGTGAGTTCATAATTTAAACGGAGAATTCATATATTTTCACGGGATTGAGAAGTTAGTGTATATATAGAATGCGTGGGTGGTTTGGAAGTTTGGGCGAACAAGAAGGTTTGTAAACAGTGTATATAAAAAAATAGCGCACAATATACCTCAATTTTGATTATAACAACAATAAGATTTAAATAAATAAAAACGCATAATATATATATATATATATATATATATATATATATATATATATATATATATATACATATATATATGGAAATGTATAAAGCTATGTGTATAAATTTTCCATGATTTTCCTTGATTACCTTACAAAAGATTTTATATTTGCCATAATGATGAATAAATGATCACTTTTCCATCTTATTAGCAATGTTTTAAGTTTTGTTGGGAAATTATTTCTTCCTTGGTGGTAAATAATTATTTTTAATAAGTGAAATATCTATAAGATTAATTCTCCCCTAAGAATAAATCTCCCACTAAAACACGTTTGAAGCAATAAAACTTTTATTATTTAATGATCCAACAATACAAAGTTCGCGATTTCCTAACAATTATTTTTTGTTGGTGCCCTCATCAGCCTCAAGCTACCCTTGTTACTTGGTATAGTTAGGCTTAGGGGTGGTTGTTATGAGCAGACACTTGCCGAAGTTGGTTTTACGAGAAGGATTTTTTCGGATGAATGATATGATGGAAAATGTTACAAACTTTCACAATTAGAAATAACCCTGTGCATGAGTGAAATTTATAGAATATTACTTGATACAACTAAGCTGTACATTAATGCCAGGTCGGTGACGCGTTGGCCATTGTTGTTACTAGTTAGGTACAGGCTGTTAGGACTGACGTGCGATGTATTTACTGCACTCCTACCGATTTTTGCATTAAAGTCGCCCACGATGTTTTTGATGTCGTGATGCGGTATGTTATTGATGACTTCCTCCAGCTCGACAAAGAAGAGATCTTTGATGTCATCTGATTTATCTTCGATGGGTGTATGCACATTAACCCATTGCCGCACACTTTTTAATTGACGACCGTGCTCAGAAACACACTTTTTGTTTTTCAATTGTTTATGACTGCCATATGAAATTGAGCGTCATTTATATGTTTGGAAGTGAAAATTATTACATTTTCTCACAGTTTTCCCATGAAAACTCTCGACGGCTATAGCCGTCATTTGCTCATCACATCATTTTTTCTATATATTTCCGCCTACAGAAACAAATGACGGCTATAGCCGTCCGATTTTTTGGTGATATATAGACAAATGACGGCTATAGCCGTCATTTGCGCAAACATAATAGGACGGCTATAGCCGTCATTTGTTTCTGTAGGCGGAAATATATCGAATTTTTTATCATGAAAAATCGCACAAAAAAACAATTGATATGATAGTTGGAATGTTTCATCTTTTTTTCTTAGATGTATTACTGTATAATTAACAAATAAATGCATTAGTACACTTCGTAAGAATGATATTCCTTTTTTTATTAATTAAAATATGCAGGACGGCTATAGCCGTCATTTGCATATATATCAACAAAAGTTTGACGGCTAAAGCCGTCATTTGCGGGAATGGGTTAATGATCGTGATGTTAAATTTCTTAGTTCGAAGTCTGACCGTGCATATCCGCATGTTGATAGGGCGGAAATCGATGATATGATGCTTCACGCACCGATGGATTAGGAAGCCAACTCCAAATTCTCCTCCGCTCTGATGGCCGATGTAATGAAGAGTGTAACGATTGATGGTGTAATGGATCCCACCATAGGTGTTGAGGTTGTTACGTGTGTCGGTCACGTACTGGTGAGAATCTTAAGGCATCGGTAAAACTGTCGGTCTAAAAATAATATAATAATTGTTTACGGATAATCAAGCCCTTCTTATAAATCAATAACGAAATGGAATCAAATTCGGTAGAGAATCTTTGGAAGATGACCCCAGCAACGGAAGGCTGACAGGAGCTTTTACTCACGAACTGGGGCCCTATCATGATATCCGCGGCGAATCGTAAAATATTTCGATATGTTCTTTTCGACCCGCTTAAACTTTCATATCATGGATTCCGCTATTGAAACATTTTTTTTAATATTACTTACATTTTTAATTAAAGTTTTATTATTTGAAAGTGCAAAACACAACAAACAATTGCCAACACAATAAAGAATTATCAATCGCAAAAATATCCGCCACATTTTTGATGAAGGAACTTGTCTCACTATCGGATAGATGGCGAAAGGGTATCGTGTTTGGTGATACCAATTTCACGATATCGTGTGAAAATTGTTTCGCGGCGGAAATCATGATAGGGCCCCTGGTAATTTTAACCGAGTATATTATATTGGAAGACATACAAATTACCATTTCAAAATTTAAGTATAATATTAAATAGTCTACTGGCAGTGTTATCAGTCAGTCAGTTAAATTTATAAACCAAATAATCACGAAAACAGATCGAGGAAACGCGAACGTTGCTTGCACAACAAGCAGTAGAGGTTGCGCGTTCAATAAAATACCGCATTTCACTCTAGATGGACTCCCCCCAAGCGATAAATTTTCAAATGTCAATTAGATAATTCTTTAGCATATTTTGATGCAATAAATTAAAATAATAGACCAAAGGAGGACGTAGGATCAGATAGTGGAAAAAAGAATAAGTCTAATCAAAGGAAAATCTCTAGTTAGGTTAAATTGGGAATCAGATCGAGAATGACTGGGGAGAGGGTCTTCACTTTCAAATCAGCTTTCTGTTTTTAAATAACCGAATGTTCCAATTTTAATATACCTGTAGTATAAGATTCGAATTGTAAAAAGGCGAGAAATATAAATCCAATATAATCAAAATAAATTCAAGGAAATACAATAAAGGTGTTTAGGGTGACACAATTTCCCCCGCAAATTCACAATCTAATTAGCATTCAAAATTGAAAATACAAACCAAAAATAAATCAACCGTTTAATTAAACAATAAAATATTGGCCCGACAGTTTTTGTTTTTTTTTTTGTTGTTGTAACTCGTGAGTATTTTCCATGATAACCAAAATTGGCAAATGTATTTGTTATATGTATTAGAAATCTAAAACTTTCTATTGGGAAATCAATGATTTAAAATTCATTTATCATACTTTTATTTTATCAAACTTAACTCTATATTGTTTTTTTTTTTGTTTTTCCGAAATTCTTCACCCCTTAATTTTTTTTTTATTTTTTGTCACACAGGAAATACATCTCCAAAACAAAATAAAATTTCTAATAAAATAAATAAAAATCAATCCGAACCAGATCCCCTCTATCGAAGTTTTTCGATTTCCAGTGCCTTACGAATTTTTTCTTATTTTAATTTTATATATTTAAATGTTATTGTTTATTTTAAATTTTGTCTTTTCGTTTATCTCGCGAGGAAAATATATTTAAAAAAAACACAGAGGAAAAGTCAAAAATCTTTACTCATCTTTACTTATATTTGAATTTGAATCGCGTGTGCGTCGTCCCCCCACAATCATTCAAAATTATTAAAAAACAGAAAAGCGATAAAAATATTGAACTGGAGTGGAATATTAAAACACTCTTTACCCGTTTTAGAGTAGTGGTAGGGTGGTAGGGTAGGTGGCCTACGCCCTAAATAATGATAAAATTTATACGACGAATAAAAGTTGAAATTCAATTCAGTAATTATTCACAATATGCATTCTTCAAATTCTGCACTCATAAATCATTCCAAACTACTAAGAAACGTTTAGTCTATTGGTCTAATCGGCATGCTCTCCTTATGGATTTTTGGTAAGCTATAAAGAATCGGAGCAGATGGATTCATGACAGAGTACTTCCAACCAGTTCCATTAAACGACTTTTGGTTTTGGCATTTGTCGATACACTTACTAACTGAAGTCTTAAAAGACCTAGTTGGATCTCTACCCCGCTTTATTGCTTTGCTTTCTTGTATTGCCTTTATCCACTTTACACGCCACCAGGTCATGGTCACCTAACTTTTTCGTTATCGCAACAATCACTTTAAGATTAGTATTAGGAGAAGTAAGAGCGATAGAAGCAACAGAAGAAGAGTTTCAAGGCGAAGAAGAGTTATCAATGCCTTCCTTTATTGGTAATGCACATATGTATTGATTTTAGTTGGGTTGGCAGTTTCATCATTTACAGCGAGATTCTCGAATAACTGAAGGCTGATTTTATTTAGCGTATGAGCAAAACTCACTCCAATGCTCAGCATTTGAATCTCTCTGCACTACTGAAACCAACTGATTGCATATTCCTGTCAGGTATGTTGATTACTATGCGAAAAATATAGTGGCTGTATTTGTGCTAATCCAGAATTGTATCAATTCCATTGAAAAACAGCGACCGTTTAATAAACGATTTTCTGATATTAGAAAATGATTATACAAGAAAATCGTTAATTCTACGGACTTTGTTGTTAAATGGAATTGGGGCAAATCTGGATTAGCACAAATTCGGCCAGTATACTTTTCGGATGTAAATGAACATACTTGATAGGAATATGCTATCTTAATTGCTTATTCTTGAATTTTAGAACATTTTATTTCTATTGTTTATTTTGTTGTTCAACACAAATATTATTGAACGGTATACCTCTGTATTTTGTTTATTTAATATAGTATCTTTTAGGGGCTCGTTTGTTTTTCCTCAATTTATGAAAATTATATTGAAAGGTTTAAAATTAGGCTAAAATTATTTCTGTTTTTCTTTTTAGAAATCTGGTTTTATTTGTTCCGTCTTTAAGGCGACACTTGAAATTTTCCTTTCCCGTTTTTTCGGCTCCTGGACTACCACTAATTTTTTCCCGTGAGCACTCATTAGCACAAATTGGGCTTAATCGATAATTATCCGTTCATGAACTATAACTTTTTGGCTACCAACGTGGGGCGAAAAACCCCGTTGTTTTGCATAAAACATATAGATGATTAAGGAAAATTTTATTTTTCATTTTCTATCTTTAATATTGCAAATTTTAATATTTTAATGTATAATATTTTTTTTAAATTTCAGATTTTTCTTTTGATACGAGTAACTCATCAAATTATTAATTGCATCCATCTCTGGAGTCTCATGGGAATTACGTCAAAGACGTCCAAAGGTTTCAACATAGTTTTCCAATTTTCCTGATCAAGCGACTCAACCACAGGTAAGTATAGTAAGTAATTAGAACATTCGAAAGTTATAATTATTTTTTGATTGCGTACTTCACCTGTTGTATGAATTATAAGCAGCGGATTCCTTTGCTGATCTTGCGCATCATCGGTAATTCTCAGGAGTACTCTGGTTTGGTATGAAACCACCACTAATTTGTTTAATTCATAGTCGGATTCTTGCAGTGTCGTATCGTGCCGTATTATGAACCATCCGATATCCCTTAGTTATATCCGAGTTCTCAGCAAATTCTGAATGTACCCCAATTTCTTAAAGCACACTCTCGCCTCTTGAAGTGGGCATTCTTGAGCTACCCTATGCGCAAATAGCGGTGCACAAAGAAAGCCTCGTCACTCTCGTTTAAGACCTTCTTCTATAGAATCGCTGGTCGTCGAGCCCCATAGCTGATTTCCCTTATGCCACATTCTAAATTAAAAATAACGATACGTTTTAAAATTTAAATAAAAAAACAACCACGAATAATACGCCCTTATCGTAGAACATCAATTCCACCTACTTGGGTCAAAATAAGGATAGGAATAAAGGAATGAATTGAAAATTTTGGCGAAATATGAAATGAACCTAACCAGGTCTAATGGCATTCAAAACTTCGATTTACTCGCAAGTGCGACTCATTGCCTAGGTGATGCCATTTGGTGTTTCATTAATCTACCTAATTCACTGAAGTAATCCTTTTGCCCTCTTATTTCGCAGTCATCATTCAAAATCCCCTTGGATGAGTATGACTGTGTGAGTGGAAGGCCGAATCAATCATTGAAATAGGAACCAGTTAAGTCGTAACTATTATCTAAACGAGTAGACTGGCGACCTCATAATTTTAAAAATAGCGAAATATAAACTGTGGTAAATTCTAGCCACCAGCTAAATTGTCAAGTAACTGAGGATTATTGGGGTTTTCCATTTTTACAATTCCAGCTGGGATGCGGAATGATGTGTCAACTTGTCTGAGAATGAGTAGCCTTTTATACCATCCAAGATCGTCGCTTGGCAGAATAAGAATATGCCCATTACTTCAGGGATCGCATCTCTTACTCATCCTTGCCAGTGTAGTGTTAGTTGTTGTCGAAATTGTTTGTCACACGAGTAAAAAACTGCATGCCATCAGAAAATTAATGTTTGAGAAATGTTTTGTGTTGAATTTAACGACGACCGAAATAAATTTTTAAATTCCAAATGCTACCACGAATGTTGGTTTATCCCCCAGAGTGCGGATTGGGACATGCCACAGATAAACCAAGAATTAGAAGATCCAGTGTATGACCTAACATTGTATCTGGTATCAAGCATGCCTGTAAGAAATGAAACTCATACCAGTGACAAGTTTATATTTATATTGTCAACCGATCCAGATGAGCATCTTACGACAGTACACCTGTGCTCTAATTCTCTAAAAACCAAGATAAATTGTAAAGTGTAAAAGTGATAACTTTTACACACGAAAAAAATTATCGTAGAAGTCTAGATTTATATTGGATATCGTGATGTTTTAATAATTTCGCATTCACGAAATTTTTTTCAAGATAAAATGTAAAGTGGCAAGATAAGTTTATGTCAAAAAGTAACACAAGTAATTTATCGCGGAATAACTTTGCTTGAATGTGTAAAACGCTTTCGTTTGGATATTATTAATAGTTAATTGCAATTTTTGATATTTTAGTTTATAGTTTTATTTTAGAATTAAATAAGATCAAGCTCTAATTATTAATTAAACTCTTACTAATTATTATTTAAATTTGTGTACTTATAAAAATGGACCATTATCGTTGGAATTAAAATATTCTTTCAGTAAAGTTAAACATTCGAATATGTTCATCGACCGTCTTCACTATTACCTATACTTTTACTTAGGTTTATATCCAGTCGTTCCATAAATACAACAAAACAAATAAATTTATTATTAATAATTTTATGTTTAAAGTAGGGAATATATAATATCCCTATTTATATAAGAAGAAGAAGACTTAAGGGGTAGAATATCCTAGAACAAGATGGTCTGTGGATTACAGCCAAAGCAATTTTAGTTGCTCAATTTTCAAATATATAAATGTCAAGTGTTTCAAGTGTCTGATTTGACAACATCTAAAATGGACCCGCTCTCCACATAGCAAGCAAAGTTTTCAAGTTTGTGTGCACTTGCAATATTTTAGTTGATCATTACACTTGCACAGTTAAAAAATTGACGAGCACAATAAATATGACGGTCTATAGAAAATCAAAATTAGTCAACAAATTTCAGTTTGTTGTTGTTCAATATTTCATTTAGAGGCACTGAAAGCTCTCAACAGTTTATAAGATCTTACAATGCTTTAACTCTAAACTATTTATTAACTTATGTTTGAGAAAAGTAACAATTAGGACAAATTTCGAAAAATAATGAACGAGAACAATATTTAATTATATTATGCATTCAAATTAGCTTTTAACTAGCGCACTAAGGCAAACAAGATGTATATTGCATAAAATCGATTTCTAAAGTGCAGGTAATTGATCAAAGTCTCACCTCCTACTCGTTACCGATCCTTAAGATTAACCCAAACATTTTACAAAGATTAAAAATTAACTCATGGTAAAAAAAACAAATCGTAACACTAAAACGTCCCTCCATAACTAGACCTACATCAAATACTAGAAATGGGTCCGATTAACAAATTTTCAGTGTTATTGGGGAGGCACATAAAAAAATTTTGGATGAGGAACTCGTGGAGTTTGGAAAGCTCGCAGTGACTAACCAAATTTGATGGTTAAATGAGTTTCGTTTCTTAAAACGCATAGCTTTTTGTAGTTTACTCGAAATTCTAAAATTTTAATAAGTCAATCCCGGGCTTTCCGAGATCCGACTATTATACTTAGGTATTGTCAAGTCGCATATGCAGAAAGAACTAAATATGGCATCGGAAAGAGCTAAACATGTCTTCAACAACGAAATACACTGAAATTATGATCTACTTAAGACAGATTTGATTGAATTTCAAAAACATATCGCAAATAATAATTATGTACATAATAATGCGATTTTGTATGTAGTATAAAGAATAACCTTTAAACAGATTAGAATACACAACATTAATCAAAATTCAACTGATCGATCAATTGTAAATAAGACTTATATTATACACGCCTTTACCATACGAAGTAAAGAAATTTTTGGCTGTTGTAATGTTCTTTTCAAACATTTGGTTTGTTTTATAAGTCTATCTAACCGTATCTTGATTTGAATTTCAAATAACTCCCGATTCCGATCATTTTTCAATATGATTTTGGGGGCTATGTTTGATTCTAGATGGCTTTGATGTATATGCAACAATTTACGTTTCTAGAGATTATATTTTTTGAGTTATTAAGGATATAAAATAATTAAAATTTCGTTTTGACGTTTAATGTTATCTTGCTCGCTTGCTGTCAATAGGTTTATCTTGGGTAAAACACTGTTTAGTGAATGCGATTTAAAAATGCCAAGATAATATATTGTATAAAATTTTCACTTGTAAAATTAGCCATACCAGTAACAACTCGAACTATAGATTGTGAACAGCTGCTACTTAGAGTAACTTATATCCATAAGAATAATGTTGAAATTTAAATGGGAAGGGTAGTTATAGGCCCTCAAAGTCTAAATATGAACCTACATACATCATAAGAGTGTGTTAAGTTTTGACATTTATTTATCGTAACCGTATTAAATTTTATCTTTTAGTGCAATTACAGAATGCAAATATTGTAAAAAGGCAAGATAAATTATCGTTTACACGTTTACAAATTATCTTACTGCTTAGAGAATTAGAGCACTGGACGTAAAAAATGTATCCCTACTCTCTTGTCCTATCCCCAGTGCGGCATCGATTCCCGCAGCTCAGTCAAGTAAGGAAAATGGTCGTTTGTTTTAGGGATAGATAAGTGGAAACCTAATTTACTACACATAGATGTAGGAATTGGTAGTAGGTTGGATCAATTTTTAGCATCTAAATGGATAAAAAAGGTACATGGGGGTCAGCGGACCCAAAATTGGTGGTCTCAAACCCTCACGAGAAATGGGATTACAAACATGGTTTTTTAATTAGGTCTTTTAGGATGCCATAATCCCTAAAAACCTATCATGACAAAAAAACGGAGAAAATGAACTTTCGCAGCGTACGCCCTCGCACCAATTCAGTTGGAGGAGGACCTTGGCAGAAAGGGAGTGCCCCGCCTATGGGCATGGTTACTTAAGAAGCTCCCATTCTTAGCTTTTGCTTAGAGAAACCAAGGGACCTTGCCACTGATTGGTTTTCAGTCGCAGACCTACCACAACACTATACTTATTGATATCAATGTTTTGTTCTTCGTCATTCAAACGATCTTCTTCTTATTGTGCATGCAAGATTTACCCTTATTTTCAACTTGTTAAGCAATTTAGTTTCGAAGCGGTACTCAATGTCACATTCTCTCTTTTATTCTTTTCAACGTAATTGAAGGATTTTGTTTAACAATTTCGATTATTTTAAAGCTCCGCTTACCATCTTGATAATCTGCTAAATAGTCTAATAATGTCTTCGTTCCGATTTCAATTGCCAAGGTACAGCCAAAAAATGTAAATTCGATCGATTGTGGGTAAAACTACCAGGCTACTATTGATCCCTGTGCTCAGAAATCTGTCTAATTAATTATTAAAGCCAATTTTATAACAACCTACCCTAACACATATAGTGCAAACAAACAGGAAGCAGGACATATCGTTGATTTTTTTTTTTTTTTTTGTTTTAATTTAAATGCGAGTTATGTAATTCAATGATGGGAAAATATAGCAAATATTTTACGCGAATACACAGATGATATGCAAAAACTAAATTTAAGGGATGAGATTAAATTTATCGTATTTATCGTTCAATACAAAATAACTGAATCAGGATGCAACTTAACCAACTACACTAACAAATCTGTTCACAACAGAAAAACAATTTTCAATTTTACATCAACCGTATGTCACTATTGTGTTCCAATAATAAACAAAAAAAAACATTTTTCCATTGGTATGATATATTTGGTTTAATATTTAGATTTTTTTTTTTGTTATTGACACAATTCAGCAATAGAAACAAATAAATTTTCAATCGGGAAAAATGTGGAAAATCGAATGTACGTATGTATGTAAACTATATAGCTGGGTACTATCTAAAAAAAATTAACAATCGGCACTGGGCTCCAATGTTTATGTATAACATTAAATTTTATGTTTATTAGAAATAAGCCACACAAACATAATAAAATTATATAAATATTCCAAAAAAAATCGAAAAGCTATTTTCCTAGAAAATTCGGTAACTTCACAGAATAAGATTTATCCATAAATTGGGGTCTCTTAGTGAAATTTCTTGTAGATCATTTCAAATTTTGCAAATATAAGTGTAATGAAATTAAAGGTTAAATTAAGTTTAATGTTGGCCACAACCTCACATTATCCTAAGAAAAGTCAACGTCTTCTTGTTCTCCTCTATTCATCTCTCTCTCTCTATATATATATATATATATATATATATATATATATATATATATATATATATATATATATATATATATATATACATATATATATCCAGTGAATGCCTTTCATCGACGTCACTAGCCCAGTCAGAATCACAATATGCTATAGTAATACGGGGTTACCTTCCTTGCAGAATTCAAGTTTAGGAGATGCTGTGCCTTTTAAATATTGAAGAATTCCTTTCATTACGTTACAATGAGCTTTTCCTGGATTGTTGTTAAATCTGCTTTCCATATGGACAGCGTATATTATGTCGAGTCTAGTTCCTTGAGCTGCGTATAGTATATTGATTCGGTTCAGAAGGAGTCAAAACAGAGTTGCAGTCTGACATATGAAATCTCTCCAAAACATCTGTTATACTATATAACACTCTTGATCAACCCAAATTTTGTGTTGGTTTCGATCCCTAGTGACATTTAAGCCCAAACATGATTTTGCTTTTCTCAAGTCCTTTATTTTAAACCGTTGATTTAGCTCTAATTTTAAATTTTCCTTTAATTGAATACAGTTAGAGAAAATTAGGAAATCATCAACATACACTGCTACTATAATCGTTCTTTCATTATTTATCTTATAATAAATACATGTGTCCACTTTTAACCGTGCATATCCTGTTAGATTTAAAACTGCATCTAGCTTCACCTTCCAAGCTGTACTTGCTTGTTTGATCCATATATTGCCTTTCTTAACCGACATATTTCCAAAAACAAAACCGCATGGTTGAAGCATGTAAATTGCTTCTTGTAATTCTCCCTGGGAAATGCAGAACCACGTCCCCAATTTAATTTCACTGTAATGGTGTTATTGTGATTGTTCCGTACATTGGTCTATTTCAGCACTCTCGGCTGAAAACGAACAGTTTTTTTTGTTGATTTTACAGTGTTTTTCTGTTATCGTCGCCGGATTTTTTTTTTTGAGTGTTCCTAAACTGGTTGACACGAATGGTACCGTTGGATTCCTTGATCAAAATGAAGGTGAGGTTACTTCTATCACTTCACACGTTAAAGCACCCCGTTAAAGCAGCAGAAAATCGTGTATTTTTAAACGAAGCTATTTTTGATAAACCACCCAATGTTGCCTACCCAACATAAAATGCATTGCCAATTTCGAACGGGTAGCAGCTCCACATGTCCATTACCTCACTTCATAGTTTTAGTCCATCATACATCGTTATCTCCATATCATTATCTGTGCATTACAGAGAGGTGACGCATTTGGTGCGGTTACCGCCAACCATATTATATATAGACATTGATGCTGCTTGTGGTTTTTATTTTAGTTTGAAAGATATTTTCCTTTTTCAAGTGTTTAGTGTAGTGTGTACATAGGATAGTTTTAGCTTTGGGAAAACAGAAAAAAAACTGTTTATAAAAATTACGGTATGGGTGCTATAAAAACAGGAAAATAATAATAAATCTTTATATGGAAATTAGAAAAACAGAATATTCGTTTTTCTTTTTACGTTTCATGTGTTAAGGTGGCATGAGAATGAAAATATTTTTTAAAAAATACAACAGAAAATGAAAAACAAATAAACCGAATGTATATGATGATTTTATTTTTATTATTGTTCGTTGATGAGTTTTCCTAAATGTTGAAGAGGATGGTCTTGTTGTTGTTTGGATAGGATATAATTTTAAAAGAATCTCTCGTGTATATATACAATGAATTAGAACAAAAATTTGATATGCATGTGTCTTACAAAATTGCGGTCAATAATCTTTCTCAGTATCAACCTAACCTCTGAATCGATTCATCAACGTGTTGTCAACACAAAACATCGATTCCGTGAAGAGCAGTTCTGATACATCAATCAACAATAATAAGATGGGAAGCAATTCTGATACATCTATGGAGTAAAAAGCACTTTCGACGAGGACAATGTAGGCAATTCGGAACAAGCACTAAAATTTAAAGCAGAACACGTTATAATGCTAATCAATTGTTACAGACTGAGGGCAGCTACGATGAGCTTTAAAACAAGCTGCACCAGCTCCGTATCACAATAACACAAATAGAGTGATCCCTGAAGAAGAAGCTAAAACACCTTACTTCAGCCAGGATTATACTCAGTGTTAATCAACTACTCCGAGAATTTGGCATCGTAACGGTATCTCTGAAACTAGAAAAAAAAAACATCAAGACAGTCTGAGATGTCAAATGCATATCCCACAGAAGCAAGCTGGCGCAACTATGCCATGCACAAACTTTAAAAACAAACACAAGTGTAAACAGGGACAGGAAAAAAAACTGTACAACATCAGCTATGCAGCACGTGCTTCAAGGACAAACACTATCCTTGTCCCTATTCGAAACGACGCTTAGTGTATAAGAGAACCCACAATCCGCTGTTGCATTCGAATAACTACCCTCAACGAACGACATTCAACACAAAAATTGCAGATACTCCAATATTTGAGGAAGCCGAAGGTTATAAAATAACAGAGCATATAATGGACCACCGCGAGGAACCAGGTTTCCTTAACAGATATTAAAAACCAATTAAAACGATTCTGGATTACGGAAGAAATAAAACCCAAAAAGAGTTAAGGGACAGTAGAAGAAGAGCTGTGCGAAGAGCATTATCAGCAGAATGACTGTCAAGACACTGACGGCCAACGTTTGGTATGAATTGCTTTTCAACAAAACATACCATCAATTGAGTCATCCAAGCTTAAATCAAATTCAACTCGTTGGTCCCAAATTACAAGAGGATCTGATCCAAAATATTATGGAGGTCGATACCAGACGAAATTGTAGAAGCATACCAGCTAACAACCGTAACCAATATTATCTGCGCCATATCTGTAAGGTTAAAGTTCCCAATTGCGGCGAAAATAATATTGAATTACTAAGAAAAAGCTCAAGAGCATTCAAGGGCAAAACCAACTGATCAGCACACGGAGAATTTAATCTGAGAAAATTATACGCCTAATCAATAACGGCAGTAGATCTATTAAAAGTCAAAATTACACCATCCTTATTAAACGTATTAAACATTCATCTCACCGCTAAGCGCAGGATTGCTTCACACTAGATGGCTACGAACACATTTCTTAAATTTCGCTCGTCACTATTCAAGTGATATTACTTAGTGATTGAAATTTGTTTTTTTTTGCCATATTCAGGAAAAAATCGCCCCTTGCTACCCTATAAATTGGTCGATCAAAATACCAGATAACCACATAAAATAAAATAAAAAATGGTTAAGTATTTATTTAGGATATTTTTATATCCATTTTCCAACTTTTCCAACAATGTATGGGAATATGGATATAATGAACATAAAACAATACGACCAAATCTCATCGACTTCATCTTTGTAGATTTTGTTATACGGATGGATACTAAATGAGTATAGCGATGTTTATCCGTTCCTCCGCCCGCCGTATCTCATACCTATGGAACACAATTTTCAAATTATTGTTATTATTTATTTCCCTGAAACAAGGATAAAATCAATTTCAATTAAAAAATTTCAAGTATGTTTCCAAAGTGGAATTTTCTCGCTATATATACACGGTTATGTTTTCTCACATCAAGTAAATTAAAATGTTTTTCGGTGCACATCATTTAGCATACACGTTACTTACACTGCCCCACGTAAACCCGAAAAATTATTTATGATTCAGCTAGGTTCACAAATACTATATGGAGGTGGGAAATATTTTAAATCCTATACTTCACTTGAAAATACTAAAAGAAAAACTTTTTATGTTTCTTTAAAAAACAAAACTTAAGAAAAGCACAACAGTGGCCTTAAAAAGACAAACTTTTCATTTTCCTTTTTTATTTGTTGTTTTTGTTATTTATTTTTGTTATTGACGTTTTTTTTTTGTTTTCCCAAATAACAATAAACCGCCAATTTTTTTTTATTACATTCATCTCAATGGATAAATATATACAACCGTGTAGATAGAAGGAAAAATCGGGATGAATGAAAAATGAAAGAAGGCAACGGCAATCTGCAGTCATACCAAATTTTATGTGACCAAACTGGAAAATGAAAAATAAAAATAATTCAATTAAAAGTGAAATGTAACTGGGTATGTACCCTATCATTTCTAATTCTAATTTTTTTTTTTTTATGTATCAGAATCAACCACTGAAACCACCTTCAACTCAGCGCACATAAGATGAGAAAACTCGTCTCATTCCTGTAAAAATCGTTGGCTAAAATAAATACAAACTTTTTTCTTCTTTATTTTGTTAAAGAAAAGTAAATGTGGCAGAAATGTAATTTTGAAAGAATTTTAAAGATAATTTATTTTGAATTTTATTGTATTTTATGGAATTGTGGATTGTCGAGAACGAAAAAAGTGGAAAATTTTATTTTTCAAAATAAAACTTTTTCACCAACAGCTCTTATTTAAGGCTTTAATTTAAGCAATAAATAAATACACATAAACAACACCATCCGTTGCTGTAAAATATTGGAAAGGGGTTCGAGTATTTTTATGATGATATTATTGTGCCTTACAATTTAATGCCGAATTCTTAGAATCAACTAAAAAAATTCAATTGACACATATTTATATTTATACATTTCTCGCCATACTTATATAGAAGAAAATGCAAGTCTCTATCGATGATTGAAAATGAAAATACCTGACGCATGTGAAGTTATCCCAGCCCTGCAGTATTTTTGTCATCGCATAAACTAAAAATGTTTCGGATCAGGGCTACATGATTTTGAAATGTATACACTGGGTCTATTTTTTAATTCAACCTGAGCGAGCAGATTTATCCAGCGTAGACCAGACAAATGTTGCGCGGGGTCAAATCACCCAGTGTGTCTAGGAGACTATCAATTTTTATGTGCGGTAACCTGAATTTTAAGATTTATACTTAATTACTCATACTGTCCAACATTCTTACGGAAATCTGTAATAAGATGTTAAGCCACATGACTTTAATTCTATCGTCTAATGACATAATTAATAAGATTACGTTGTATTATCAAGAAATAACAACATTAATTTTGTTATGTTTGCACTTTGTTTTCGCCTGAAGTTAAGAAAGGGATTAAAATTTTTTACGGAGGTGCTAGAATATTTCGCGGAAGCCGCTTGATATATTTAATATATATTATGTTGGACATACTCGATCGGATGCGTTGTACATCCCAGTCATACCATTACAGTACCCTCCCAAAGTATATCAGATTCCGTGTAATTAAAGTAATATAAATATTTGGAAAAAAAACATAAGACAAAGTAAAGGAAACAATCTTTTTACTTTTCTTAAACGATATAATAAAAAAAAAAACGTAAAAAATATTGCGGAAAAATCTCTGTCCATTCAACTGATGGTTTTAAATCTTTAAAAGATGTAATTTTCACAAGACATAACTTTCCTTTAACAACAACAATACGAAATACAAAAGACAAAATGAATTTCACGACAAAACTTAATATAATTTAGGGGTTGGAAGTTTAAAGGTTAAGAATAACATTAAGAATACGTAATAAAAGGAGAATAAGATTGACCCCCTTATGAATTTATAATTCATTTTTCTTAAGCAAAAAAAAAATATATTATCCTTAATCTTTTAAAATACTTCGGAATATTTCGTATACATGAACATAAAAAAAACGTTGTTTCGAGAGGAAAATGAGGAAAGAGATTCAATTAATGATGATTTAATTAGAAAATTTTCATTTTAATTAGAAAAAGGAAATTTTGATGTATGTTAACCAAGGCGACATATTTCGTTATTTATGTCTATGTATATATAAAAATTTCCAGACATTTTCCAAAAATTTGCTATTATTCAATGTGTGTTACTTAGTTGCAAACAATAACTAACAAAAAAATTAAACCAACATCCGATTCCGCACAGACTCGCACACACGATACATGTCTCGTTTTTTGACCGCTGGGTATAATTTAATGTCAACCTGGTACAGGTTTAATGGATACCTAGCGGAAGACCAGGAGTGAGTGAGACCATTTTATTGTTCATATGTCATCGCTTCGTCATTATATATTTTTTAGTACTGAGAATGGATCTGTTATTGTTGAACAGCCTTTGGAAAAAGGGTACGTATATGAGAGATTTTATGTTGTGAAACAACAGACACAAAAAACTTTTTGATGGACAGATTTTTTGCTTCATTTCATTCAAACTGCTCGTTACACTACATGAAACAGGACAAAAGAATTCGTATACAAAATTATTTAATTGTGTTTGGTATTCACTGGAAATATAAAAATTAAATCCGCGCGTATTTCTTGCGTCGCGATATTCATGCAAAAACTTTTCTCTAATTATACTAAATAAAATAAACAAAAAACATTTAGCGAGATAAGGAAAAGTTATCATATAGATTATTATCTAAGACAAAGTGTCGTGACAGTTGAAACTAATTTTGGTAAAGAGTTTATGTTTTTTGGTACACATTTATTACCCTTATAGATTTATCTGAGGAAAGATATAAAATTGTGTAAGACGACGATACATAAGAGATTACAGAATCTAAAAATTAACTTAAGCGAAATTGATTCAAACTATTCCTGGATGGGATTTGTCAGCAAAATATGCTTAAAGGTATTTATGTGTTTTTAATTGGCGTCATGTGCAGACGATCGTAACTCCTCCCGCCGAAGGGAAGGCTATAGACACTTTGTGTACTGTTTTGTGTTGTTACCTGGTGTGTAAATTTCTAACATCTCTTCCAGATACAATAGATGACAATTGCAATAATAATGATTGTGATCAGGGTTGTAGTACTGTATCCTTGAAGGCTGTGAGAAAACGCCCACTCTTGTAATAACGTGATGTGATCTTTATGTTGTAGGGTCAAATTAATCATTTGTGATAATGACAATGACTGTATAACATTTTGACTACTTACATCGTGATACGGTATAATGACAATCTGGTCTTCTTGGTAGACGTATTTCGTAATTGCTGTGGGTAATGCCCAAGATGTTAACATCACAATTATCGGATTAACGCTTGGCCTTTGATAGACTTCGTATAAATTGGTGCACGTAGCACCCTATGTTTGCCAAGTGGGTGTTCATGTTTAATATTTAGCCCTTGCATTTCGGGATCAACTGTTATGATCGATTGGGAACTAAAATATTTTATGGGAGCTGAAGTCTCGGAGGTGTTTAAGTGCATCCGCCTTGTTATTCTTTGTATCTTTTTTGTAATCGTATTCCTCCAATTTTAATCTCCATCGAACCAATTTGGAATTTGGTTCTTTGAGATTGAAAAGCCATGTAGAAAGGGTGGCTTATGGTCTGTGACAATTTTAAACTTTTGAACAAATAAGTACGGTCGAAAATACTTAGTTGCCTCCAGGTCCTTGGTGAAAGGGCGGTCTCAATGGCTACATTGCTTGCATCCGTAGTAACGATAAATTCCTTAGAAAAGTCTGAATACTGTAAGATGGGTTGATCTTTTCCCAAGCATTCAGCTAACAGGCCTAAAACGCTTATAATTTCTTTCTCCGTTTTAGGAATTAGAAAGTCTTTAATTGCTTTTATTTTATCGGGATATGGTTTGACCCCATCACTCGTAACGATATGGCCCAGAAAGGCAATTTCTTTATGGAGAAATTCCGACTTATCCATTTGTACTTTTAAATTGGCTTTCCTGGGCTTGTTAAAAACGTGTTTGAGGTTTTTCATGTGCACCTGGAGCGATGTGTATAGTTTACCAAGGACATTGTCCATGACTCTCTGGAATGTCGAGTGTGCGTTTTTAAGTCCAAAAGACATTTTCACATATTCGTAGTGCCCATGGTCTACGTAGAAAGCACTTTTTTGAGATATCCTCTTTCCTAACTAATCTGATGAAATCCAGATGCTAGATCCAAAGTCGAAAAATACAGACATTTGCCCATTTTGTCCAGGATATCCGTGATTGTTCGTTCAATTTTTGCCAAGTGCCTACGCCAAATAGTGGAAAAAGGATCTTTACTTTATCCGTTTTCAGGATTAAATTGGCTTGATCTAATGTACACAACAACACTTTGATGTATTGTTTCAAGAAGTTCCATTAACCCATCAAAGTATTCATGGAACTTGAACAAAAGAAATTCTCTGGTTTTGAACTCCATAAGTCCTGGAATTATTACGGAATGGGTGTTAAACATGGTTTTTATATCGATAGGGGATATGGTACGTATCCGTGAAGAATGTACGAACTCTGGGTTCAGAAATGATTTATTAGAGACAGTGTCAATTAGTATCTTTACTATTTTTTGTGAATTTAACCGTTCGTGTATGTACGGAAGCACATATGTTTGATGTCTTATCCAACTCCGATGGAGAGGCTATGGGATGAAAATTTAAATCATCTACCTTGCCTTCTTCTAAGTCGGAGAAGTATAATGGTGCTGCCTCTTCATGCTGTTCCAGTTGTTCTTCGAAGTTGGCCTCAGTATTGAAAATTTTCTGAGCCCGGAACTGTGGAGGTCCATTTGATTAGTCGTTTTGATTAGCGGAGGTCGCTGATTAGCTTGCGGGTAAAAATTTCTATTTTGAAGAATGGATGAACCGCTTGAATAATTATTCCGTTGAGGATTTAATGGTCTTGATACAATTGGCCATTGTGGGGTGAAGTTTGCGTTCATGGTTGTACGTTTTTTCATGTACGTCATGTTCTGCTCCTTCAAGCAATGCGGGAATGCTTCTGCTAGGCTGTGTGGTGGGATAGCTCGAATCATTGAGCCTAGGAGCTCCTTGAGTCCAGCAAGGAATGTGTTAAGGCACATTTCTTGATAGAGCTCCTTTTTCAGGAGAGGTTGGGTTATGGGGTTGAGTAATTTTCGAATCTATCTATTAAGTTATAAATATTCGTTTCTATTTGTATGTGAATTTATTCTATGAACCGTAGAATTTCGTCGAGATACTAAGTTATTTCTAAGATTTTTCTTGGCACCCTTCTGGTACTGGTCTAAAAAGCTTTTAATTCTCCAAATTTATTAATATGTAAATTAAAAATCGCACAAGTTTTTTTTTGAGATATCAGTGGTGCAAACATCAAGAAGGACCAGGAATTTTGAACACGTCGATAAAAACTGGAAAGAACTGAAAGAAGGTCATTTTTTATCATTTTCATAAGGCCGAAGTTTAACCAGAATTTGTCTGTCCGTCTGAAAGTCGGTATCATTGATATCTCAAAAATGGCTTGGGCGATCTGAAATTTCTTTGGCCGTTCTTCTTCTATTTTTAATTGAAAAATTAAGAAACGTTCGGCACTAGAACACGAAAAATCACAAAATACTACGGTATTGCTTTAAATTATTAAAGGTGGATCAGAAAACATTTTTGACAGTCCCACTTTAATACTTTAGACGTATGATAAGGGAATTGAAATTTCGATTATCACATATGCCTATGTCACTCTAGTCCTGGTTGTCATACTTTTAAATAAGTGGTCTAACTTGCGCAATCCGTGACCCGGAATTATAATGAATACTGGTATTTGTTCTCTCATGCATGCTATCTGTTGTTCTTCAAGTTGTGATGGGCTCAATAAGAGTGGGTGTAAAATGTTTAGATGTGCATTGTGAATAACCTCTAGTAATGCTTCCTGCACGTCCCGTAAATTTCCCGTGGCAACGACTAATGCAAGGGATGTCATCAAAATAGTTAATACTTGTTGTTCCGTTACACGTGTGTTATTTATGCTTTTGTTTAGGTCCTGTAACCTCCTCTGAATGTTATTAATTGCCTGTACTGTGGCATTTTGGCTGTGCTTCAATAGTTTTACAGAGTTATCAATCATTGAGGTTTGATTCTTTATTAGCAGTAATAAATGATCTTCATTTGGTTTTATAGTTTGAAAATGTCCTTCATATTGATCTGCTTCTCTCTGTGTTAATATTCCAAATATGCCACCTAACACTAATCCTGTAGTGTTGTCACCAATCCCCCGCTTCGCTCTGGTTATTTCTTTATTGGATGACATCACTAATTGATTGCCTTCATCTATTCTACTCATTTTACGATCGTAATTGCTGGATTACTAGTTGACAGTTAAACCTCTCCATATCTATTACCGAATGTATTGTTTTACACATAGTTGCAAGCTCATCTATTGAGCGGTATGCTTGAGTTGTTTCTTCCCAATACGTATTTAAATTATATCCATCTTACTGATTTCCTCAAGATATATGCCAGTAGAATGTTTGAAGTTCTCAATCTGCATCGGTTCTTTAGTGTTGCTAGTAGAAAAACAAATGCTCATCAGGGCCAATAATGCCAGATGGAGCTTGATTCCCCCTTTCGCCTGTCTTCCTAGTTGGCGTCTAACTGAGTGGTTGATGTTAGACGTTGCTAGTTTTGCATCTGGAGTCTTATTTGCGTTAATTATTTGTTGTGACCATAAATTGTCTTCTTCGCGCTTGCACAACTTAGTGATAGGTCGTTTATAGATATTCTGGTTGCATTTTATGGACGCAATACGAACCAAACCATCTGAGCCAGTATGCACCTCCTGTACTCTCCCCATTTTCCAACGCGACGGCGGCAGTGATTCTTCATTCAGTAGAACGACATCCCCTACAACTAAATTGGGCTGACGTTCCCTCCATTTAGTACGTTGTTGTAACTGGTGCAGGTAGTCTCTAGACCATCTTTTCCAAAAGTCATCTACAATCTTTTGTACTAAATGCCAACGTGTTCTTAGCGTGCAAGTAACATCGCTACTTTCTGGAACTACCTTTATTGGTCCGCCTATTAAAAAATGCGCAGCTGTTAAAGATTCTAAGTTTTCCGGATGGTCGTACAAGGTAGTCAATGGTCGAGAGTTTAAGCATGCCTTTATTTGAGCCATTAATGTTGTTGCTTCTTCAAATGTCAATGCGGTCTCACTTATGACTTTCTTCATGTGAGTCTTTACTGACTTTACCCCTGCCTCGCATATGCCATTAAAGTGTGGTGCAGCAGGTGATAGGAAGTGCCAGGTTGTTTCATCTTGTTGAAATACCCTTGCAATTTCTGGTTCTAGAGTTGAAATCTTCTTGCGTTGTTGTTTCAGTACTCGTTCCGCACCAACAAAGTTGGTACCATTATCCGAATAAGTTTCTCAACACAACCCCCTGCGAGATGTGAACCTGCGGTAAGCTACTATAAATGCATCTGTTGTTAATCCGCTGACTACTTCTACATGTAACGCCTTGGTGGTCAAGCAGACAAATACCGCAATGTATCCTTTGTACGTGTTTTGACCTCTTCCTATCTTGTTCCTCAGTTGAATCGGCCCGGCATAATCAATACCCACCTTGCTGAACGGCCGTGATGTAGTTACTCTGCAGGACGGTAAATCACCCATTAATTGGTTGAGCGTTGCTTGTTTAAATCTGATATATGTAACACATTTCGGTATAGTATGACGTTTCTACCATTAATTATCCAAAATTTATTGCGAACATTTGCCAATGTAAGTTGTATGCCCCCATGAAGTGTTGTAGTAGTATGAGCATCTTCAATTATTCGCTTGCTGATTGAGCTTCCCTTCGGTAATATAATTGGTTGCTTTTGATTCATTGGTAGTTGCAAATTTTGTAAACGTCCGTGTAATCGTAATATCCCATCCTTGCTCATGACTGGATTTAACGCAGATAGTTTGGATTTTTTATTTAATAAAATCCCACTCATCAATGCCTGAAGCTCTTTACGGAAGTATCGATGTTGTTCAATCCTAATTATTTGGACTTTCGCGAGTTTCAGTTCTGGTACTGTCACTTCTTTCGACTGTCGCCGTTATTTATGAACATGCACGTTTATGAACCTTTGGCAGTACACCAATATACGCTGCAACTTATGAATGTTTGAAATTTTATCAATTAGTTCATGTAGCGTGTTTGCTTTAGATTCAGCAGTTATTGTGAGACAAGTGATATCCTCTGCGCTGTCCTGGTTGTGGTCAGCTTGTATTTACGGACTCTTGTACGAAGGTGTTGATGGCCATGCATCAGAATTTTCCTGCAAAAATATTGGTCCCGTCCACCAGATCGAGCCTTGTGTGGTGATGGTGGCCGCTGCTAATCCTCTTGTTGCTAAATCAGCTGGGTTTATATTTGTTGGTACGTAATTCCATTGTAGCTGAGGTGAATTACCTTTAATTTGAGATGCCCGATTGGCTACAAAGGTTTCTAACTTCGTGATAACAGCTCTTATCCAGCTTAAAACTATGGTGGAATCCGTCCAAGCGAACATCTTTACATCCTGGATGTTCATGGTATTTTTAGCGTATCTTAGAAGCCTAGATAACAGATGCGCTGCGATTAGTTCCAGCTTCGGAACTGTCAGTTTTGTTTTGATTGAAGCAACTGTGGTTTTTGCTACTAGGAAACTGGTTTCTCACTTGCTCAAACGTATTTGTGGTTCTTAAATAAACCACCGCTGAAGATGCTTGTTGCGAAGCATCTGCAAATCCATGTAACTCTGATTTTTGCGTTGACGTTGTTTTAACCCATCTTGGTACCTTTATTTTGCTTAATTCATCTAATTCGATCTTATACTTTTTCGAATTTTCTTCAATAGCTTCTGGTAGCTTGTCATCCCACTGTGTATCAGCTCTCCAAGTGTCTTGCATTAACAGCTTTGCTGTTATCGTTATAAGTAATAACCAGCCGACAGGATTAAATAATTTTGAAGAGTCGGACAACAGTAGACGTTTCGTTGGTTCTTCCGTTGAAAGATTTAGCCTGGTCAGGTCAAATTCAAATGTAGCATCCTCAGGACTATAGAGAATCACTATAGTGTTTTTATTATGTGGTTGATTTTTAAATTTATCATTCCTTTTGCTCGTAGGTGCTCAGGAACGTTGGTCATGACTTCAGCTGAATTCGACGCCCATTTGTGCAATGGAAATCCTCCGCTCCGTGCAAGTCTTGCCATCTGTTGTTGAATGGTTACAACCTCCTCAGCGCTGTCACTCCCAGTCACTAGATCATCCACGTAGAAATCTCGTTTCATGATCTTTGCAGCTGTCCAATAGTTGTTCTTTTCATCTTTAGCCAATTGCATTAATGATCTTACAGCAAGAACTGTTGCTGCCGTTGTTCCATTGGCAACCGTTTATAGTTTGTATTCTACTCCTATTGATTGTATTGGTTTTTTTCGCAACAATTTGCGTTGTAAGTTCTAGTGATCATGATGCATCCAGATTTGCCGGAAAAATTTTTCCGTATCTGCTATTAGCACGAATTTGTGTGTTCGCCACCTCAAGTTGATGTCGATTAGGTCACTTTGAATTTTGGGGCCGTTCACCATTATGTCATTTAACGATAGTCCCGAAATGGTTTTGCTCGACGCATCGAATACTATACTCTTAGATTTATGGTAGTACTTTCGTGGTTGATCAATCCATGATTTGGTATATAGTATACTGGATTCTCATCTGGATCATCTTTTACCAAGTGCATATGTCCCTGCGCTAGATAGTCTTCCATAAATTCGTGATATAATTTAGCGAATGGTTTATCTTTCAGAAATCTTCTTTCTTTCCATATCCCCTATCGATATAAAAACGTGGTTTTTATATCGATAGGGGATATGGTACGTATTGTAGAGGATAGTAGTCAACCCCGTCTGGAATACCAGTTAATTGTTTAAACACCATTGTTTCAAACTAATTAATTCAGCTAGTTAGTTTGACCTTGCGGCTCTGGCTTGCTTTCTGAAGATTTGCTGCGTTTGTGGGATGAATGACGCTTGAGAGCCTGAATCAATTAATGCTCTGAAGAGCATGCATTTTTACTCGTTTATTGTTAATGCGATGAGAGCTGTAGCTATACTATCGCAGGACCTAATTGTGTTGTTAAACAACTTTTAGTACCTGGCGCATATATCTGCGTTGGAAGCACTGTGCAGTCCTGTGTTATGCTTTCCACACATGTCTCATGTTCTGCCGATAAATCATTTCTGCATAATGTATAAAGCATTGCAATTTGCTATCTTTCACTCGAATTTAGTTTCCTAAATCCTCCACATTCATTAATTTTATGTCCCCCTCGGCATTACACACAGATTTTTGTTGTTGTTAAGAAGGTCCTTTTAGCTATTTGACCGTTGTTCTCTCGTGAGGCGGTTGTTGGTAGGATTATTGGCTTTTGGTTGTCATTGGCCTCTAATGATTTGAATCGTCTTTCCAAAAATTTTAAAAATTTCATTGTTGTTTGGAATTCCCTTGGACTTTCTAAGGAAATTTCATAGCCTCGCCTTGACTCATTGTCTTCCGTATTTCGTACAAACATTCAATTGTTGTATCGTGAAGATTTCTCAGTGCCTCTGCAGATATGTTGAAATCAGTAGTTTTCTTTTGTTATATCTGCTATTCAAAATTGGAGGTGGTTGATTAATTTTACCGCAGCACCCTCCAACTGACTCTTTAGATAGTTATTTTAATGGGTTTGGTGAATATGTCTTTAACTTTATAAATTGTTCTTCTTCATCAGTATCGAGTATGCAAACTTCCTCATGCAGTTCAGCTATTTGCTCAATGAGTTTTGCGAGTTTTTTAAATGCATTGGATTCATTCATACTGCGATGGTCGGCGGGAGAGGTGTAAGTGGTGTGCCGTTGTTCAATTTTGCACGAATTATAGCAAAATAAATTCATTATATTTTCCCACGTGTTACCATTTTAAAGTACAGGTGCTCTACGTTGACATCTTGCAGTTCTCTTATTTTGTCATATGTTTCTTGAAATTTTCGTATGACAGCTTCCATTCGATGCTGCATTGATTTCACCAAAGTTTTCACAAAATCTTGAGGTACCGCCTCCCATTCCTCTACGATCGCCTGTTGCAGCTCCTGGACACTCGTTGAAGCAACATATCTGGCTCGAACCCGTCTTTTCAACTCGTCCCATAATTGTTCGATGGGATTGAGGTCCGAGCTTTGAGCTGGCTACTCCATAACAGGCACATCCTGTCCCAACAGTGCAATTTATTGCGTATAGAGCAGTGTGTACAATGATTTTGATTATATTATGGCTTGGCATAAAATCTATCTCTCTGTGCTATAATACACAAAATAGAAAACCATAACAAAGAAAAATTCTAAGACAATAACAACAAAAACAAATAAAATAAAAATGAAAGGAAAACTACATTGTCAGCTTCTTTAATATTGTCCAACCAAAAAAAAATTTATGTTCCTGATTTTATCTTTGTGAAAAATCTATTTCTCGTAGACACACACACACACACACACACACACACACACACACACACACACATATGTACACATGCACGAACACAAAAGAAATAAAATTATTTTTATGTTTTTTCCAAGATAATATCCCACCCATGATCATTTGCTGATGATTATAATATTCGAATTTTCTCGTTTGGTTCTGAATCAAAAGGGCAGTTGTGGTCAATCATTTCTAATCGGAGCAATTTATATACCCCATAGTATCAAAACACTATGTATGATAAGCTCTGTTCATTTTCCCCTACCCTCGAGAATATAGCGCGGACTAAACCCGAAATTATGAAGCAATAAATTATAGATTGTTTTGGTTTGTTTGGTTCAATTTTTTACGTGAAAACTGTATGTTAACCTCGAACTAAACAACAAAAGAAAACTGTGTAAAAATATATATGTATATAGAAAATGGGGAAAAATCTCCCTATAGAAAATTTTCAACAACAAAAAAACACAAACACCATACTTTTTTGTTTTATACTTCCATCTAATTTCGCGTATGGGAGAAATATATATACATATATATTTATTTATATAGATTTCCTTTAAGGAAATTTTTTTTCGATTTTCCAATAAAAGTAACTGGGAATGAGAGATAAATAAAATGGATAAAGCTGAAGGAAGAATTCAAAGTAAATAAAAAAGTACATTCAAAATAGAAAATAATAAAAATTGGATTGAATGGAAAAGTTTGTCCACGGAAATTTTTTGTTGTTTTTCTTTTATATCTAGCATCTCTTAGTTGTTCTTTATTTATATTTATCCGCTTTTGTTTATTGTTGTTTTGTCATTGTGGGACACAGCGCTTCTTAGCCATTTCACGGATTCCGAAATGTCAGACTATGCAACCAAGGAATAAGATTAACATATTGCATGATGTCTGAATGCTCCATTAAACATATAAATGAGGATACATATAAATTCAACTTCATTATAATCGGAACACTTCACGGTTTTTCCGTAAAGGTACACAATCGTTCACCGTTTAAGAAAAGCTGAAATAATCATAAAAATAAAATCAAGTATAGGGAAACAATTTAAAAAGTAAAACTTAATTTTCGTTTATGATTGAAAATTTACTTATATATACATTTTTATGGGCTTAAATTAAATTGTATTAATGGGAATCCTTTGTTGATGTACATGTACATACATACTTTACTCAAATTTAATGTAGTGGGCATTCAAATTCATTAAATTTATTCGGATTTAACATCATTTTCACCATATTTTCAGCTACCTTTATGATTTGAATACAATTTTCTGGGTCATTATAACCGAGATTTACATTTGGCTTGCTGCAACAAACACTTATAGAAGTATCTATTAGGTCTAAAAATTTAATAGCAATCGTGTATTCAACATTTGCTTTCAATTCAATTGGGTCACCAAGGCTGACGAACATTGTGTTAAAATGTTGAGATGCAGATTGCGTGAACGATTGCGTATCTCGAGAAAAAGTACGAAATTCGGTAGGCCAGATGAAGTTTTCTTTGGATTTTGATATCCACCCACCACTTTTACCAAACATAACTTATAATGCAAGTGAACTATGATCATTCTCGTTTAATAATCCAGACATGGACATTGTTGGAAATCGAATTTCTTTTATGAGCCCATCGAAACGTTCCCGTCCTTCTCGTAGTGACATTTGATGCAGCCTGCAATGATTTTATATCCAGCCAGCTAAAGCATTGACGATATGGGTTTCTGTCATACCTTCTCTGATAAATGATTAAACTTTAAAGCTTCATTTATAGAATCCGGATGGAGGGATAAAAACGTATTAATGTTAATGAATCGGCCGTAATTTATGCAAAAATATTAATTGGAGGTCTGGCGTGCAATTTCGTATTTCACTGTAATACAATTGTAGACCCCGTGTTACACTCGTAAGTAAGTTCAGCACTCGATTTTCTAACATTATAACTCGGTATTTGGTTTTTTTTCATTCATCCGTGTAAATGAATCGGATGAATTCCAAAAAACTCTCGTATTTAAAATCAGTGATCGGAATTAATTTTGTTTCACCCCACGTTTCCTCGAATTGCTCTTCAAATACCACACTCCGTTTCATGAGCTCCAACGACTGTGCGTAGATGATTTTATCGTTCACACGAAATTCGATATCAGCAAGAAATTTATTATTGAACAATTGTTTAGTAATTTTGTACATCGTCAGGTGTAATTTCATGTTGTTCGATATTTAATATTCACTAACATTCTAGCTGGGGCCTATCTCCTATAATAAAGCTTGGTATTAGAATGTGGTTAGTATTTTCAAACGAATTTTAAAAATCTCTGAAATCCTAAAACTAAACTGTCCTGTTCAATATGAACAGGGTCATTTAACTACAACATTATATGCAGTTTTGCAGAATGTTAATTTAGCTATAAATAAAATGATACTGTGGGCAAGAAATAGTAAGACTTTGTTCATAATTTTAAAATTCTTTATTTATGTCTCCAAATCTATTTTGTCCCCCTCAAAGTAATCCCACCCCGGCCTCAATACACTTGTGCCAACTTCCGGAATAGCATCCAATGCGCATAGCGATTCACGGTGGTTGCGAAACGATATGGATGGAATTTTTGGCGAAAAAATCACGTAAAACCAATGCAGACAAAAAATCACGTAAAACCATTATGCATGTACAGACCAGACCCATCACTTAAATTAATCTTGTGCATATTTAAATTTTTAGAATTTATATCAAATTATCCCTTTAGTATGAATATACGATATTTGAAAATCAATATCGTATATTCATCCCATTTTATTTATTCGCATATTTATATATTAATGGAAACCCCCATTCGTCCATCAAAAAAGGAAAAATTCCAATTAAAAATTAACCAGTCCCTCTAATCCTACATGCTCGAAAATATTGCGTCAAAATAACACAAATCAAGAAAAATAAACAAAAAAAAATCCAATTTTCCATTTTCTCAATCAAAACAAAACAATAAAAAGTAAAAAAAAAACAAATTGATTTTTCACAAATTTCCTACCAGTCATTCCGAATCGTCTCCTCACAATTTTTCTTGTCCATTTAATTTCCAGAAAAGTAGATAAAACCTAAAAATTTTCTCGTTTTGAAAAAATAATTTTCATTATACGTTTGTTGTTTACGTTAAAGTTTTTTTTAAGTTAAATGAGACAAACACTGGAGAACAGATACCGAGTGTACATAAATTTTCGGGGCGGCTAAATACCTGAAAGCGGTCTATTTTTTATGTTACAAGCAAAAAATGTTTAAGTAAAATGTATTCAGAGATCATCTTCGATAGATACGAGTTTGGAGGTTGTTGGTTTTCTGTTGGTTTTCTGACTTATTACACATTGCATGAAACAACAAAATATGGTGCGCACCATCGAGCACACGGAAATCAAACGATGGAGTTAAGGTATAGGCATTTTTCTAGTATTAAAGATATTATGACCAAACGCGGCGCCTGCATCGATTTTGACCACTTCCTGATAGCTGCGAAATATGTCGTCCGTCTGTCCACCATGTATAATAACCGATTCCAAAGAATCTCAGGTTGTAATACTTCTCTCTCTCTCTCTGGCACTATATCCCATCAAGGGATTTGGCCGCCTCAAATTGAACCCGGGACCTACGGTCGCTGGAGCAAGCATGCTGACCACTTTGCCACCGGGGCGGTTGTAATACCGAAGCAAGAAAAATTGATTATTACATATTCAGTAAGTTTCGGGTATTTTGGTTTAATGATGTAATTTTGAGTTGAGATTCATTTAGTTTGCTTCAATATGTCTCCCAGTAACCACGCTTTTCTTATGCATTCTACCAGTATTTTCGGGCTCAACGTGCTATATACTGTACCTCTAATCATTGAGCCTGAATTTTGAGCCGGGATTCCGACAAAAAAAAATTCAATTTTTTTTGCGAAAATGCGTGATGTTAGCCTTACATTTTTTGAACGGACAAAATTTATAGTCACGGATTCCGAATGTTTCGTTTATTTTCGATGCATAATGTTATTATGAGTAGATCTACGTTTAGTTTGCTTCAATATGTCGCCCCGTTCGTCTGCAATCCACGTTTGAAACTCATTGTGGCCGCGGATTTCAAAGTGCGAAATTTCCAGTAACCACGCTTTCCCACTTATTTCTTGTATCACTTATTTCTAATTTATATAAGTTATATTCATATGTATAAAATAATAACATTTGTATGATGATGATATTAATTTAAAAAAAATTCTAGTTTCAGGTGGTGGCATTGGGCATGAGCCAAATTCGTCTTCGAAATTCGTTTTTGCCAAACAGGGCTGTTGGGAAATATTATGATGCAGATTTCGTTCGGTACATGTCACATGAAATGCAAGAAGCACTTGATATGACAAAAGAAGAAATGGATTTAACTGCACATTAATCTATGCAACAAGAACGATCTAATCGTTCACCACACAAATACAACTTCCAAAAGATAAACAAAATACAAATGATATCGATGACGGATAACCACAATTATAGCACACATTTTCCAGATTTAATAGGGGGCGAGCCAAATTGTACCAGGCAGTTCGCTCGACCGTAGAATGAATTCATTGAAGTAATTGGGTCGGCCGAGAGCTTAGTTGGGCGAGTAAGTAGTATAAAATGCGATTTTATCCGAATCCTACTATAAAAATAATTTCTTTGCAGGTTTTTGTCGAACAGGACCGTTAGGAAATATTGTGATGCGAATTTCGTTCGGTACACGCCACGTGCAATGCAAGAAGCACTTGGTATGACAAAAGAAGAAATGGATTTAGCTGCACACCAGTTAATTCAACAAGAATGTTGATCTTATCGTTCACCACAACAAGCACAACTGCCAGAATATAAACAAAATACAAATAATCTAGATGACGGATAACGACAATTATAGCACACATTTTCCAGATTTAATACATACCACATCCATTAACTGATGATACAAAATGAAGGTGCCGCCATAAAATTGTATGAACTTACGTTCGTATACGAGAATCACCTTCCCAGAAGAAATCTTGTGTATGCCTTACGTCCTCTTTATGTAAATCTTAGTTATAAATACATACATCAAACAAACTCAATACTTTTAAAAAGAAATTAATATATTTAAGACATTTTTCTAAACTATATAAAAACTTTTAACCACTTTGTCAATAATAAGGACATATAATACTTAAAACAATTGTAATAACTGTAATTTGACACTTATTTAGTTAACTTATATAAAAAAAACTGGTTGCCAGTGGCTTAAAGATTTTATAATAAATTGAATAAAAAACGATAAAAAGCTAATATTTGTTTTTTTGGGGCATCTGAAGAATTGGGTGTTACCGTGGAAGTTCCGTAATTACGAAAGGATAGTAACTCACATACAAAATAGATAAAATGTTGTGCTTTTATATATTATATAAACCCAAAATGTAAATGATACTTCGTGGTGTGATGGTAAAGTGATTGCATTTTAACTTGAGATCTCGAGTTCGAACCTTGCTCGGGACGAAGACTTTTTATAATTAAAATATAAATTTAATAAATCTAATAGACTTTAATAAATCTAATAGATTTAATTAAAATTAATTTATTATTAAACTTTTGCTAATTATAGCAATTTAATACTTCAATAAAAAATAAAAAAGGAACCGCGAGAATCGAACCCGCGACCGCGAGAATCGAACCCGCGACCGCGGCTCGTCATTCCGCGATTCCACAGCTTGATTCTTTCCTCTCCAACCAAACCCCGACGCAAAAATGCCGGCCGGATTGACGTCATTTTCAAGTTTTTGTGACGTCATTTTCAATCAGAATTGTTGTTGTTTTTTGCGCAAAGTAACAGGCGCACATAAAAAAAAAAAAAAATCGAAATACAAAAATCCGGAAAATTTCCGATTTTTTTTTGCAAAGTAACAGGCAAACAGAAATGAAAAGAAGTATACACTAGTGGTATTTGCGCTATTCAAATCAAGATGGCGCACCTGGAACTAAGGAGAAATTTGAATAGCGAGCAAATTTCTTTTTAATGTATGTTGGCGCTATCTTAAGTTCAAAAGCGCAAATTCCAATAGCCCATACAAAATTGTATGGTGTACCATTTGTCGCATGGTGCGATCATTTATTTTCTAAAATTAAACACTTTTACTTAATTATTAGATAAAACAAGCATTTATTTTTTATTAAAACATAGATACAGAGTATAATAAGATTTATATAGAATATCTTGATGTTTTTAAAATGGCGCATCCTCAACAAACTGCGATTTTGGGGTCGTAACTCGTTCTTTCCATCATTTTATCTGTAATATAAAATTTTAATTTAGTTTTTAAATAAAAAAAGCAAAATTTAAATAAATTTTAATTATAAATTAGTGTTTTATTTTGCGCAATTTGACAGAAAACAATCACATATTTTGTTTTATGTTTCTGTCTTAACGAAATTAGAACGCATTGTGTTTCAAACGTGGATTGCAGACGAACGGGCCGACATATTGAAGCAAACTAAACGTAGATCAACTCGTAACAACGTTAAGAATCGAAAATAAACGAAACATTCCGAATCCGTGACTATAAATTTTGTCCGTTCAAAAAAAGTAAGGTGAACGGCCTTGAAAAATTGAAAATTTTTTGTCGGAATTCTGGCTCAATGATTATAGGTACAGTATATAGCACGTTGAGCCTGAAATTACCGGTAGAATGCATAAGGAAGCGTGGTTACTGGAAATTTCGCATTTTGAAATCCGCGGCCACATTGTGTTTCAAACGTGGATTGCAGACGAACGGGGCGACATATTGAAGCAAACTAAACGTAGATCTACTCATAATAACATTAAGCATCGAACATAAACGAAACATTCGGAATCCGTGACGATAAATTTTGTCCGTTCACAAAATGGAAGGCTAGCATAAAAAAGGTCGATACATAGTTTGGAAATTTAAAATAACTAATACAATCTGGTGAACGATGTATGTCTATATCTGTACGACCGGTAACATATCGAAATGTATTCGAAGACTGAAAACACCACACTGTATCTCCCCTCGCTCGTTTATTTTTATTTTTAAATAGAATTAAACAAAAATAATAATTAGAGGTAAAAATTTCTTACTTTTTAGCCCAAGTTGTCTATAAATTAAAATTTCAATCTATATGATAAACTTAGGACTTGTGTAGTCCTTTATTTATTTAACAGAAGGACCGATACAGTTTTCTCATTTTAGTTGTGTTCATATTTAGCACGACAATCGACTAAAAATTGTTTATTTTAAGTCGGTTGTTGTTCCAATTCCATTTAGCTGTTCAACAAAAATATTAAAAATTCACCCAAGTTTGTGAAAGACAAATTATATATCAGGAAAAAATAGAAGTGTCCTAAAATAACAAAGAGCAAGTGTTTTTATGTTATTATTTTTTCAAGAGATAGAGCGCTTGAAGGGGGTTCTATCTGTGTATCCAATTTGATTATAGATATATACAATGCACACACACATAGATTTTTAAAAAGAAGTTGCACACAAATCAATCTTAGACTCGATTTTAGCTGGTACATTTTATGACGCAATAACCCAAAATTCAAATGTTACATCAAACGTCGTTGCACTCGTAACTAACATCGACTTAAGTAAAGATAGAATTATACAAAAATTTTGGTTCTCTGAAAGTTGAATGAATCACGGAATTCACTCGCTCCAATCTCCATTGAATAAAATATTTGTGAGCAAAATTATATAAATTCAACATATCGAGATGAGTTCGGTCGCATTGTTGTAGAAATTCCATTTAAATCACCAGCTCCTGAGATAGGTAGCCCGCTTCAATCAGCCGTACCACGAATGTATATGCAATGGAGCGAAGATTCATGAGTGACGAAAAATTGAAAGGGGACTATATTCAATTCATGACAGAATACGATAATTTAGGGCATATGGGATCAATTTCACCAAGCGAAGTAGAAATTGGGGGCGATTTTTTTTAAAATACCAAAATGCGATTTTATATTAATGTAATCCGCTTGCAAATTCGACGCTGATTCCGAATCTGTAATCAGTTTTACAAGTCCGAGATTCATACCTCCTTGCCGGTGCTCCCTGCGTAACGCTAAATGAATCAGGCGATGTAGTGGAGACGAGCAGGGGAAAACCTGTTATAGTCATGGACACTATGCCAGGGCGGGTTATTGGCGCCCTAAACCCAATACCAAACCAGCGTCTGTTCCCCAGGTTAGGAGCGGCTAAATGTGTTTCAAGGTAGAACTGGATGCCTTAAGATTCTCACCAGTACGTGACCCACACACGTAATAAGCGGCAGGCCAACAACCTTCCCTCATAAAAATATTCAAGTTATGAACCCTAATCAAAGGCCGTGGATTACCATATCGGATTAATTACAAACTCGACCTCGGAAATTGTACACGTACAACGGTTTAAAAATGGAAACATTCAACGTGCTTAGCCTCTTAAGACCTGGAGATCTCCAGAACTTTGTGAACCAAGCAAAGAGTTACACATTAGACGTACTCGTATTACAAGAGCTTAGATGGTCTGGGAGTGGGATCGATAACACCACCAATGGTTACACTCTTCATTACAGCGGCCACCAGAACGGAAGAGAATTTGGAGTTGGCTATCTAATCATCGATTTCTGCCCTATCAACATGCGGATATGTACGGTCAGACTTCGCACTAAGAAATTCAATATCACAATCGTTAATGTACATGCACCCACCGAAGATAAATCGGATGACATTAAAAGATTTATTGTTTGTCGAGCTGGAGAATGTCATCAATAACATACGCATACCACACCACGACATTAAAAACATCGTGGGCGACTTTAATGCAAAAATTGGTAGGAGTGCAGAAAATACATCGCACATCGGTCCTAACAGCCTGCATCTAACTAGTAACAACAACGGTTAACGCGCAACGTTTTTCCCACATAAAAGAATCCACAAAGTAACGTGGAGATCAAATGATGGAAGAACGGAAAACCAAATCGATCACGTCATGGTGTCTAAGAGACACTCCACCAGCATATCTGACGTTAGATCCTACAGGGGTGCAGACATGGACAGCGATCATATGCTTGTCATATTTAACTATAAGTGTAAACTGTCATCTACGTTCAATAGACAAGCACAAAAAACCGTTCGATGGAATGTTGATGCTCTAAAAGACCAAACGTCACTGCAGAGTTACCAATAAGCGGTCACAATAACTATCTAGACCGGCCCAGCAATAATGAAGAAGCTCCGAGACCCCGCAATTATTGGTTCGATGACCAATGCCGCCTTATCGTCGAAAATAAACAAAAGCTTCGAGAAAAATTGTTGGCTCGCAACAGTAGAAGCACACAAGCAGAATATGTCCGCGCCAGGAAAGCCACGACTAAATACCTTCGACAAAAGAAACGCGATCATATGAGGTCATGCATTGAAAACATCAGCTTCCAAGCGGAAGTAGGAAACTCAAGGGACTGTTTTGCTAATGCCAGGAATCTCACTAAAGACTTCCACCCAAGAAGTACAGCCATCAAAGACGGGAATGGAGAATTGAGAAAGAACGTGGCTGATGTTCTCTCAGTATGGCAAACCTACTTTTAAAATCTGCTAAATCGGAATGACGACGTGACCCCCATTAAGGGACCCCATTATTTAAGCAGAGGTAGTAGACGCAGTTATTAGTCGATTGAAAAACGGCAAGGCACGTGGTCTCGATGGAATCCCCGCAGAATTAATTAAACTCAAAAAACATCATTGGCGACTATCAATGTGGTTTTCGTCCCAACCGATCAACCACTGACCAGTGTTTAACCATGAAGATGATCTTAGAAAAATGTTGGGAGCACAACATAACCATACATCAATTATATATAGACTTTCGACAGGCATATGACAGTATACACCGCGATAAACTTTGGGCCGCGCTCATATGCCTAGGAGTTCCAGAGAAACTCGTTTCTCTGTGCAAATTAACAACGTCTGGGTCTGTATTTAGAATCGTAATCGAAGGAACTGTGTCAGACTCTTTTGAAATAACATCTGGTGTTCGACAGGGAGATGCACTCGCACCTGTGCTGTTCAATTTGGCGCTTGAGTACGTATGTGAGGAAAAGCAACATCGATACTTCGCGCTGATATCGTGCTTCTTGGCCGAAGACCTAGCTGTATTAAAGACAGTTTCGTACAGCTCGATCACTTGGTTTGAAGGTGAACAGCAGTAAAACCAAATATTTAGTAACATAGGAACATCTCTATGGCAAATCTCGGAATTGGCGACCACAATTTTGATGGCGTCGAAAACATTAAATGCCTTGGGTTAGTTATAACATCGTCGAATGATATGCAGGCAGAAATAAAAGCCCGAATCGCTGCCGGACAACGAGTTTTCTACGCCAAATCAATCGTGCAAGTTCGCACTTTTAAGACCTGTGCTGACTTTCGGAAGCGAGAGCTGGACCATGATCTCTAACGACTGTAGATTATTATCTACCTTCGAAAGAAAGGTTATCCGTTCTATGTTTGGTCCAATTAAAGTTGCGAACAACGAGTATCGGATTCGTATGAATCACGAAATAAAGCAACTCCTCGGAGGCAGCGATATTATCGGATTCATCAAATCCAATCGAGTGAGATGGCTCGGCCACGTTACAAGGTCTCCACAACAACGGATGATAAATAAAGTGTTCCACCAACAATCAGCCGGAGTACGCCGTAGTGGAAGACCCCGTCTACGCTGGCGTGACGACATCGAACAAGATCTACGAACATTAGGATGTCGAAACTAGAGGACGGGATCGATGGATCGAGATGGATGGAGGGCCATAGTGCATCCCTTCATGGGATGTGAAAGCCAGAGAGAGAGAAAACTGCGCAAAAAACTAATCTAAAAGTGTAACTTGATAAGTGATTAAGTGATGATGTAAACATGATGGGGCTACTTTCTCCAAAAAAAGACTTCTTCGAACATCGAACGCCGAACACAATCTACAACAAACTTGAACCAGTTTCATGTAGAAAATTTTGCTAATGCAAGTGTAAATCAAGTGGGCAAAGTTCAACACAACCCAAAGAAAACACCTATGCCTAATGATTAAAAGTGCTTCTTCGACAGAATTAATTATACCGCAGTTTAAAAATTTAACAATGCTAAATGAAAATAATAGTAATGAACTCAGTGCGACGAACTCTAGTGACCGTGGTCAGTATGAAAATAATCTAGTGCAAATGGGATTAGATAGGTATATTCCCTGTTCAATCTAAAAGAAAATGTAGCCCGAGATCTGCCCAGTTTGCTGACAGGAGCAAAGTGACATGTATATGAAGCTAGCCCGATACTCAGCCCGAAAAAACGCGATGCAACACTAAACTATCACTATCGTGACAGTTTACTATCCCAGCCCGAAAAAAAATGTCACTATCGCGACAGTTAATAGTGTCATGATACAATGTCATAACATTTATAACATTCATCAGCCCGAAATTTTAAAATTACTTTTATGTATTTTTAAGATATATTACTATTGCTTGGTAAATGAAGCTAGCCCGATATTCAGTTGAAAGACCCCGTTAACAATACTTAACTGCAGCTATCGAGAAAGTTTTATATCCCAGTCCGAAAACTACCACTATCGCGACAGTAAAATGTGTCATGGTAATCTGTTATGACATTTAGAGCATTCAGCTCGAAATTATAAATATAATTTTACGTATTTTTAAATTATCCCCTCAACTGTTTGGAAACCTACACAGCCCAAACCTAACATGAAAACGTCAATGCGCAAACTTAATTAGCATTACGTGATTGAACACTATGAATATAGCAAGAAATTTCAGCCCGAAATTTTAATTTGTTGTTTATATATAGTCGATTGAAGTTTTGCCTACAAGAGAGATTTACAGAAAAATTATCGGAAATAACCGGGATAAAGACGTTTGAATCTCGTCTGAGAAGCGATTCACGAACACTTGGCATATACCAACGGATTCGTTGAAGTTTTGACTACAAACCGAGAAATTTGTAGAAAAATTCTATCTAGAATTAAAAAGATATAGTCGTGTGAATCTCTACTCACAGGCAATTCACGACCACTTGGCATATATCTCCGAATTCGTGCTCGTGAATTGCCTATGAGTAGAGATTCAAACGACTATATCTAGATAATTCCAGATAGAATTTTTCTACAAATTTTTCAGTTTGTAGTCAAAACTTCAACAAATCCGGTGGTATATGCCAAGTGCTCGTGAATCGCCTGTGAGTAGAGAATTATACGACTATATCTAGATAATTCCAAATAGAATTTTTCTACAAATTTCTCGGTTTGTAGTCAAAACTTCAACGAATCCGGTGGTATATGCCAAGTGCTCGTGAATTGCCTGTGAGAAGAGATTTAACCGACTATATCCTGTAAGGATGTTTCAGGAAATATTCTAGTTTTGTAGCCAAGATTTTAACGAATCCTTTTTTATAAGTGAAGTGGTTGTGAATCTTTTCTAAGGCGATATTCAAACGACTATATCCAGATAATTCCAGATAGAATTTTTCCGAAATTCTGTCGTTTTCTAGTTAAATCTTTAGCAATTGTGAAATACATAGGTCAAGTGCTCGTGAATCCTTTATAAGGCGAGATATAATAGAATTTACTCCAATTAATATCCGATAAAGTTTTTTTCAAGCTGAATTTAGTTTCCATAATTCTACTGAAATTTTTTTTGAAAACTTAACCTAATAATTTTTTTTAATTTGATGTTTTAGCAGTAATATTTTTTTTTATTATTTTAACAAAATTTAGAAGCCACGATTAATTCGATATTTATTTAATACACAATTAATTAATAGTTATAATTTGCGTGTGACACAAATTTGTTTTATAGTTATAATTTGCTTATATTTTGTGTCATGACAGAAGTTGTATTGCCATACGTAAAAAATTAAATTTTCGGGCTGAAAATTCGGGCTAGCTTCACGGAGGTCAATGCAGTGCCAAATTTGAAAAATGAGAAACCGCCTCCGATTTATTTAAGGGAAGCATCTAATAATGAACTGGTTAATAACATCGCAACATTAACAGATACTAAATTTTATATTGCCCCGCTCAAAAGAGGTGTACTCGTAACATAAACGAAACAAAGATTCAAACATTCGAAATCGATGGCTTCAGAGCCCTAGTTAAACATTTTGATGAAGTTGGTGAAAAATATTACACATACCAGCTAAAAAGGCAAAAAGAGCTAACTGTTGTGCTAAGAGGAATTGAAATCTGCGTAGATGTTAGCGACATACAAGCTGCACTTGCTGCGGAAGGTTTCCATGTCAAATCTATTGGTAATATAGTAAACCGTGAAAAGGTACTCCAACCAATGTTCTGTTTGGAACTAGAGCCAGAGGAAGAAAAATCAAAAGTAGTTCACAAGATTTACAACTTAAAATATTTATTACATCGTAAAATACTAATTGAAGAACCTAAGAAGAGGTCTGAACCAGTCCAATGCATAAAATGCCAAGAATACGGATACACAAAAGCATACCGCATTTTAAATGAAGTTTGTGTTATTTGTAGTGAACTCCACGACTCCAAACAGTGTGACAAGTCTCGCAATGACCCACCTGTGTTACATTGTAATAACTATAGGGGTTGCGCAGTGTGTCTGGACTTAAAACGAAAAATAAACCCTAAAATGAGAGCTGAGCAACGATTGCTAAATATGCAATTTAATCAGAGGGCCGTGTTTCCAAAACATACAATAGTCGTTACCAAACCAACGAATGCAAAGACAAAATGATAACTTGGATACGTTTGCCAGCAGTTTTGCAGAGCCAGGTGTTTCTTACGAAAGTATCCTAAAAGGCAACAAACCGAAACCAAAAGTTCATTCTAATGAGGAGGACTAAACATTCATACCACGGTAAATAAATTAACCGAGACCATCCAAAGTTTCATGATGATGATCGGATGACAAATGAGCATGATGATGCAAAATATGAGTACGCTTATGCAAATTAAGCTGAGGTGCAATCCTTTCTTAGCGAACAAAATATAGTCATCATGTTAATATCTGAAACACACTTCACAAAACGATTTTTTTTTATTATTACCGGCTATTCCGTTTATGACACCAAACAGCCGGATGGAAAAGCACACGGTGGCACTGCAGTCTTAATAAAAAGAAGATTAAAGCACTACGAGCTCCAGAAATATGCTAAAGATCACATTCAAGCTACAACTATCAGTTTGGAAGAATGGTCTGGGAAATTTTTAATATAATCAGTTGGGGATCAAATGGGATCAAATTTCTAGCAGGGGTGAATACAACGCTAAACATGTGCAATGGGGTTCGCGGTTGACGTCACCCAAAGGCGTTTATAGCTTCTACGAAGCAATAAACGAGAAAAACCTAGATTATTTATCATCTGGACATCCCACATATTGGCCTACAGATAGAAAGGAAATTCCTGATTTAATAGATTTCTTTGTAATACAAGGAATAGCACGCAACAATGCTCAAGTCGTTGACTGTTATGATTTATCATCAGATCACTCACCAATAATAGTAACACTAAGAACCCAAGCATTAAACCCTGAACCACTCCAACATTTAACAAACAAACTAACGAAATGGGTTCTCTATATAGAAACATAGTAAATGTAAATTGTCATCTCAATGTTCCACTTCGCACACCAGAAGACATTGATGCCGCGATAGAAAACTTAAGACAAATAATGGAAATGGCTAAAAAAAATCTACTACGGAGAAAAAAAAATCCGAAAAAATACAAGGCTTTCAAGTAACATTCAAAAGTTATTGGTAGAGAAGCGGGCAATTTGGCCGATCTCCTTTGCATAAATGGAAATTAAATAGAGCTATTAAAGCTCTGAGAAAAGCAATACGGGAAGAACAAAATTTAGAAATACAGAATTATCTAAGTGAGCTCACAGCAACAGAAAAAAAAACGATTACTCACTGTGGAAGGCAGCAAGAAATTTAAAAAGGCTAGAGCTATCGAGGCCCACCGATAAGGAAACCAGATGATCACTGGGCTAGAAGTGACTTAGAAAAGGCCATCGCTTTCTCTAACCATCTACAAAAAGTGTTAAATATTCATAACTTTTCATACGCAAGAAAGCACCAGGTCATGATCTAATAACTGGAAAAATGATCAAAGAATTACCAGATAGATGCATAAAATATATAACATATATTTTTAACGCGATTATGATATGTAGATACTTTCCCCAAAAATGGAAAATATCTCAAATTATCATGATTCGTAAGCTAGGTAAAGATGAAACCCAAGTCTCGTCGTACAGGACAATAAGTCTACTTCCAATAATTTCAAAGCTTTTTGAAAAGATGCTACTACAACAACTAATACCTATATTATCTGAAGGTCGCATTATATCAGATCACCAATTTGGATTTAGAGAGCAACACAATACAATTAAGCTTTCCTTAGAAGAAAAGAAATATTGCTCGGCAGTTTTCTTGGTTATTGCGCAAGCTTTCGACAAAATATGGCATGAAGGATTAAATTACAAAATTAAAACTCTTCTCCCTATAGACAATTTCATTCAATTCTTGAAAACACTTAGCCCAAAGGATGTTCCAGGTGAAACAACAAAATACGGCCACTACTGAGCTAACTGAGCAAAAGGCAGAAGTACTGCAAGGTAGTGTATTGGGACCTGTGCTATACTTGCTCTATTCACAGCTGACTTACCAATAACTGAAAAAATTATCACTTCAACTTTTGCTGATTATTTTCACACAAAAATCCTCAAACAGCATCGAGAGAATTACAAGAACATCTACACAAAATAAAAGATTGGCGAATAAGGACGAATGAATGAAAATCAACACATGTAACATTCACATTGAATAAACGTACATGTCCAGGAGTAAAATTAAACAATATCACAATTCCTCAACAAACAAACGTCAAATATCAAGGCCTTCATCTCGATAGAAGATTGACATGGAAAAAGCACTGGATAATCGGTAGAAAATCGAACCTCTCTCTAGACTGCAAGGTTCTACTATACAAAGCGATCCTAATCCCCATATGGGCATATGGTATCCAACTATGGGGCTCAACTAGTGCATCAAATATAGATATCGTATACAAAAAACGCAAGCAAAGATACTTCGTAGCATTACAAATGCCCCATGGTATATTCGAAACAGCAACATCCATAGAGACCTAGGAATCAAAACTGTTAAAGAGACAATTAAATCATGCAGTCTTAAGTACCAACTGAAACTGGAATCACTTGCCTGGAAGGCATAATTTAAAATAAAATATAGTTTTTAAGAATTTCACACTTCTTGTTAGTTTCGTACAAAGAAAGATTCAAGAATAAAGCCTTTGGCAATAGTTACAAAAAATAATACGGCCATTTCAACTAAAAACCCTATGTGTGGTTTGCAGTACCCCCATCAGGCGACTCCCCGGGTGGCGGATAGGAGAATGCTTGCCAGATATGGTAGGTACCGGAGAAATTAAATACTCGGGGCGGACCAAAAACTAGCACACCAAAGCTAAGGTGGTACTACATACGCCGATGGCTGCGTGGCTAAGAGGGTGCTTAGTCGTTAGTATGTGAACTCCGAATTTGGCGTCATTCGGTTTAAACCCATAGCCTGCCTCTGATAACGCAGAGCTCTGTCATAGGCGACCGTTAATTTCTCGTGGTACTCGTGGGAATAAAATAAAAATTTGTGATGAAAAATGATATATATTCTTAGGATGCTAGTATCATAGATGCTGGGGGGAACCAACCCGTTGGCAAATAAAGGGAGCAACTTTCCTAAGAGCATGAAAATGTTGAGATCACTACCTCCAAATGTAAGTAGACGTACACTACAATTAAAGACAACTGTGCCAACAGCGACTGCGACAGTAACTGCAAAAGACGCAGTCTCCACTGAAAAGGGAACTTCATTACAAATGCCGAGTGCATCAACAAACATTATAAACAGCGAGGATCTGTTAACCAAGTTTCAGAAAATTGAGAAACTAATCGCGCAGCTGAGCAATATGAAGTTGCTGAACTTAAGAGAGAAAACTCTACACTAAAAAATGAAAAACAGGTTAAAAATAGTAAAGCTGAGGATTCAGCACGAGCTAACAACCTGCCTGTCAACCATATTCATCCATCAACCAGTCAACATCATTCATAATACTTCCAACTGGCTGCTGCAGCAATTTCCAGTCTCTCAACAAAATAATAGATATAATGCTCGACTGAGTATAGAGGATTATTTTACAGATGAGGAAGAACTGGAAGAAGAAGTTTCCAACGCTAATAACAGAAATCCTAAGAAACGTAGGCGCACAAAAACGAAAACTCCCCCAAAAAACAATACACAAAGTGTGAACAGTAACACTGAACAGAAAAACCCAAAAATACCACTGCCTCCACCCATTAATGTGAGCAATATAACAAATTTCGAACTTTTTCGACAAAAAACAACAAAAACCACTAGTGAATCAACTAATTTTAAGGCGCTCTCAAATAGTGACATTAGAATTACCTTTCAAAATGAAAATGATTACAGAAATGTCCAAAAATTTCTGGAAGAACTAAAAAATGAATCTAGCAACCAACTAGAAAATATCAAATATCACACCTACATACCAGCTGAAGAGTGAGTGGGCCTATAGAGTGGTTATCAGAGGCTTACCTTCTTCTATTAGTCACGATGAAATTAAAGCAGACTTAGAAAAAATGGGACATGAAGTCGCAGGTGTTACCAACATATACAAAATGGTCACAATTGATGGTGTAAAAGTCAGGAAACACTTTCCATTGTTTTACATCGACTTAAAACAAAAAGACAACAATAAAGAAGTATACAATATCGAGAAACTTGCGTACTGTATAGTTAAAATTAGGCCACCTAACAAGACAAGGGGAATTCCACAATGTACGAATGGTCAACAACTTGGACATACCAAGAGCTTTTGCTATCGTCAAACCAAATGCGTTAAATGCGCGGAAAATCACCACATGACAAAATCCAAGAAAACACTAGATATCGCGCCTTCTTGTGCTCTTTGTCCACAACAAGGGCCTACTGCAAATTATAAAGGATGCCGTGTATATCAGAACAAAATTAAAAGTCAACAGAATAATAGAACAACCGCAGTGCAGCGATTACAAACCAAAGTTGCTAAACCACAAACAACGCAATCACACCATCCACAGTCGGATTATCCTATGCGCAAATCACCAACGAATTCAACAGTCACTTGGTCATTTAGCAGAGAGGATGACAAAACTGGAAATCTATATCTATCCACCAAGCGAAAAAGTCAACATACTCACAAATGATTAACTCGTTCCTACGCATTGTAGCTTGGAACGCTAATGGGCTCAACCAACGAGCCCAAGAACTGGAAATATTTCTCCATACAAAAAACATTGATATTCTCCAACAAAAGCTTTATCAGAATAGGGGGTTTTAATTCCTACAACAAGAGGATATTCGTGAAAACTATTTGCAAGCAACTGTTATCTCAATCCAATATAATGGCGCAGATCTAAATATTGCAGCAGCGTACTGTCTCCTCCACGGCATACACCAACGAAGTTCCAATTTAATAACGTCTTCAATAAGCTCGGTCCAAGATTTATTATTGGAGGGGACTACAATATAAAACATACAGCTTGGGGTTCCAGGCTTATTTCTCCTGGGCAAGGAAACACCTTGTTCAATGCCATTCATGAAAACAAATGCGAATATCTATCCCCAAGGGGACCAACGTTTTGGCCAACTGATGCAGGAAAAATACCAGATATACTGGATTTCTTGATCATAAAAGGTATTCCTCTAAGTTACACTAGAGTCGAGAGAATTAACGACCTAACATCTGACCACATTCGTGTACTGTTGTCAGTAAGCGCTATAGTAATAAAGAAACAGAAAAAGTAAAACCCTACTAATAGATTCACGGATTGGGACATCTTCTCTTAGCTACTCCTGAATTAAAGGACAAAGTGGAGATTGAAGTCAAATACCCGGCTGAAATCAGGGAACAAATCAAGACAAGAAGAAGGGCGAGGAGAATATGGCATCTCACCAGAAATCCGGCTGACAAGACAACTTTTAATAGAATAAGTAACAAAGTCAATATGCTAATCAAAAATTTCAAACAGAATTGCCTCGATAACTACTTAATCAGGCTAGGTCCAGAAATGGATAAGGACGACTCGTTATGGAAAGCAACCAGAAGATTTAAACGACCTGTAGTTCGAGTACCACCTTTAGGGAATGCTCAAGGCAGTTGGGTTCGACAAGACAAAGAAAAAACGGAACTCTTTACTCCACACCTAGCAGCAGTGTTCCAACTCCATGACATTCAATCCAACATTGATGTAACACCTGTTTATCAACCAAATCAGGACTTTAAAATGGTGACGCCAATGGCAATTGCTGAAGAAATCGACAAAAATCTTAATCATAAAAAAGCACCAGGAATTGATGAAATATCACCGGATCTATTCAAGGAACTTCCACGTAAAGCAATCATCTTGATCACATACTTCAAAATGGCCCAAATAATTATGCTAAAGGAACCAGGTAAACCAGATGAAGAAGTAACATCATACAGACCAATCTCACTGCTTCCGACCTTATCAAAGCTGTTCGAGAAGCGGCTACTAAAACGTCTAAAGCCAATGGTAAACGGTCCTGATTTTCAATTAGGATTCAGGAATAACCACTCCTCAATAGATCAAGTCCGAATAACTGCGGTAATAGAGCAAGCGTTAGAAGAAAATAAATATTACCCCGCCGGATGTATCCCAGGCCTATTAAAAGGTTTGGCATGAGGGATTGAAATTCAAGATGAGCAAAATGCTACCACAAAACGATTGCCAGCTGCTTGAATCATACCTCTCTGATCGCCAATTCAGAGTCATTCATGAAGAAACATGTTCGGACTTTTATCCAGCGATTGCGGGAGTTCCGCAAGGAAGCGTATTGGGTCCCGTCCTCTACCTTTTTTATACTGTGGACATACCTACAACGAATAAAACATTAATCGGCACGTTCGCCGACGGCACTGTAATTGTGTCAGTAGACGAATCTCAACCAAGAGCAGTGGAAAATCTTCAACGAGCAATGGACAACGTTATTAAATGGACAATTGACTGGAAAATCGTACTGAATGAGCTCAAATCAACCTATGTGACATTTACGCTCCAACATAAAAATAACACTCTTCATATATACCTCAAAGGGGTGCAAGTGCCGCAGGCTGAATCGGCAAAATACCTTGGTCTGCATATTTAGATTCAAGGCTCAACTGGAAACATCACGTAAGACAAAAAGCTGAACAGATACGATTGAAACAACGTCAAATGTACTGGTTAATTGGACATCATTCCAAAATGAACCTGTATTGCAAAAGACTGGTATACCAGACTATCTTCAAACCAATATGGATGTATGGTGCGCAGCTATGGGATTGTACACATAAATCCAATAGAGACATTATACAACGAAGCCAAAATAAATTTCTTCGAACGGTCACCAACGCCTACCGATTTGTGACTAACAAGGAAATCCACAATGATTTAGAAATACAATTGATAGAAGACGGTATCCGCGAATGTGCCATAAAATATGAAAAGAGGCTTCTTACCCATACCAATCTTGAGGCCGTACAACTACTGGACAGTACAAACGAAGTAAGACGGCTCAAACGAATCAAACCACATGAGCTAACCGTATGAAAATTATAAACCAAGGGAACTGGACACTGGTCCAGCAGACCCACACAAGTTTATGCTTATCTCATAAGTACTAATGTCAACCTTACTAATGAATTAATACTTTTTAAGATTGTAGTAGCCATACCAATAAAATTGTCAAAGAAAAAAAAAAAATTTCAACTAAAAGTCGCGAGATTTCCAGATGTATTTCCTATCACGACAACATTTAATAACAGCCAATTTTCAGCAGAACTGACGAAGCCCTATTTAAAAAATTAAAAGATAGTAGAGAGAGTTTTGACTTGTGGTACTAACTACTACTGCCTGCTAATTATAAAATAATTTTCTTGAGTTTTCCATCCCGTACCAGAAATGAACAGCTTTCCTTTAACCTGCTTTCCTAAAAGTTTCTATTTCTGGTGATTTTCAATGCTAAGTGCACAATAAAAATATTAATCTTGTTATGTATCCATCCCAAATTATTAATTTTGATTTTTTTGTTTTTGTTTCTAGATGAGCGAAAGCGGTGGAATGTATCTTATCTTCCTTTTAACAGTTAAAAATCACATTTAACTTGTTTTAGTATACAGTACAAGTATCTTACGTGTACAGTAATGAAAAGAGTTACAAACAGAAATATTTATCCAATTATCTAATTTAAGAAAAAAGGAAAACCCTTCCTCATCCTCATTTACCTTGCCTCTTAAATTTAATTCTCAAAATTAACTTAAAAGATTGTAACAGTGGAAATGAATGGTCCCTTGGGAACATTTTATTTAAGAAATCAACAATTAATCTACTTCTTGGTTCTTGTATATGTGATATTATAAATTTTCTTCCGATTTTACTTTCAAGTTTTCCTTATACACACACACACACACACACACACACACACACACAGACAGACAAAATTATTATTTCAATTTTTGTCGTCACATATCTTTCCACAACAAAAGTACCAACCACTAAACACAACACAGAAAATATTTTGGCTGGAGTACGAGGTAAACTACCCTTCTTCCTGATAATATCGTAATACTCGTATTGTCACCCTCATGTTTCGAGAAAAATATTTCGATGTACGAGATGAAAATACATCGTTTCCTTATTATGTACTTAAAATTAATATATACCGAGTCTAACATATCAGTGATTGAGTTACGATGATCCTTTCCTTGTGTGTATCAAGGAAATTAAGGACTAATTAAAATATAAAAAATAATAATATGTAAAATTTGTATCGACACAATTCAGATGCCATAGATTTTACTTGTATATAGATAGATGAGATTGATTCAACTGTAAGAATAATGACTGTGTACATCTAACAAGAGGAAAAGATAGGGAAGGTTTCGTATTTTTTTCGATCGTATATGGCACAAAACAATACGGTTCTGCTAGCTACAGCGCATAGCTATTGCTCATCAATCGCTTTCAACAAACAAAATGCATTTTATTGATTATTTTGGTCAGCTGGGTAATAAATTTATCGCTGGGGACGATTACAACGCCAAACATACTCAATGGGGTTCAAGACTAACAACGCCTTAACGCAAACAACTTTATGAAGCTATAGAGGAACAGTCACTGGATTTTTATCATACCGGACATCCTACTTATTGGCCCACGGATAAAAAAAGTACCTGTTCTAATTGATTTCTGGATGTTAAGGCCGCCATCGATTGCTATGATCTTTCGTCTGATCATTTCCCAATAATAGTAACAATGAGTACTGTTTTCTTAAAATCAGAAACACCGAAACGTCTGACAAACAAACTGTTGCAACCCTGAATAAACCAACTATCAATATCATGGTGCAACCTAGTATATAGATTCCCGTGAAGTATGTCCTAACTTTGTCCTAAAATTACAAAAACAAATTTAGAACAAATTTAGGACAATCTTCACGCTTCTCTACAAATCCGTGAAGTTTGTCCTAAATCCTAAAATACTGTATATGTATAAGTGTATATTATATACTTTTTTCGGATAAACCAATAAAGGTAAATTATTTACTCGTTATAATGAATTTTTAAATATATTTAGGTAATTATTTTCAATGTTCAAATTAAATGATTGATATTATTGAATGATTGTGAAATTTATTTCTTAAAACTGCTTCAGACAACAACTTATTTATTTTAAGTTATCATGAGGGTGTAATACCCATATGTTTTGTATTATTGGTCTTTCAATAATACATTTTTAAAGATACGCTAATTTAACTCGTTTAAGTGTTTAACTTATAGATTATTGTTTAAAAACGGAAAAAATGTTTGTTAAGATGCTAAATAACATGCCCTTGTGTAACGAAGAAATAATTCCAAATATCAATGTTGAAGACAATAAACGAGAACTTATCACAAGTCGATGGATTGGTTTAAGTGTCTGCTACTACTAGTGAAAACCAAAGGAAAATTATAAGACATTAAAAGGAAATATGACAATTTATTGTCTTTCAAGGTCATATTGTATTATCAATAAGCGATTCATGGGTGTGTATTGTGTAACGAAGATTTAATTCATAATTTCTATATAATAGGCGATTAACGAGCACTTGTCATTTGTCGTTGAATTCGTCTAAGTGTCTAATATTAATTTTATGAATATCAAACAAATTCTATGATGTTGAAACGAAATATGGTGATTTGAGTACTACCGTATAAGCGATCAATGGGTGTGCATTGTGTAACGAAGAATTAATTCAAAATTTCTATGTTAGAGGCAATTGACGAGCACTTATGTCATATGTTGTTGGATGAAGCCTCTATAACATAGAAATTTTAATAAATTTCTTCGTTACACAATACACACTCATGGATCGCTTATACGGTAGTACTCAAATCATCATATTTGCTTTCAACATCATAAAATTTGCTTGATACTCATAAAAGTAATAGTAGACATTTAGACGAATCCAACGACATATGACAAGTGCTCGTTAATCGCCTCTAACATAGAAATTTTGAATTAATTCATCGTTACACAATACACACCCATGGATCGCTTATACGGTAGTACTCAAATCACCATATTTCCTTTCAACATCATAGAATTTGCTTGATATTCATAAAAGTAATAGTAGACACTTAGACGAATCCAACGACATACGACAAGTGCTCGTTAATCGCCTCTAACATAGACATTTTGAATTAATTCTTCGTTACACAATACACACCCATGGATCGCTTATACGTTAGTACTCAAATCACCATATTTCCTTTCAACATCATAGAATTTGCTTGATACTCATAAAAGTAATAGTAGACATTTAGACGAATCCAACGACATAAGACAAGTGCTCGTTAATCGCCTCTAACATAGAAATTTTGAATTAATTCTTCGTTACACAATACACACCCATGGATCGCTTATACGGTAGTACTCGAATCACCATATTTCCTTTCAACATCATAGAATTTGCTTGATATTCATAAAAGTAATAGAAGACATTTTAACGAATCCAACGACATATGACAAGTGCTCGTTAATCGCCTCTAACATAGAAATTTTGAATTAATTCTTCGTTACACAATACACACCCATGGATCGCTTATACGGTAGTACTCAAATCACCATATTTCCTTTCAACATCATAGAATTTGCTTGATATTCATAAAAGTAATAGTAGACACTTAGACGAATCCAACGACATAAGACAAGTGCTCGTTAATCGCCTCTAACATAGAAATTTTGAATTAATTCTTCGTTACACAATACACACCCATGGATCGCTTATACGGTAGTACTCAAATCACCATATTTCCTTTCAACATCATAAAATTTGCTTGATACTCATAAAAGTAATAGTAGACATTTAGACGAATCCAACGACATATGACAAGTGCTCGTTAATCGCCTCTAACATAGAAATTTTGAATTAATTCTTCGTTACACAATACACACCCATGGATCGCTTATACGGTAGTACTCAAATCACCATATTTCCTTTCAACATCATAGAATTTGCTTGATATTCATAAAAGTAATAGTAGACACTTAGACGAATTCAACGACATAAGACAAGTGCTCGATAATTGCCTCTAACATAGAAATTTTGAATTAATTCTTCGTTACACAATACACACCCATGGATCGCTTATACGGTAGTACTCAAATCACCATATTTCCTTTCAACGTCATAGAATTCTTTAACATTTGTACAGGTAACTTTTACTAACCTAATGATATATGTATAGTGCTCGTTAATTGCCAATAACACTGGATAAAGTTTTTGTTTTAGTTTGCTGGAATTTTACTAACCCAGGACTTGCTGCTAGTTACAAGCTATCAACTGAACGGTTTTATTCTTCAAAACCCCTTATTTTTTCGTTGAATCCATTTCTGATAATTGTTTTGTTATTTTACGTTCCTTAACTGCTTCTGTATTCTATCAATATTTGCAATTGTTACGAATATTAAAATTCATTATAGCGAGAGATTAACTAATACATTCTCAATATAAAAACTTAGGACAAATTTAGGACAAACTTCACACCCGTGTATATAGTTATCGCACATGAGGTGTTATGGTCACCAGCACCACTGTAACGGAATTTCATCTAATTCCATTACTATTGCTAACCTATCCCAATATTCTACATATTTACATATTAGCATGACCTTTTCGAGACTAACATCTCTAAATACATTTAACAAAATTCACCGTCATGTTAAATTTCCACATTTCTGTGATTACGTCGATCAAATTACGGTATGAATAAAAATTCATATTGTGGTTGAACGAGCATACACTTAAATGTAATTCGATCACTTTGTTGGCGATAAATGTTTGTTCTCTTGAGGTAAACAACATAGGTTTTTGAGTAATGAACTTTGTATTTACCAATTTTGCTTAATGAACATTTTTCGTTTCAAATTTTGCGCGTGGCCACGAATAAGCAAAATTGATGGCACGTTGTTTTTGTACATTACCAGGGCATTTTGTGATGATTTCACAAAATTTTGCTAATTATTTTTTTTTTAGGCAGTGAGTTTTTGGATAGACCGAGAGGCGGTCATAAATTGTCGAGTGATTTTGTGGTTCATGAAAAAAAATTTATTAAGTGTTAAGTTTTTTTTTTGAAATTGTTAAGTTAATTAACACCGCAATAGGTTTAAGTTTTGTGTATAAATTTGGGATTTTTGTTTCTTTTATATTTGAGTAGAATCAATAAAAGACATAGAGACATAGTGCGTGAAAAAAATTTCGATTGTGTTGTTTTATTGGGTTTTTTTTGGTCATTGGTGAATATTTACGTGCGGGCACGCAGAGTTGAAATTGAAAAGCGTGTTAACCAGAATTTAAGGTAAGTAATATATGTGTAAGTGACTAACAAATTAAATAACTGCAGTGGGTTGGCACGGGGTTTGCTGGGAGGGAAATTGGTGACACGAGATGGATCTTGTCCCCTTCCTAGCGAGCACGGTGGCATACCACTGCTACCTATAAGTATTTAATATTTTTTTGGGGTTCCTTTAAGGATTCAGGCCCGAGAGGCCTCTAAATTATTAGGATGTTAGAATAGTTTTTTTTAAATACAACCACGGTGGGCGTCTGACCGATTTTTTTTCTTTTTCTCTCCGTGGTGGGCTGATTGCTTGGCTGATTCATTATTTAAGGGTCCGATTTTTTTTTATATCCGTACCCGTTTAACCTTGTTACCTCCGGCGGTAACCTAGGCCGCTATCTTTGTATCCCCATCCCCACGGCCAATTAACCGCTTTACCGCTGAGCTAGCGGGTTAGTGCCGCCTATGCGGGATACATTTAAAAGGATAGTGGAAACAATAAACGTAACTGAGGTCGTCCTGTTGACGATAGTGACACTTCAGGTTACACGACGTCAGAGCACTTCGTTCTTGAGTATAACCGAGTGAGGTTATTTATTATCAATATCCTTATGTGTGTTTATTGGGAGTTTGGTTTTCAAACGGAGCAGACGTGTTTTGTTGTCGCTCCTTCATTTAATCTAAATATTTTTTTTGTGTGTAAATATTAAATAAATAAATTAATTAATAATAATAAATGTGATTTTACAGTATATAAAATAAGTGATGTGATGTATACCTGGTCTTTTAAATATTAATTTGTGTAAAGGATGCACGTGAAATTGTGTAGAACGTATACGTAAAATATATAATTATTTCCGTATATATTCTGATACCATTCCATGAATGCATAAATGCACATTTATGTTTAAATTACTATGAATGCATATTATGTGAGATTCAAATAAACAGTACAATGATAAAATAAAAATCGCGTCGTGTCCAGTGAAGAAATGTGTTTATATACATAAAACGGAGTGGAAATATTTATGACGGAATATTAATAATATAATAGGGTTATCCAAATAATAATAATTAATAATAATAATAATAATAATTATTATTATTATAATAGGGTTATCCAATTCGAGGTTGATAAAGTAAACTTAAAAAAAACACACAAAATATTCGGAATGTATTGTAATTTTTATTTCATTTTACAGATTGATCCTTGCCATTTTTAGTTAAACAAGATATCATTCAAATGTCCTCCACGGGACTTCTTACAGGCCTTGATTCTTTTGAGGTAATTTTCAATGACTTTTCGGCACATTTCGGGCGGTATCTCGGCCATTACCTTACGAATATTAGTTTTCAATTCGTCAAGAGTTTGAGGATTGTTTGCGTAAACACGATCTTTCGCGTAGCCCCACAAAAAGAAATCCAAAAGCGTTAAATCACAGGATCTTGGAGGCCAATTGACATGCAAAAGATCTCGATTTGCTCGTGTTACGTGACTGGTTGCTCCATCCTGCTGGAACCACATATCGTCAAGATCATAATCTTCGATTTTCGTAAAAAAATAATCGGTTAACATGCGGCCATAGCGCTCAGAATTGACGGTAACGGTTCGTCCATGTAATGGCTTCTCTACAATCAATTGTGGATTTTCTGAGCCCCAAATTCTACAGTTTTGCTTATTTACGTATCCACCAAGCGAAAAATGAGCTTCATCACTGAAGAAAATTTTGTTCGAAAAATCAGCATCGACGGCCTGTTTTTCCAACACCCAATTTGCGTATGTTCTTCGTTGTCCATGGTCAGCAGGCTTTAGCTCTTGTGTCAAATGGACTTTATACGGATGAAGATGCAAATCCAGATGCAAAATGCGCCATAATGAGCCATAAGATAGGCCTAAATGTTGAGCTCGACGAGGAATTGACAAATTTGGATCTTCTTCCACACTTTCAGCTACAGAAGCGATATTTTCAGCATTGCGAATGTTTTGATGATGCACAGACCTTACAATATCAGTAACAGATCCAGTTTGTTCAAATTTATTCACTGTATTCAATATGGTTTGCTTTGTAGGACGATTATGACGACCATAATCTGCTCGTAAAGCGCGAAATGTGGATACGACAGAATCACTATTTTTATAATAAGATTTAATAATTTTAACGCGTTGGTCGATTGTTAAATGCTCCATATTCTTAAATGGCAGAATGTCAACTAAATAAATGACAGCGTACTTGACGTTTATCTTTGACAGATGTCGGTATACAGATTTCTACTTTATCAACCTCGAATTGGATAACCGTATTTCTATGCAAGGTGCACTACGAGTATGTCGTTGTAATGTTTCGATACACTCTCTATGTATATAGATGCATAATACTATCAGAGAAGTTTCCTTTTTATATTTTATTTACTTTTCATGTCATATTTGTGTGTACTGTGTAGAAATTTATGTATGATTGTGTGTATCACGAATCACGATAAACAAACATGATGAGGTGAAATATTCCCGTGTTTTATTTTCGTCGTTTTGTACGTGTTGCGTCACTGTAGACAGCAGAACGGAAATTCACGTTGAATTTGTCGATTTTTCGATTGATTGTTAGAATAGATTTGCAATAATTACAGTTTAACCAAAGAATTTCTAATTATAATTAGAAATCCTTTGGTTTTAACTAAACACTTTTTATGGTTGTACACTTTTACCCATGCCACATGAGCATTTTTTGTATTTTGGCATTTTTTTTCTACCAATGTTTTGTTCTGCTCTCTCTTAAATAAAATTTTAACTAAAATGAGTCAAAAATGTCCTTGAAATATTTTTTATTTCATTTATGTTTGAGTTGTGTGGTTGAACAGAAAATTTGTTTAAGTCGCAATTAAAACTTGTATCATAGGTAAACGGGGAAAGAAACGAAGAAAAATGCGGCATTTTGTTTTACGTGTGGCATGGGCCTTTATGTTTCATTTATGGTCGAAATATTTATGAAAATAATCCGACGAAATATATAATTTTCAAGCCGATGGCAAAATAGGGATATAATAATTATAAGTATATAACATAAAACCATAAAATTGTTAATACATATGTTTACTCCCGTGTGGAGATGCCAAACTTCCATCGTGGCGCGTCCCCAGGTGGCGGATAGGGGAATGCTCTTTAACCGGTTTGCCGGAGGGTAGGTGGGAAATGAAATACCATCCGCGGACCAAAACTGGCTAGGGGAAGGAACCCCGAAGGAACAATAAACCAACCATGGCAGATCAGAAGAAGATTAATGCTACGGTGCAGGGATTAGGATGCCCAGTACCGGCGACTTCGGAAAGTGAGCGAGCGGGCTTCCAGTCGTCGATATCCAGCGACCGCAATGCTTTAGTAGTGGCAAGCTTAGCTACTGCAGCAGATAGAAGTATAAGCCCCATTTCTACATTAGAACTCATGCATTCTCCAACATTAACGAAAAGACACCGTATGCTTCAAGACGGCAATGAAATGACATCAAAATTAGCCTCGCTTGAGTGCCAGAATAATGAACTAAGGACAAAATGCCAGCAATATGAGTTACAATGTAATAAATACCAAGATATTTTGGTAAACTTACAAAACAGAATCGAATCACTAGAAAGGTAAAATAAACCTTCTACGTCTACTAATGGTAGAAGTCAGAGCCTACAAAGTCTAACCAATGACTACTTTACGGATGAAGAGGAACTTGAGAAAGAAACCCAACCTAGACAAAATAAACTAAATGTACATAAAAAGAGGAGACTCTCCAAAACGCCATCACCAAGGGTAACTCTACCGCAAGATAACGAAATACCAAAACAACCACAACAAGCACACAAAAAGGAGCCCTTACCACCACCAATCAATGTCAGCAACGTTAGAGATTTTAATATACTCAGAGCTCAAGTATTGGCAGTGACAGAGAAACCTGCTCAGTTTAAAGCAATATCCAATAACGACATCAAAATAACAACGCAGTCTGAAAATGACTACCGTAAAATTAAAAAACTACTTAGCGATATAAAAGACACTGAATCCAATAGCAAGGATATAGTACACAATATAAGATGGAATACCATACTTATCAGCTCAAAAGTGAAAAATGGTAAAGAATCGTAATACGAGGTTTACCGTCATCTACCAATCGCGAAGAGATCAAAGCGGCAATCGAGGACAATGGTCATAAAGTAACCAACATTATTAACGTTCATAAAAAGTCGACATTTAATAATGAGAAAATTATTAGACACTTCCCATTGTTTTATGTAGACCTGTTACAGGCGGAAAACAATAAGGACATATACGAAATTAAGAACCTGCTATATTGCAAGGTGTCTATTGAACCACCTAAAAAGGTAATAGGTATACCTCAGTGTACAAATTGGCAACAGTTAGGACACACGAAGAACTTCTGCAATAGGCAAGCCAAATGTGTCAAATGTGCTGAGAATCATCAAACAAAACAATGTCAAAAGCCGCGAAATGTTATACCAACTTGTGCACTGTGCGGAGAAAAAGGTCATCCGGCTAGCTATAAAGGATGCCTGGTGTATCAGAAAAAACTAAATGCTCAGCTACCGAGAAAAATTACAGTAGCAGAGCGCCTACAGCAAAAGCCAAACCAACAATATGATACAATTAGAGAGGGGGTTTCCTACGCCCAGGTGACCAAAACCTCAAATAATAATTCAAATCAAATAAGCAAGCAGAAGCCTGTGCCAAACGAGCCAACCATTAGTAATATAATGAAAATGCTCACCGAATTTCAGGCAGAAATGAGACAAAATTTCAGCCAGCTTACTAACAGGGTGGATAAACTGGAAGATAATTCCAAACCACCAAACAAACCGCTAAAACATAAAAAGTAAATGACTGTAACATTCCTACGTATAATTACCTGGAATGCTAACGGGCTTAATGCAAGAGCTCAAGAACTAGAAGTATTTCTAAGAACCAACAACATAGATGTAGCTTTAATATCAGAGACGCACTTTACGGAGAAAAACTTTATCAAAATTACAGGATATAGAGCCTATTGGACATTGCATCCTAGTGGTCGTGCTCGAGGAGGGACAGCAATCTTAATCAAACAAAATATCCTACATTTCCAACAAGAAGAAATTAAGGAACCATTTATGCAAGCAACCGTAATAACGATTAATCATGGTGGTGCTGAACTAAGTTTAAGGGCGATCTACTGCCCACCAAGACATAATATCGTAAGAAATCAATATGTCAACATTTTTAATAAACTTGGACCAAGGTTTATTATAGGAGGTGACTACAACGTGAAACATACTGCGTGGGGATCTCGACTCATAACACCAGGAAAAGGAAAAGAACTCCTAAGTGCAATAGAAATATCAGGATGTGAATATCACTCATCGCGTAAACCTACCTATTGGCCTACAGACATAAGCAAAATTCCTGATTTGATTGACTTTTATATCTCGAAAGGAATAGCCTCAAATTACATTGAAGTTGAAGGCATTGACGACCTTACTTCCGATCATACACCGGTCTTAATGACTCTGAGTACATTAGTCATAAGAAAGAAAACCAAACTTAACCTTACTAATAAATTTACTGATTGGGAATTATTTAGAGATAAACTGGATACTCTAATTGAGTTAAAAGTTAGTCTTAAAACTAAACATGAACTTGAATTACAAACTAAACATTTTATTAACTCCATGCGTGATGCAGCTAAAGAGGCTACACCCGTATTAGGTGAGAAAGTGGTACAAGAGATCAACTACCCCCTGGCGATTCGGGAACTGATAAAAGAAAGGCGTAGGAAAAGGCACGTATGGCATAGAACTAGAAACATTAATGACAAAAGAGAATTTAATCGGGTAAGTAATAAAGTTAACCGATTAATTAAAGAACATAAAGAAGCTTGTACTGAATATTATTTGAAAGGACTGGGTCCTGAAGCTGACAAAAATTATTCTCTTTGGAAAGCTACTAAAAGATTCAAGAGACCAATAATCCAAGTGCCACCTATAAGGAACATAAATGGAGAATGGGTGCGACGTAACGAAGAAAAAGCAGAACTATTTGCACAACATTTGGCATCAGTATTTCAACCACACAACATACAATCTAGGATTGATCCTAAACCAGTCTATAGATCTCCATCAAATATCAGAAGTGTCACCCCACTTGAAATTGCACAAAAAATTGACATGAATCTGAATCCCAAAAAGTCACCTGGAATTGATGACATTTCGCCAAGGATGTTTAAGGAGTTATCAAAGAGGGCAGTGACTATATGTTAACATATATATATATAATGCTTGTTTTCGACTTACATATGTGCCTGAGTGTTTTAAGGTTGCACAAATAATCATGATAAAAAAACCAGACAAACCAGCCGAGCAAATGGGCTCATACAGGCCGATCTCTTTGTTACCTACTATTTCAAAATTGTTTGAGAAGTTGTTATTGAAACGACTAAGACCAATGATCATTATACCTGACTTCCAGTTTGGATTCAGGAATAAACATTCGACAATTGATCAAGTTCATCGCGTGACTGCAAAGATAGAACAAGCACTTGAAGAGAAGAAATATTGCCCTGCCGTATTTCTAGATGTATCACAGGCTTTCGATAGAGTGTGGCATGAGGGTCTTATCTACAAGATAAGTAAACTAGTGCCAACAAATTACTGCCAATTGCTCGAGTCGTATCTCTCCAAGCGGATATTTAGAGTATCACATGAAGTAACATACTCCAACTTTTACCCAGCCGTAGCAGGAGTGCCCCAGGGTAGCGTATTAGGACCCATCCTATATCTACTTTACACTTCTGATATACCGACAACGGAAACAACCTTCATTGGAACTTTTGCTGATGATACCGCAGTATTGGCATCAAGCGAATCGCAGAACCAAGCAGTAGAATACTTACAGCACGCACTCGATAAAATCAGCCAATGGACCAGGGATTGGAAAATAAAGCTTAACGAGCTGAAATCAGTCCATGTAACATACACGTTGCGGCACAAAAATAGCAACATCCATACATTTCTCAATGGGGTACAAATTCCCCAAGCTGAATCTGCAAAATATCTCGGATTGCATCTCGATTCAAGATTGAACTGGAAACATCACGTTAGACAAAAAGCAGAGCAAATGAAAATGAAACAACGTGAGATGTACTGGCTAATTGGAAGACATTCTAAGCTTAGCCTGTACTGTAAACGCCTGATCTACGAAACAATAATTAAACCAATTTGGACGTATGGTATCCAGCTCTGGGGCTGTACTAAACAATCAAATCGTTTAATTATTCAACGTTATCAAAACAAATTTCTACGTACAATAACGAATGCTTACCGCTACGTAACCAACGAGGAATTACACAAAGACCTAAATGTCAAATGGATTGATGAAGTGATCCAGGAATTTGCAATCAAACATGAAAGAAGGTTACTGCAACATACCAACAGTGAAGCAATACAACTTCTTGACATAACACAAGAACTGAGACGCCTTAAAAGAATTAAACCGCATGAGCTAGTCATCTAATAAATAAAGTTTCATTATTGGGAGCAGAATATTGATTTCTGTAAACCCATACTCGCTCCACTTATTAGTTTCAAATAAGTGCGTTATTATCTTTAGTAATAAATTATCATTTGATAAGATTGTACTAGTTAAATAAATAAAAAAAAAAAAAAAATATGTTTACTAACAAAATATTTTATATCTGTCTGTATTATTATGAAATAATTTTTACGTCTAAATATCCGTATATGTATAAAGAAATGCAGCTCACAAGTTATTGTTAGCGATGTTATAGCTTTGTTCCTTGATTTACAATTTTCAAAAAATTTGTGGTCTTGGGAATTCATTTGTTTGAATAGATTATGTACTTTAAATTATAAATTGGAGTTGAAACTCGATTTTATTTCATTGTTATTTTATGGTGTCCGCTGGTGAAGCAACGTAGTGTTAATATCTCTGTTCTTATAATCTTATCAGGCTAATGTAGTTGATGAGTTTGGCTACAAATTAACCCCTTGCCTTATGAATCGAGCGACGATGAACACAACTCTTATATTGCAACAGTAACAAACAATAACGCAAAAACAAAAACATTATCGCGTAAAAACAATCACGTGTCTGATACGAGCTTTTCACTTTTGGCCAGAAAGAATCATCACGTGTGTGATACGAGGTTCTCATTTTAGGCACAGCAGTACGATCACGTCTCCCATACGTTGTTTTAAGGCAAGGGGTTAAAGAAGGCCCCAATTTCTAAGTCGATGTGGATTTCGAGATTGATAAATTATTTATTTGGGAAAAATTTTTTGATTTTAACTGAGAATCACAAAGTTATTAAAAATTCTTCAACTATACTTATCAAACTTAAATAAGCTTTTTATTTTAAAGGGAAATGCGTTTATTGTCCATTTGTTTAGAAAAGCGATAAAAAGAACCGAAATCATGTGTTTGTTGTCTGCGCTGACGTGACATTAACGTATGTGTAATATTGCACAGGGGCAGTAACAGGTATTGTTATCCTTGTAAAATGTAAAGTATATCCCTTTTCCCACCAAACAAGATTTTTTATTTTAATTTTTTGCTTCAGTTGAGTCTGACCCGTATTAGTGTGTGTGGGGAATGACAAGTTGTGGTGTCTTCCAGATTTTAACTGTTTATTTTAAAACATTGTAATTTGATAGCAAATAAATTGTGTAACATGTCAATTGTTTGTTTTTGTTAGCATATTGGTTATTTTGCTGTTGTTATAGTTGTGGTGTTGTTTTTTGGACGTGGGCGATTTGGGTGGAATGCAAGAGTGTATATGTTGGCACAGGGTGCGTGCAGGGTTGGATTTTTGACAAGATTCTTTTTCGTTACCCACACGATTGTGATGGCGGGCAGGAGGAGGGATGTTAGCTGTATTTTGCTGAGACAATTACAGCAACACCACCATGGCTAAAGCAGAAACTAAAGCATTTTAAAATTTTGCTTTGGCTGAAGATAATTGAGATTTGGATTAGTTGAAAAAGCCTAATTGTTCTGAAACAGCTGGAGCAAAGATGCTTTGTTTCTCAACAAATTACAGCTACTGTTTATTGTTTCTATTATTATTGTTATTATTATTTTAATTGATAATATTTTGCGGTTTTACTCAAAAAAAAGAACTTGAGCAAATGGTCACGGCTTTGGGTAATTTATTAAGCATTAAGGGTGTTTTCTAAACACCGACTTATTACAGACTTATTGACTTATTTGACTCCTTCTTGAATAAGTTGGTCAGGCTGTTCTGATTGCTTTTACCGACTTGTTTTGACAACCACAAAACGAAACAAATTTAAAAGTTTTTATTATAAAACGAAATAAATTTAGTCCTGTATTCATTTAGTGTGACAGAACTCATTTTAAAATGTTTATATGACCAAATAAGTATTTTGCTTCGAAGAACGAGATAGAAAATAAGTCATCTCGATGGCAGACTTATTTGAAAAAGTCGGTATGAGCGGATGGGTCGGTGTTTGGAAAGGAACCTAAGACATAACTTTAGTATTGTATTTATAAGCTTGTTTACTAACTCTACTTTAATTATTTAACTTTACCAATTTATTTTCTGGTTCAGGTTAAATTTCATATCATGTCTACTTTAACATTATTTAACCCTTTCGCGGACACATTGGCATATACCTACGTTTCAATTGACCTACCGTAGGACACGTAGGAAACGCGGCGGTAATAACAGACGTTGTTTTCATATGGTTAATATTGAATGTGGTTTTCTGTGTCCCAGAGGAAGCGTTACTATTATCATTGTACCCTGTAACAAACATTTTAAATAATTGTGCGTCCGCAAAAGGGTTAAATTAACTAACCAAGATTTTGGGTGGAGGCCTTCATAGTATTTTGCAAGTGGTTTTGATTATGGTTCGAATCAAAAATTTGATTTGCTGGGGAAGATAATTATGGTTTAAGTCTTAATCACGCCGAGATCTAAGTGTTTACTTATATCTAACACAATTTATTTAAAATTTGTATTAATTATTACTGAATTATATTATATTTTAACAGGTTTTATTCGGTAAAAGCAAATATAATATTGCCGATCTCATATACATTTTTTCGCCAAATTTTTTTTTAAAAGATGGAACCAATGCACACTAACCCACCATACGGACACTTTTTTCATTAAAAAGTTTAGCTAAGATAACAATTTTTGTGAGACATCTAACGTTACATGAACAAAATTTTACGAACTTTAAATTTTTTTATCGATCTTTATTTTCGACGATTTGCACATGCTGGATGCACATGTTGAAGTATATGCATATACTTGTTGAATAAAAACGTAAACAAGAAGCAAGATCAAGTTTGAATTTCTTCAATGGTTTTTGTTTTTCGTAAAATATTTTTTTTTTGTTTTGTGTCCTTTTAAAACAAAATTATGTTTTGTGTCCTATATTACCTACGAGTATGTACCTTATGAATGAACTGTGAAAATATTTTATGATACGAGAGACTCCATTAAAAAGAAGTTATTGTAAATAAGACTTATTATTATTATTGTAAATGCAACATTGTTATTCATATTATTAAGCGATAATTTGTTAATCCGTGGATAATTGATAGTAGGGATAATAAATATGTAGATTATATTTTTTTAATATTAAATCTAAGGAAGCATGTACGTGTTAATTTTATCTTGTCTTTATGAGTGTGTATTTTAAAAACGCATATGAACAAAATCGACCTTGAACAAGTGTATGAACTAGACATTTTTGTTTTATAAACTTATTCTTAGTGAGGAATACCGTCGATGACTAGTTGAGCGTTGCACTTTTTTATTTATTTATTCTTGCATCGATTGGTTTTGATACCAAATAAATCTGAGAATGATAAAATTTCATAAAAGGGCCCCAATTTATAAATATAGTCTAGGAAGTAAGAATATTATTAAATTATAAAAGCCTATTATAATGAAAAAAATTAGTTCGTTAAAAAAACAGCAACAGATAATTTTTTTTTATGAAAGCTGATGTTCGATAGGAACTAGAAGAAACTCGCGTTTATAGTTGATAAATTTGAATTTAGTTTGATTTCGGTTTGTTATTTATTTAGTAGAAATGTGGAAATGGGAATTGAAGGAAGACGAACAAATATGAATATTTATACAAAATATTTTTTTTATTTTTTCCTGTGATGTATGTGCAATAAACTTTTATTTAAAAAAGTCGAATATTATAAATGTATTGTTTCTCCAAAATTATTTTTACGAGGAATTAAATTATTTTTCCTTTAAATATTATAAACTTTTAACAGGAGAAGCTGCCACATTAGTTCGTCATATCGCAGTAACTGAGGCAAACATAGTGCGGCTACGGAGAAGATTAAATAAAGATACGATAAAAAAAGGCTCGTGATGACAAATCTCATAAAGCAGTTTGTTGATAAGCCAGAAATATCAAAGGTTTCGGCTAAGGCGCTTCATCAAATAGCTGACGTATCGGATGAAGTTCTGAGAGGATTGAAGGTGTTAGCCGAAGCGGAAAAAGGGACCCATGGCTCATTCATATTTTGGTAAACAAATTGGATAGTGTGACTAAGGGCAAATGAGATAACTGTAGAGGATTTCCCTACGATGAGAAGATTTTTCCGATTTTTAAGCAAACGAAGTGATTTATTGGATGCTATAGAAGTCAATAAAGTGTCGACCAGCAATCGAGTTAAATCCTTCCAATCAAGTGCAGAGCCTTTGTGCCTTAAATGCTCGCAAGGCCATTACCTCAGTAAATGTGACCAGTTTCTTTCCCTAAGCGTTAGTGATAGACAGGTAGGTTTTGTGCCTGAGAGAAAGCTGTGCTTAAACTGTTTCACTCCAAGCCATCAGTCAATCGTATGCAGCTCGAGTTATCCATGCGGTAAATGCCACAGAAAACACCATCTTATGCTACACACCGAAGATGCAGTCAGGCCAACAGCGAACACGGCTACTAGAAAAAACATAGAAGAGGCTATGACTCATGTCGTTGTCAAATGCAGCAACCATATCAAGTTTCCAATCATTATTACCAACAGCAGTAGTTCGAGTTCCAATCTGGAAATCCACAAATATATGCAGAATGTTGCTGGACTTGGGATCTCAAGCGTTATTCATTACCGAGGAATGTATGCAGCGATTAAAACCTACGAGATCAAAGGCAAACTTCGCAATATGGGGCTTGGCACCGAGAAAGGTCACTACGAGAGTTTCAGCTTGTGTCACACTGAAATCCTTACACTCGACAAAGAACGAGGTGCTGATTTTTTTGTTAAATTTTACTGTTACATTTTTGGTTTTGCGCAGCAGTGTCTAATAAAGAAACTACAACATTTTCATTGTGAACTTTTAATTTTTAGGGTAACATAAAATAGCAAATATGATTAACGATTAGCTTTTCTGAGATTCTGAAATTTTCATCAAAAAATATTTACTGACGTAAAGTAATGTTAAGAGTTAAATGATACAGAAAGAAAATAATTTCTTTAAAAAAATAGAATTCTAAAAGTTTTGTTTAAATTTGAAATACTTTTTAACTAAATATTAATAATTATTATACCTTATTTAAAAGAGAATAGTATCAGCTTTTTAAAGAAATTAATACTTGGAAATAAAAATAGTTATTTCTCAAGATATTGAAGTTTCTTTAATACAAGGTGCTGCGTTGGAAGGCTGCTCTTTAAACATGTATTACTTGAAAGGGGGGCTTTAACGTGCAAAGTGACAGAAGTAACCTTACCTTCGTTTTGATCAAGGAATCCAACGGTACCATTCGTGTTAGCTACTTTAGGGGCACCCTGTATGTATAGATGATAATTAATATAAATATGGGCAAATATTTAAATAATAAAAATTTAAGATTTATTTACTTAAATTTTTAATATTTCTTAATAAATGGTTCTCGGAAAATTTGAAATTACTAAAGCAAGATAAACTACGATCTTATGAAATTATGAAAATTATAAACTCAAATGAGAGCTGGGATAATTATAAAAGAGCCAGAAATATATATAAACAATCTTTAAGGAAGGAGCAGTCCATTTTTTTCAAAAACAAATTCATAGAAAATCAAAATAATCCAAAACAACTATGGAGAATGTTAAAATCGATGTATAAAACTAAATCCACAACACAGTGGAATATTCAGTTTAATAATAAAGTAGTAACCGATAAACTAGAATTGGCCGAATCTCTTAATAATACATTTGTATCCAGTGTGATTGACATCCATAACAAAATTCCAAAAGTAAAAAATGTTAATGAATCGAATACGTATCCCTACACAGTTCCATTCTGTTTTCAAAATATTACAAGTCAAGAGATAACTAAAATTAATAGTAGTTTGAAGTCGAACGCTGGAATTGATGGTATAAACCGTACTATCATGTTAGATGCTATGAAGAACGAAATATTCTCATCAAAATTTACGAACTTAATCAATAAAAGTTTATATGAAGCTAAAGTCCCGAGATCATGGAAAATATCAACGGTTATTCCAATTCCGAAAACTTCTAAGCCAATAACACCAGAAGAACTACGCCCGATAAATATGCTGCCAACCTACGAAGCTGTGTTAGAACGAGTAGTTAAAAACCAATTAATAAACCACATTAACAACAATAATATACTAGTCGACCAACAATCTGGATTTCGCGAACACCATTCATGTGAAACTGCATTAAACTTAATGTTAGATAATTGGAAATCTGAAATAGATGACAATAAAGTAGTAGTAGCAGTGTTCCTGGATTTTAAACGAGCTTTTGAAACAATCGATAGACAAATTTTACTAAAAAAATTAAGTAAATATGGAATACAAGGCGCGGCGTTGGAATGGTTCAATAATTATCTTCAAGAAAGGCAACAATATACAAAAGTTGATAACTGTATCTCTAAGCCAATACCAAATAATCTCGGAGTACCGCAGGGATCTACTTTAGGACCATTACTTTTCATCCTGTACATCAATGATATAGTAGAAGTTATAAATAATTGTAAAGTGAATATGTTTGCTGATGACACCTTGATTACGATTGCAACACCAACCCTTAGTGAAGCTGTTCAGAATATAAATGAAGATTTGGAGAACCTGAGAAAATGGCTGATGTTCCATAAGTTGGCACTTAACATCTCTAAAACAAAGTACATGGTGATGTCAATAAAAACAATACTAGAATGTAATCAAAATATATTAGTTGATACTGAAGTCATTGAACGTGTTAAACAATATAAATACCTTGGTGTTATCATAGATGAAAAGTTAAATTTTAATGATCATTTGAATTATGTTGCTAAAAAAATGAATAAAAAGTTAGGTTTATTTAATAGAATTAAGGATAAAATGCCACGTGAAACAAAAATTATATTTTACGAATCAATTGTTGGACCACATATTGATTATTGTTCATCAGTGTTATTCATAATGAATCAATCACAAATATATCGTCTCCAAAAAATTCAGAACAGATTCATGCGAGGTATCTTAGGAGCAGATATTAGGACACATATAAGTGAAATGCTTAAAGTACTAGGATGGAAGTCTATTAACCAAAGAATACACTACAACGTTTTGAAGTTGATGTTTCGCCTTGAAAACGGAGCTCTACCAAAATACTTGGACTTAATGTTATGCTCTAATAGAGACGTTCATAACTATAATACCAGAAACACACATTATCGATTACCAATGTATAGTAAATCTTTTTCGCAACGATCCTTAGGTTATAATGGAGTCAAATTATATAATTCTCTGAGCAATTTCTATACTTTGGGAGAATTACGAGAGTTACAATACAATCAGTTTTTGGGACTATTGAGTGTATTTATTAAAGATAGAATTAGTATTTAGCTAGTATTAAGTATAATAATTATGTTCTATTTTATTAATTCAAGATAATAAGATTAGATTAAAAAAAATGTCATTATTGATAAATAAATAAATAAATAAAATAAAAATAAATAAAATAAATTTTGAGTTTGAGTTTCTTGTATTTTTTAAGTTCTGGAATACGATTCCAAATTAACCAGAAACTTGAATATTGCTTAAAGAGATTAAATGAAATTTGCTATGATCTGCGGGAATTGGATTCTAAAATTAATTGTTTTTGAAGTTGTTACATTGTATTGGAGTGAAACTTCATACTTAAGCTTTTCTCATAAATTAGGAGATTCCAGTTATTTTTAGCCGAAAGTCCGGAAGTGGCGTAGGAGCCTTTTCGGTTTGTGCAAATATTTTGCAAAGTGTATTATTATAATTAGAAAAAACATTATGAACTAAAAGATTCTAAATTAAATTCACAATAATATTGGCTAAAATCAGTGTTTCAATGGAAATGGTAATTTTAACAGAAAACTGTTTATCAACAAAATTCAGGCTTTGTACAGCCAGACTTTACTTTAAATAAAGAGACCGCGTTAATTTTAGAAGTGGCAACAATATTATATACATACTTTTATATAACATTCACGAAAAAACCATTAAAAACCAAAAGATTGTAAATTAAATTTGAAACAAAATTTGTTCAGATCATTTTAATTTATATTACGTATTAAAATAAAGTAAAGTAACCATGAAACATGTTGATCTTGCGATTTTTGTTATTTTCTCACAGAAAAGCAAGGTCTGATGAAAACATCGCTGCTGTGCGAGCTGCGAGAGTGTACGGGAAACTCCTTGGCAGTTAAATTTCTCGTCATTCACAAGATCTTGCCCCGCGACTTCAGCTTGGCAAATTTAGTGTAGAGGCTTGGGTCTACACTCGTATAAAATCCAACTGACCTAAGAACTTAAGGTAAACGACCATAGACAACGCCGTAAGCTAGCTGGTTTAACTCTGGAGCAGTTAGAAGTTAACCCAAATTTCGCTAAAAAATCATCTTTATCGACTTCTTCCGTTGGGGCTACCTTAAATTGCAGATCTATGCGAGTAAATCGCAAACAATTGATGCCCTCAAAGTAAACATAACGAACGCCATCCAGCAAATTCAGCGAGATTTATTCGGTTCATTGAAAATTGTACCTCCCCAATACGTCCCACCAAGCAAAACCCCAACGGACATTTGAATGACGTTATATTCCAAGCTTAAATACCATAAAATATTATTACAAACAAAAAATTTCACACAACATGTTTTATTTACAATTAAAAATCGAGCATCCTCGTAAATTTAATTTCAAACACATTAGTTTGAAGTTTAGCTTTGATAATGATGTTAAATTGACATCGAAAGCTTAGAAATTAATTATTATAAATTTAAAATCTGAGCCATATACCAAAAAAACCTTATATTTACTATTATTTACTCATAAAATATTTTCCAAATACATTAGTTTGGTTAATTTTTAATTTTTATCGGAAATGATGACTTTTTCTAAAATAAAACTTTATTTCACAAAAGTTCGACATCTATATAGCCCAGTCGGATTAACTAATCTGTATCAATTTGTATTAATTGTGAGATTCTTGCGAGATTTAGTGGGAATCTGTGTTCCAGAAGAGGCAGCTTCCACGGAAGCTTTTTCAATTTTTTCACTGATGTTAAAAAGTTATAGATTTAAAGATTAAAGTTTTAAATAAATTTAAAGATTGAATTTACAACAAGGGTTGATTTTGTTGGTTTTCTGAAGGTTACGCGGGAATTATGATTTTTGATTGTGCAAAACAGTTTTACCAAAAGACAAGTAACGTTAATTTTTCGCTTTAGAAATCAAGTTTGATGTATTCGAGATCTATGTATACATTCGTGGTAAAAAAAGTGGGGTGTTGGCCACAACATATTCACCAATCCAATTGTTTACAAGTTTTTCTGCATCAATGCACTTTGTGCCAATAATATTTGCCACGGAGATGCTGGCGTTCATGCGTAATGTTTACAAAAAATGTCAACAAAAGTTTCCTTTATATTATATACTCGTAAAGGTTAGTAACATGATACTATAAGTAACTTGTACTATGGAATTTTACTGGAAATAAAATAATAAATTTTAATTTTCATCCCCATGCTTCTTTTATTGCTCCAATTTTAAAAATTCATAAAATTAATTTACATTTAATTGTGTGACGATATTTTAAAAAGTTAAATAACAATCGTTAAAAAATCCAAATGTAATCATTTATTAAATTTGGTTATGCAACCAGTTGCAACTTATTATTTTAAAACAAAAAATCTATATATATATAGAAATCTAAATCTAAAATTTGATTCTATTTCCTGCCAATCAAATTAGATTTTTCATTTTGAATTAATATTAGTGAACTATTTCCATGTTCCAGGAAATCGCTTAAATAAGTGAAACAATCTCAACTAGTTGAAATTACTCATTCGATAAATTTTTCGTAATCAGCGATAATTTTAATTTTTATTTTTACCAAGCCACTGGACTTTTCGCGACCAGGAGGTCAGTAGACTTACTTTGGCAAAAAAACTGAGGAGGAGTTACATGAAACTGGGGATAATCACTTGATTACGCCGAGTTATCAAAATACTCATTCGTAAACTCTCATTCGTAATATAAATAAATAAAAAAATAAAAAATATCCAGATATCATTACATAAGTCAATCATCTGTTCAACCGCTAAGAAATATTAAAAAATTTAAGGTTTATTTAATTTGTCCATATTTCATACTTAAATCGTTAAAAAAATTGGCTACCTGCTTTTTAATATTATTAATGTATATTACATCTTGTAATTTGTATGTTATATTAATAATTATCGTTTATATATTAGCATTTGAATAAATTGCAGTCGAGAGTACACGATCAACGTAAAAAATAAGAAGAAACAAAATAGGAATTTAAATAATTTCGTTTTTCTGTTTATAATATTTAAAGGAAAAATAATTTAATTCCTCGGAAAAATAATTTTGGAGAAACAATACATTTATAATATTCGACTTTTTTAAATAAAAGTTTATTGCACATACATCACAGGAAAAAATAAAAAAAATATTTTGTATAAATATTCATATTTGGTCGTCTTCCTTCAATTCCCATTTCCACATTTCTACTAAATAAATAACAAACCGAAATCAAACTAAATTCAAATTTATCAACTATAAACGCGAGTTTCTTCTAGTTCCTATCGAACATCAGCTTTCATAAAAAAAAATTATCTGCTGCTGTTTCTTTAACGAAATAATATTTTACATTATAATAGGCTCCTATAATTTAATAATATTCTTACTTCCTAGACTATATTTATAAATTGGGGCCCTTTTATAAAATTTTATCATTCTCAGATTTTTTCGATATCAAAACCAATTGATGCAAGAATAAATAAATAAAAAAGTGCAACGCTGAACTAGTTTACCTCATCGACGGTATTCCACACTAAGAATAAGTTTATAAAACAAAAATGTCTAGTTCATACACTAGTTCAAGGTCGATTTTGTTCATATGCATTTTTAAAATACACACTCATAAGGACAAGATAAAATTAACACGTGTTTGCTTCCTTAGATTTAAAATTAAAAAAATATAATCCACATATTTATTATCCCTACTATCAATTATCCACGGATTAACAAATTATCGCTTAATAATATGAATAACAATGTTGCATTTACAATAATAATAAGTCTTATTTACAATAACTTCTTTTTAATGGAGTCTCTCGTATCATAAAATATTTTCACAGTTCATTCATAAGGTACATACTCGTAGGTAATATAGGACACAAAACCTAATTTTGTTTTAAAAGGACACAAAACAAAAAAAAAAATATTTTACGAAAAACAAAAACCATTGTAGAAATTCAAAATTTATCTTGCCTTGCTTCTTGTTTAGGTTTTTATTCAACAAGTAAATATATGCACATACTTCAACATGTGCATCCAGCATGTGCAAATCGTCGAAAAAAAAGATCAATAAAAAAATTTAAAGTTCGTAAAATTTTGTTCATGTAACGTTAGATGTCTCACAAAAATTGTTGTCTTAGCTAAACTTTTTAATGAAAAAAGTGTCCGTATGGTGGGTTAGTGTGCATTGGTTCCATCTTTTAAAAAAAAATTTGGCGAAAAAATGTATATGAGATCGGCAATATTATATTTGGTAAAAGTGAAATTTATTTGCTACTTATTAATAATTCTAAATATATGCTTTAATGTTTTACTTTGTTTCGTATTTAGAAGAGTTGAAGTTCCTGAAATTATAATTTTGATTCTATTTAATCTTTATATTTAGATTTTAGCTGGATTTTCAGATGAGGGCAGTAACGAGTATTATTATATTGTACTACTTGTTTGGTGGTTTGAATTCAATTAATTTTATTTCATATTTGTCAGGAGAATTGAGTTGGATTAATACTGATTACATTTAACTGCTTAAATTTTATTATTTAATACTTAAATATTTACCATTTTTTATTAGTACTCCAAATAGTAAAAACGACCACTGGAAATAGTTTTTTTATATTGCAGATAATTTAATATATTTTTAGGATTCTGATTGCTGGGTATTATACCATAATATATTAAATAATTATGTTGTCTTGTGCTAACCGTGTTACATTACAGTTCAACTAACAATTAACTAAGTATAGACTACTAAAGGTATCTGAAACCAGGTCAATTTCCATAATAATTAATTCACCTTTCCTGTCCCTCCATCTTGTTATATGTATTAGTCAAAATAACATGATCTCCAACTAACACTCCATATACCTGAGGTTGTATATGGATTTCTAGGGATATCTTAATTGGCCAAGAAGAATTCTATTAATCTATTTGGTCAGAATACAAAATCCTATAAATTGTCCCCACTCCTCGATGGGAAGCCCTGATTAGTTTTTCTAACTGACATGGTCCTCAACAAATACACCAAAATTTCTTTAAACCGTCCATTTTTGTCAGAGTAGAATTTTAAACACTGCGGTTATCTCATTTAATTTTTATAATTCATCCTAAGGTATCTTACCTTTTCAAAATTTATAAACCGGCACCGCGGTAGAAATGAAGTAATAAACGCGTCGTTTCCCTTAAATATTATTATTATTTATTTTATAATTCTATTTTTTTGTGTTTGTTTTTTTTTTTATTAATAAATGTTCATATTATTTAGGTAAGAAGCAATATATTAATTTAGTATTAATTTTCAGGAATTATACATATTGTTTGTAAAAAATATTTCTTTATAACATTAGTTGCTGATTGTGTAGTTTAGAGTTGTATTGTCTTTGTGTTACTAACTATATCGTCTCTACCTAGGTGTATGTAATCGGGCCGATTTAATCCATCAGTTTTGTTTAGGAAATCGAAAAGTATTAATATAATATTCATTTTCAGGTAATTTCCAGATACATGTGGTGATTTCTAGATACATGTGAAATAATAACATTTTTTCTTAGGTTGCTGATTTAAAGAAGCAATTGTTGATGACCAATACCATCATTATCCATTTAACCTATTAAATTTTTATCCTTCCCCAAGTAGATTAGTTTTGTGCTGTCTTTGTGTTACTAACTATCGGCTATACCTAGGTGTCTGTAACCGGGCCGATTCTGTCCCACTTAACATACCTATCCAATCCTTCGGTTTTGTTATATGTAAAAAAGAGTGTACGGTGGGCCCGGCGTCACCCGGGAGCTCCTGTGTAAGACCTTGGTCGTACATTCAGAATCAATCAATCAATCAATCAATATCCTTATGTGTGTTTATTAAACAATTAATTAACAAACATAACAATTGTGGCGTACGCGGCATTAACACAAATAAACGATGAACTGGATCGTATATCCAACAAATGGGTATCATTACACCAGTGGATTTCTCCGAATGGGCCACACCAATAGTTTGTGCGAAAAATAGCAATGGGCAGATTCGAATTTGTGCAGATTATTCAACAGGTCTAAATGTCGCACTTGAGCCTCATAAATGTCCATTGCCACTACCCGAAGACATTTTTTCAAAACTAGCAAACGGCACAGTCTTTAGTCAAATAGATTTGTGTGATGCGTTCCTCCAAGTAGAAGTCGATGAAAAGTCATGGCAATTGCTTACAATCAATACACATCGCGGATTATTCCAATTTAATCGACTACCACCAGGTGTCAAAGCTGCACCAAGTGCGTTTCAGCAAATTATGAGTACTATGGTAGAAGGCCTAGAAGGGAGAGAGAGAGACAGAGCATAAAAACCGATTATACCAAACACTTCAGCGTATAAAGGATTTTGGATTCCACATCAAAATCGGAAAATGTAATTTTTTATGAAACCCATTAAGTACTTGGGTCGAATAATCGACAAAAATGGAACGAGACCAGATCCAGCGAAAGTGGAAGCAACCACACACATGCCTCCACCACATGACATTTAAACTTTGCACTCATATATGGGAGCTATTAATTATTACAGCAAATTTTTCAAGGATATACATCAGTTAGACGCCCATATGATGCCTTACTTAAAAAAGATGCTAAATGGGACTGGCCGGCTGATTGTCAGAAATCATTCGAGCGGTTCAAACATATACTTAAATCTGATCTCATACGGTACCCATTATGACCCAAATCAACATGAGGATGGGTATATGAGGATGGGTCGGTAAAAGCAGTTAGCCATGCTTCTCGATCGCTAACAAAGGCCGAGATAGGGTATGGACAGATCGAGAAAGAGGCATTAGCCCTGATATTTGCAGTCACTAAATTTCGTCGAATGATTTATGGCCGAAAATACGTTTTACAAACGGACCATAAACCGTTATTGGCAATATTCGGCTCAAAGAAGGGAATTCCTGTCTACAATGCGAATAGACTTCAAAGGTGGGCGTGTACATTACTCCTGTATGATTTCAACCTTGAGTACGTCGCAACGGATAAATTTGGATATGCAGATATTCTTTCACGTTTAATAGGTGCACAAGTGAAACAGGATGAGGACTACGTAATAGCATCGCTTCAGTTAGAGGATGATCTGCGAAATTCACAGGTAGATACAGTCAGTCATTTACCAATCACACATTCAATGATAATTAAGGCAACTCGACAATGTGAAATACTGCAACCAGTTATCAGTTACGTCAATTCTAAATGCCTAAGTTCAGAAGTAATTACCAATGCGGATGTCAAGGCATTTTTCAAACGATCACAATCATTAACGACTGTCGGCAATTGCCTGATGTTCTGGGATAGAATTGTAATTCCACGTATGTATCAACGAAAAGTATTACACCAACTGCATAAAGCACATCAAGGCATAGAACGATATTGGCCTGGAATCGACGAAAATATTGCAGATTTGATCAGGGGATGTAATCAGTGCACAAATGTCGCAAAAACGCCTACAAAAGTACCATTGGAGTCATGGCCAATACCTGATAGTCCATGGCAGCGCATTCATATTAATTATGCCGGTCCAATCAACGGATTGTATTTTTTGATCATTGTTGACGCATATTCGAAATGGCCGGAAATATTTATTACACCGACCATCACTGTGACCAAAACGGTAGTTATAATCGAAGAAAGTTTGGCTCGTTTTGGACCACCACAGCTTATCGTCTCGGACAACGGAACACAGTTCATTTCCGCGAAATATCAAATAATGTGTGAGTGAAACGGAATACAGCATCTCCGTTGTGCCCCATATCATCCGCAATCAAATGGACAAGCGGAGAGGTTCGTTGATACGCTGAAAAGGGCGTTGAAGAAAATTCAAGGGGAAGGAGATTCGATAGAGGAAACGTTACGAATTTTCCTGTCAAATTACCGTACTACACCAAATCCAAATACACCTTCTGGATTGTCTCCAGCCGAGATTATGTTCGAATGAAAAATCAGAACAGCAATGGATCTACTAATGCCAAATCAGCAACATCACGTAGCAGATCATCGGAATAATTCGATGAATGAGCAGTATAACAAAAAACGCGGCACTAAACCAAGGCATTATAAATTTGGAGATTTGGTGCAAGCCAAGGTTTACAAAAACAATAACTTTAAATGGGTTCACGGAAAAGTCCATTCTAAAATAGGTTATTCTTAATTATGGGAATAAAATTATCAAGGCGCATGCAAACCAATTAATGGCAAGATCATCACATCAACAATTCTCACCAGCAGAGGATACAGTACCACTTCAGATTTTACTGGATGATTTTGAAGTACCTCCAAAACACCTACAGCAAAACTCATCAGTTCCAACCGATGGACAACAAGCTTCATCAGTTCCAGCTGAGATACGACGGTCTGCACGGGACCATCGCACTCCTCGATACTTGGAGCCATATCTACTTTATTAGGGGAAGGTGTTGCAATCCTGAATAAACCAACTATCAATATCATGGTGCAACCTAGTATATAGTTATCGCACATGAGGTGTCATGGTCACCACGTCAGGGCACTTCGTTCTTGAGTGTAACCGAGTGAGGTTATGCATTATCAATATCCTTATAAATAAAGTAATAGTGTGTTTATTAAACCATTAATTAACAAACACAACACAAACGAACTGATTAAAATCAATATAGGCGACTTGTGGCTGCAGAAAAGCTAAAAGAGACACTGGAAATATCAACTGAAAAGGCTTCACCAATCATCAAAAATTCTAAAAAATTAATAAATTATCACATAATATCCAGTCACAAATCCAGGAAAAGCGGAAAATTCCACGGCAAGCAAAAAACCTAAAACGGCCTATACAAAGTCGAATCCACCGATTAGACTACAAACTGGATATTGGGCGAGAAGTGATGAAGATGCCAATGCTTTCACTGCACATCTAAAGACAATGTTTTCACCACACGAAGGAACTGCTAATATCGTGCTGGCTCACCAGATGGATGTTGATTCATCCTTTAAACCTATAAAGTTTGAATGGAATAAAGTTAAGAACACAATCAAAACTTGCATTAACCCGAAAAAGGCGCCAGGATTTGAACTTATTACTGGAAAAATGATCGCCCAATAAGCATGCTTCTCACAATCTCAAAGCTGTTTGAAAAAGTGTTAATAACAAAACTGAAACCAGCATTAGAAGGAAAGCAAATCATTCCAGACCATCAATTTGGGTTCCGAAACCAACATATGGTACCATAGAGCAAGTGCTTAGAATCAGACAGAACTTTGAGGCAAGGCAATCCTGTTCTGCTATCTTCATGGATAGCGCAAGCATTTGAGAAAGTTTGGCATCGGATAATGAGTGATTAATTCATTGATCCTAAACCAGCCGTGAAATTTTTTCCTTGTCACCACCGGGAATTGAATTCGGGACCTCCGGTCGCTGGAGCGAAAAATATTTAATCCTGTGTGGAGATGCCGAACTCCTAACGTGGTGCATCCTCAGGTGGCGGATAGCGGAATGCTATTTCACTTTTTAACATCAGAGAGGCGAGACGCCACAATACAAACTGAAATAAAATAAAGAAATAAAATAAAATACCATCCGCGGACCAAATCTGGCTAGGGAAGGAATCCCAAACAATAAACCAATCATTAAAGCAATGAGTGTACAATAAAATGGAATGTATACCCCAGGCGGTACCGTCAACTGTACAGTTGGCCAATCCACCCTCACACGAGGCAGGCTCAACGGATTCTAGCATGAGCCAACCATTGCGAAACCCATTTATACCAAGCACAAGTATCTCTAGATCACCAACTAGACAAATGCTTCCCGCTACTCAGCAGGAGAACGAAAATGCGAACGCAGGGAGAATATGAACCAAGATAACCACCACGATGTCGCTAGAGAAAACGCTCATTTATAGAAATCGATATAAAGAAAACTTAATGAAAATTAATGAAAAGCTATTCAAAGAAGTCCAACAGCTCAATTTCTTCTTTGAAATTTCTTCTTTATTTGCTATAATTAGATTCGTGGCACTTTCACTTGTTCTATCTACTATCGATAAATATCGAGATTCACGAATTTAATTTGTTGGTGGCGAAATAGCTCTATTCAGCAAAACGAGCTATGCCTCGTAATTAAGCGGTGCGGTGTATAAATAGTTTTGCTACGAGGAGTGCCACGAAGTGAAAAGGATTTTGAGCCGCTACATCACTCCCCTTCTGGAACGAAAACCGTAGTGTTTATCACAAGTGTGGATTTATCACAAGTATTCCGTATGCTGGGGCTTAAACCTGTCGATGCCAATTGTTGTGGATTTTCCATCTACATCCACAACAAAGAATTTGCGCAATTTGCGGGTCATTGGATACGGTCCAGAATAGGGTGTACTTAAAGAATACGTGTGAACAGGTTTCCAGATTTTTGGGAATGTACGTTGCCTGTTCAGTTGGATGTCTTGTGTCTCGAAAGTGTTTGGGTTCGAATTTTGACCATTGATGATGCACCGGGAACCTTGATATTTTGACCATCTATACCAGCTCTACTGGTGTGCAGTTGAGGTCTTCCTTGACGGAGTTTCGAATGCCTAATAGGAGTGTTGGAAGTTCTGATCTCCAATGGGATGTATTACATCGAGCTGTTAAGGAAGATTTTAGTTGCCTGTGGAACCGTTCGACAAGAGCATTCGCTTTCGGATTGTATGCAGTTGTCCGAATGCGATGGAAACCTAGGAGCTTCGTGAGCTCGGTAAACAACGTTGATCCGAATTGTGTTCCTTAGTCTGTCGTGATAAGGAGTGGGACACCATATCTACAGGTATACTCATTGTAGAAGATCTTTCTTACGGTTTTAGCGGTCATTTCTCGGATTGGATAAGCTTCTGGCCAGCGTGTAAATCGGTTGACTATCGTTAAAATATAATGATAGCCATTCGATTCGGGCAGTGGACCAACCAGGTCCATGTTAATGTGTTCAAACCTGCCACTTGGTAGCTCAAATTTACCAAGTTCTGATTTTGTGTGGTGCTGAACTTTGGACTTTTGGCATGAGATACAAGATTTCTCCCAATTGCTTGTATCAGTATTCATTCTTGGCCAGAAGTATTTTCAAGCTATGATTTTTCGCGTAGCACGGATGTCAGGATGTGATAAGCCATGATAGGAACGTAGGGTCGATATTTACCTGTTGAAGTCTAACACCAAATTTGCTGCTTGTCTGGTAAGTCAATCCATTGTAGGTTTACGCTTGGTTTCGGTGTGCGTGCTGAAATCAATTTCTGCAATTCGTCATCACGTTGTTCCTGTATAAGTAATTCCTTCGTGTCGAAGGAGAAGACGCTGAGTTCTGCGAGAAGTGTTTTACCAGAACGAGACAAACAGTCACTCACCACATTGTGTTTACCTTTGATGTGATGAATGTCGGTAGTGAACTGGGCAATGTAATCTTAATTGCCGGGGACTACGTTCTGCCTTTGACGATAGCTGTTGTAAGTGGTTTATGGTCGGTAAATATAGAAAAATTTCAGCCTTCGACGAAATGGCGAAAGTGTTTGATAGCTAAGTACGTAGCAAGAAGTTCTCTATCGAAAGTAGAGTATTTAATTTCTGGAGGAGAGAGCTTCTTTGAAAAGAACGCTAATGGTTGCCAACATCTTTTGTTGCGTTGTTGTAAGACAGCTCCAACTGCTACATTGAAAGCGTCGGCAAGAGAACGCTTGACCTTTTCGAAAGATTCTGCGCAATCTTCGGGCCAAGAGAAATTTCTTCTGTGTTTGCCTTTCTAGAGTAAAGTGGCCAAATGCCTGTGAATAGGCGATAACAGTTCGGCTAATCGTGGTATAAAGCGATAGTAATAGTTCATCATACCGACGAACTGCTGTATTTGGCGGATTGATGTTGGCTCTGGAAAATTTGAAATGACATCACCTCGGTCTTTTGACGGGAGGATGCCATCTTTCGAAATTGTGTGGCTCAAGAAGTCGGGTGACTTCACGCCAAAAATACATTTCGAAGCTTTAATATTAATTCCATATGCGGAGAGACGTTTAAATACTGACTCGAGATATTCACTGTGTTCCATCTTGGGCCGGCTTGCAACGAGGATATCGTCGATATAAGAGTAGACGAAGTCCAGCCCTTTTAACACTTCATTAAGGAATCGCTGGAACGTCTGGGATATCTATCTGGGACAATGACAGTGTTTAACCACAAACGTAATATATACAGATGAATTATTGCGAAAGAAAGTTTGGTCGAATACTGTGGCTCCACTTTTCATAATACATTATTTTTTGTAATCTAATCGAGGAACCCCATAACCCTGCCATCTATATATATATATAGCAGAAACAGCCTAAAAAAAACGTTCGTGTTTTTTTTTTTCGCACCTAAACTACATACACATCACATAGTAATAAGACTTTATGAATGAAGGAAACAAATAACAAAACAACACGATGATCATAGTGTCGGCTTATTAAAAACGAGCTCTCTTATTCACGATTTAGTTGTTTTGTGTGTATGTAGTATGGATAATGAATATTTATAAAAAATAAAATATGCATGTATATCACAACACACGGGTAGTGAAGCACGTGGAGCTTGGCCATGTGCGCTATACATGTACAGAGAAAAATAGATTTTAAATAAATTTCGTAAAATAGATACATAATTCTTTTTTCTATAATGTTGGTGCATGTAGTTTTTTGTTTCTATATATATTCGAGTATAGTTGTGTTGTATGCGGATATGTAGTTTAAATTTTTTATGAATTACTCAGACATATTTTATGGCTTCCTGAATTGAAAAAGGCCGAAATTAAAAAGGTAGACTTAAAAAATATATTTTTATATGAAAAAATGGGACCTTTTTTAAGTCATATTTATAACAAATTTTCTGACTTAACAAAGGTGTTTTACAAAAACAAATTTAATTTAAAAATGGCACAGGGAAGGCATATTTTAAGTCATTTTAAAAATACATTTTATAATTCATTTTCAAAATGACTTAAAATAGGCATATTTTATTTTACATTATAAACATAAAATTTACATTTGTTTTTGATAGACATAGAAATGCATGCGTTATAAGTGGACTTTTATGCCATTTATAAATACACATTTTATGCTTTTTATAAATACACTTCTTAAATCATTTTCAAAATGGCTTATGATATGCATTAATAAAGTACGGTTTTTTTTTATTTCATTTTCTTTACAGATTTTAAGTCAATTTTAAAATGAAATAAAAACGCTGGTTTTAAGTCCGGAAAAACACAATTTTTAAGTCAGCCTTTTTTAATTCGGGGAGCCATATTTTATATAGTTTTCACTTTTCGTCCTTCGTTTCCCATTTGATATTTTTGCCAACCATAATTTACAGGAATATAATGTATTAAAATGTTAACTCGCACAATAACGATTATAAAGTATACGTTATATTATTTATCATAGATAATCGTTTTTTATTTTTAATACAATTTTCATTGAGAATTCTTCTTTTTCCATGTAGGTACCTATATTTATTGATTGTTGATAATCAATAGAGTTAAATATGTGTGAAGACAAATGCACTTCTATTATGTTTGTAAAAACGTGTAAAAATGAGCAATACATCATAATGCCGAGATGCTTTAGTCGGTCTGGGTAATTATATTAATATTTACATATAAATGATAATCAAAAAATGTGTGTCAAACACATAGCGATCCTACGGCACGACACGATTCGATTCTGATCTACTGCAAGGAAGGATACAGGTTTAGTATAGGTTTAATCGAGATTAATGATGATATTGGTCTTCAATAATTGCTTCATTAAATCAGTACCTAAGAAAAAAAAATATATATTTTGGATGTATCTAGAGATTTCCTGAAATTGAATACTAAAATTAATACTTTTCTTATTAATCATAAAGAGCAACAACATATTCATATTTGAGGCTTGTAATTGACTCCAGCTTTAAATGGAATTTACATAAAGATAAATTAAAGAAATGCATTATACTATATATATTTGCGATAAAAATAACGCGAAACAATTTACCCAAACCAATCCTCAGTATGATCTACATATCAACAATATATTCACATATAGTGTATTTAAACCCAATATGGAGTGGGACATCAGAATATTTGCTAAACTGCATCTTTAACCACTTGAGTGGTTTGCCCGAGCGTGACTCGGACGCGTAGTTCGATTGTGTTTTGATTTGCCCGAGTCTTGCTCGCGCAAAGCTTGTATTGAAACAATAATTGAAAAATAAAAATTTTGTATTATTTTCTAAAGAAATGTAAAGAAAAACCTAACAATTTATGGACACACTTTCTCACAAAAAGCCGTCACTTAAGTGGTTAAGTTCTCATGATTTGTTTATAATAATTAAATAAAAAAGTATTTCTGTAAAATATTAAATATCTGCATATTGTTCGATGAACTCTGCAGTGAAACAATAAAAAAAACTGTTAGCCTATTTTGAAATAAAACAAAATTATGGCTGTTCATAGAAGAATATAAGTAAAAATTAGTAACATATACTAATTTTTAGTTATACCAGTTCTTCTATACTTAAGTTTTTATCTAAAATAATTGGTGGAATATAATAATAATATTTGTTTATAATAATATTTGTTTCTTGTTTTAAACTGGTTTTCGGCTAATTGTTTGATTGGTATTTGCCTTTTTATGCGAAACTGTGTGCAAAATTGCCAAGAGTTATTTGCAAATGGTAGTAAGCAAAAGTTATTTGACAACATAGTAGGGATTTAGCCGCTTTATTTCTAAGGTACACAATCAATTAAATTTCGGATTAATGAGCAAATGATTAGTTCATTGAAACCAAGCCAGATCCCAGGGCAGCTGAAAGAGGCATATTGCTACTGGATGAGGAATACTAGTATGCCCGGAGGATGAATTTATTTCCTTCCATTTACTGACCAAAACAACGATTGTTAGACTTTGTTGGGATACATTGTTAAATTGTTTCTCTCTGCCATGCCAACCAAACATTGAAATTATTCTAAGTCCGAAGGATTTTACACATTCACTTGAAAGTTAAATTTTTGTTTTATATTAATGCTGTGTGCAATCAACTACATTGACTAAACTAAATTCAAACTAGAAGTCCCTGAAATTTAAAGACAGATATCACTAAAATAAAATATTTAAACTGTGTAGTTTATTTGTTAATGTGCATGTACAGAAATTTTAAAATCATCCGGAGTACACCATAATAAAATTATGACAATTCTAATCTAATAAAATGTAATCAAAAAGTAACCACCTAAATTTAATTGCATCAGTCGCGTCCTGAACAATAGCAGAAGCTTCAATATTTGTTTAGTCAAGGCAAATGGCATAAGTTGTTCATTCTAACAACTTTTGAATTCATTAACCACCAACCAAGAATTTTTTCCACATATTAATGTAGGTTCAATTTTCTGAATAATAAATCTTTTTTTGCAGTATTCTACAACTAATGAAAAGATATACACCCAAATTAACGCCTACTTTCGCAATTTATTATATCGCAGATGAGGAGTAATTAGAATAGAAACGCCAGCTAAGGGGCCAATGTTCCAGATTTTCTAATGCCATTCTTGTGTTATTCACTTTCACATGGAAACAAACGAAAAAAGTTTTTGTCCGGGTTGAATTAGTTAATACCAATCTTTACGATCATTGAGTTATATAGATTTTAATTTAGTTATTATTTAATAAAATATTAATCATTCGATTATGTTGTTATTCGAAATAGTAGATAAATAGCTGAGGATGATGATTTATTAATTTATATAGTTATAATAAATGTTGAAAACAATTATGTCGCTAGCAAAAGCTTGCTGTTTTACATTCTATTTCATTGAACTAACAACTCAATTACTATTGACTATTTAGAAGTCTGAAACTGGGTCCATTTCAGAATAATTAACTTATATATAAAAGTGTGGGTGAATGGCCCGCCGTCCACTTGTTTTTGGTTTGGTCGCATACTCTAAAGCATTTTTGCATCATGAGCAATAAATGTTTTTACACACAAACATAATAGAAGCGCATTTGAGCGCTTCACACGTACCTACGTGGAAAAGGAAAATTTCTTAATGAAAATTGTATTAAAAAACGATGATCTATGGATAAATAATATAACGAAAACTTTAAATTCGTTTTAAGGAAAATTGTGCGAGTTAACATTTTAATACATTTATATTGGTGTAGGATAAAAATTTCGTGGTCTTTTTCGGGGTAGATCGCTTTACATTCATATGTCCCAGTAAACATTGAACGTATCAAGCAACCTTGTATGCGTTTGAAAGGTGACATTTTAACTTGCACTTTGACATACAAAACATTAAAATCGGTGAAATGAATAAAAAGTTACATTTTAAACATATAGATAAATAATGAAAAAATTCGTTTACTTTTACAATTTTATTACGACAAAATTAAAAACGCGGCTCAGGCTTGCGAACAAATTGTGCATGGAGAAGGTGCTTTATCAAAATGAGCAGCAAAGAAATCTCGCTTTCAACCTGGAAATATGGATGTGAAAGATGCCCCTCGCTCTAGTCGACCAACCAGTGGAAAATTCGATGAAATCATGCAGAAAATTGAAGAAGACCAGCATATAAGCAGCCATGCCATTGGTAAAGAACTCAATATTGATCACAAAACAGGTTTAAACCATTTAAAAATGGCCGGATACAAAAAAAGCTTGACGTTTGGGTACCTCATGAATTAACAGTTAAAAATTTAATGAACCGGATTTCTATCTGCGAAACGCGAAAAAAAATCGTGCATTATGAGGTGCTGCCACCTACTGATGACATATCAGATATATCTGAATTTTTTTTTAATTTGGATGTACCTTTGCAAGAAGCTTCAATGCGGTATATTGTGGGCTACGTAGCGTTCAAAATTTGAGTAAAATTAAATGTTCCCGTTGCGAAAACATGTTTATCAAAACTGATGAAATTTTAGAGGCTCGGATAGAATATTTGATTAGCAATAAAAATTATGATGATGAAAAAAAGAAGAATCTTAAAGCTCCAACTGATTATTATTTCAAAATTTGCAAAGAACAAATTTATTTATTTTCCCGGATGTTTTCAGAACGTGCAAATATGAAAGATTTGAAGAGGAATATTGTCCAACTTTGTATTGTTAACACCAGCAGGTGTTACAAAGATTTCTATGTCGAACAAAATCCATGCCATGAGCATAACAAGGCAGCCTTAAACTTCATGATTTTAGTTTTAATCAGAAATCACTGTACCTGGTTAGCTGAAAAACACATACAAAAAAATTAAAAACCGTACGAAATCCTAATTGGCGAATACTATTGCAAAACAAATAATTATATAATGAAATGTACCGCACATGGGTTGTTATTTTATTTTTAAATTTTATTAAAATTTATTTTAATTTTAATAAAACTTTATTATTGAAATTTTTATTTTATTTGTTTTATTGTTATTGAATTTGATTAAATAAATTAATTATAATTTAACTAGTAAAATTGCTGGTTTCTTTCTCTTTATCTAGTGGTATACCAAGTGAAATTTATTGTATATGGACGATTTATTGTATACGGAAACGTCCCCATACATATGTTTGATGTACATTTTCTTCTAGGGATTAAAAATTCAAATTTAATGTCAAATAACCTCACTCTCTTGAATAACCTTATCGCAATTCTTTTTCAATACCCTACCTGTTTAACCCTTTGCCTGACCACCATTAATATTAAAACTTAGTAGTCGGACGTTCTGTGCATATCGTTCATAATTTTTCTCGTTATCAATTAGCATCAAATCAAAATATGTAGTTGAAATGTATGTATTAAGACTAAATACAAAATATACCAAAGCATATGTTGTTATTATTTCTGTACAAAATTTATAACTGTTTTTACAGTTAGTAAATATAGGTACATTAATTATTTTTATCAGTTACTAATGTGCTAAGTCTCAAACAAAATTTTGTAATAAAAAATAAGGCAAAGTGTATCATCATCACATATGATGCGCAGGACAGTCAAAGGGTTAACTCATCGTATAGTTAATTGATTATAATAATGGTTGCACGACAAATTCGATTTTAAACAAAAAATTATTTAACATAACAATTAAAACTAATTTCAAGTAAACCAACGTGCATATACAATCCTCATTTTAGTGTCATTTTTGTGTGTATGTGTGTCGAACTAACTGCCGATATTATTTTGTTCGATTCATGGTTTTTATTTTTCGTATACATATAGCTAATACTAATAGTAATTTTTTTATCAATAAATTTTCTTATTGATCCATGGTAGGTATGATGGGTCAACTATAGGTGGAATAAAAAAAATAACAGAAATAACGTAAAAAACGAAGACAAAAAATTATTTTCCAATTTGACTTTTCGGCTATAGATTACTTAAAATATTAAGTTCATTCATATTTTTCATGTAATATTTTTTGATGTATTTCCTAAAATGTTGAGTGAAACTACAATAGTTTTGAGTATAAACGTATTACATATCAACAAATATATGTGTTTAAAATTATAAAAAATATTTATATGCGGTTTAAATTACCGCAATTCGATAAATTATTTTTTTAGGTTAGGTTTAGAAAAATACAATTCTACAGTGTAGTGAAAATTATTTGTGATTTAATATTCATATTTGTATATGTGTACATGAATATTTTATAAATATAAAAGATAATATACACGAACAATTCCAAATTTCCATATATAAAATAATAAACATGAATATTACATTCAACGCACTAAAATTTGTTTGAGTTTTGTTGTTGTATTTGTTAAGTTTTTTATTCTTGGACGAAAATTTTCGCTCGGCTATTTTTTTTAAAAAGCTAAAATCCAAATGCAATGAAAACAAGTTTGGGTTGGCCGATAGTAGGTCCGGCAACAACCGCTCAACCCAGGACTCTAATGGTTAACATCAGTATCAAGGAAGAGACAAACGGTTAAGCGGACTCAAAATGCATCTACATGGTTACCTTACCATTCAAGGAAAATGATACCAGCATCCTAGGTGCTTCAAAACAAAGAGCTATGAACGACTACAACAATTATATCTAGAATTCATGAGAGAATATCTTCAAATGGAGCATATGACACCATCACCCAATTGCAAGGGGCAATTTTACATTCCACATCATGCAATATTGAAGGAAAATTCAAAGGAAACAAAGTTTCGCGTTATATTTGACGCTTCAATGAAGTCAACTTCGGGTTGAAGTTTGAATGATAATCTGCATGTCGGAGGTACCCTGCAAAATAATGTATGGTCACTTATTCTACGGTGGAGAAAACACAAAATATTATTCGCAGCCGACATAATCAAAATGTATGGACAAATCAAAGTGGCAAAGGAATACCAAGATTATCAAAGAATACTATGGAGAGAGAATCAAAACCAACCATTACCGGAACACAACTTAACTACCGTTACATAAGGCATATCAGGGGCACCGTTCTTAGTAATAAGACGTCCAATGGCCAGGAAGGTCTTAATAGAAGACTGTTATGTCGATGACGTTCTAACCGGAGCTGATAATCGACACGATGCTCTAATCCTACAAGAGCAGCTTTAATGAAACTATTAAAACTTTAGGAATCCATTGGAATCCGATCTCAGACTGCTTTAGTTTCAAGGTAAACCAAATATCATCAAAAACTGGACTTACAAAGAGAGAATTAACCTCAAAAGTTGCAAGACAATTTGATCCATTAGGATGGTTGTCGCCAATTATCATTACATACAAACTTTTATTACAAGACCTGTGGGCCACGGAAACCAACTGGAACGAGAAGGTTCCTAATGAAATTAGAGAAAAGTGGGTGAAGCTGCGAGACGAACTAGTACAGCTTGAAAGGCTATCAATTCCACGTTGGATAGGAACAGTATCTTAGGACAAACTAAATCTCTGTTTATACGGATTCTGCGATGCGTCAGAAACAGCATATACAGCGGTCATATACAGTCGAAACTTTACCACCAAACTTCTTAAATCGTTTGGCAATAATTTTATTATTGAAGGCGACTTTAAGGCAAAACTCATATTTTAGGGATGAAATAGATCTAGTCCCAAAGAAGGGAGCTATTTAAAGGAAGCAGGACATTAAAATGTGAGTTTCACTCCAGTAGAAAGCCAACCTATTGGCCTACGGACCCAAATAAAATTAATGACCTTCTTAAGAAGGGCTATGGTCAAACCATTCTCCAGTTTTAATGACAACAAGTGACACGGAAATAAGATAAGCAAGCTCATCTGGGAATACTTTCGACAGCTAGTCGAAGAAAGCGTCAATCTGCAGGTGCAGATCTCGAACGCTTACATGATAGAAGAACAACTGGAAAACCTCACTGAAAGTGTGCAAAAAGCACTCCTTATTACCAAGAAATATTACAAAAAAGTATATACTATCCAGTTGAAATGAGAGAGTTGGTTAACGAAAAAAGAAGAGCTCGTAAGACTTGGCAGAGAACTAGAGCCCCTGAAGACAAAACAATCCTAAACAACTTGGGCAACAAATTTAAACTACTTATAAAGGAGATTAAAAATGAGTCAGTCGCAAGCTTCCTAAGTAATCTGACAGGTAAACCTGAAACAGACTATTCCCTGTGGAAAGCCACCAAAGGTTTAAAAAGGATGGAACCTGGGCTCTCAGCGAAAAGCTATTCTGTTTGCCGAACCCACTTAGAAAATACCTTTAAACCATCATGTGGACAAGCGAATAATGAATATGTAACACCTATAAGCAAACTAGACGAGGCCCATAGACGCCGATACGACTTGATAACGGGGCAAATAATCAAAGCTCTATCAGAAAAAGCACTAAGGAAACTACAACACATAATCAATGCTATCTTTAGACTATGTTAAGTTCCGAGGCAGTGGAAAGCCTAATAAATCGCTAAACGACAAAGAATCATATAGGTCAATTTCTTTATTAACAACAACATCAAGTTGTTTGCGAGAGACTTTCCATCAAGAGATTAAAGCCAATTATAGAGAGCAGAAATCTTATACCAGCACATCAATTTGGGTTTCGAGAAAGGCACTCAACGATAGAACAGGTAAATAGGATTACTGATACAATTGAGGAGGCGCTGGAAAAAAAGGAAGTATGTTCAGCAATATTCTTAGACGTAGCCCAAGCATTTGATAAGGCTTACAGTAGAACAATACAGTAGAACAACGAGGATCTGTGGCATGGGCTAAAAACTGTCGGCTGCGTGATAGCTCGGAAAAGGCCCTTGTGTCTAAAAGACAGAGGTCCCAGGAAGAGCTGGAAACGGGCGACAGTAAGCGAGCCAAGGAGCAAGCAAACAAGACGTCTGGCGCTCCTATTGATCAACAACTGAAGCTATTCAGTGTGATCCTAAAGGAGCACGTGTTGGTGCTAGCCGTCATTGATAGAAGTCAGGAAGATGGGAGCATCACGTCAGAGAAGTGAAGGGTAGTGTTTAATGCACTAAACTCCATTTTTCTGCAGATCCTTAGAGAAAATCCGGGATCCCCCCGTCCTGCAGAGATGCGGGATGGTACCAGGGGCGCGTGAAGTTAACTGCGTGCTCGGACCAGATATCGGTCGACCTTTAAAAAAGGGCAGTGGTCGAAGTAGGCGAGGTGTGGCAGGGCGCGAGGCTTGGGGCAGTCTGCAAGGAGGAAATCCCGAGCAGGCCGGGGGCACGTGTTTGGCTACAAACCGAGCCGGATAAACCAGATATATAAAAATATATTCAATATAATAATTTATATACATTTATTAACACAATTTAATATATAAAAATAAAATAAAAGAAAAAAAAAAATAATTAAAATTAAAATTTACTGCCGTGAAATAAAATCATATAGTAAAAGGTTAGTGGGTGTTTTTGAACGAATTTTTTAAAACACCATCGTGAAATTTCTGCGGTATCCTAATACCCTCATATAAATCTGATTGGGTATCCAACCACTAAACGGATAGTATCACGAAAGCAATTTGGGTGTGTTAGAGCATACAATAAACCTGCGGTCGGCACGAGATTCGTTACGATAAATTTTCGAGGAAGCCGCGGCATTGCGAAAAAAAAGATATAAAACCCAACGGTGTATCAACCCGGTTCAACGGCATTGAATATGAGACAGCTACCTCTGCATGGAATTATTTAAGGTACCAAATTGACATAAAGAGTTTGTGTGATTTTCCTCTTTCTAGCTTATTTATTCAAATGATATCACTATTTAAGGAAATTGTAATGATCGTTTCATTTCGTGGTATTTATTAAATGATTATTGTTATATTTGAGTGGCGCTCTGTTATTATATAGTCATATGAAACGGTTGTATTCGTTATTAGCGTAAAAAGAAGAAAACAAAAAATGTCTCTTTAAATTGATTTAACTCGTATAGTGATGTGAATGATAGTAAGGTGAAGAAACGTATGTTACGTCAGGTACTACTTAAGTGCTTAGCCTAATATGCTTTTGATCAATGAACCCCCATCCGACGCGTAGAACCATAATCAACTGACGGGTCAAAAGCAGGCATAGCTTACAAGATGGCACTATCCCGATGCAGGGAGTGCAGGAAGAGGTGAGTAAGGTCGACCACAATGGTTAGCGTTGTACAAATAAACCTACATCACACGAAGGCTGCCTCGGCAGCTCTCGTACTCAGACTGACTAAGTCAGACTAACCCAACCAGTTCTAGTTATTTAATTAGACCAGATGGGTCATAGACAGCTTCAAGGTCGATTAGAACACAAGGGAGGTTCGGGATTGGGACTTTTATAAGGAGGACCTAAGAAAGTACAAAAAAGAGTTGAGGAAGGCACAAAGGGGGTCTTGGAGACTCTTCTGTTGTAGGATCGAGGACGTCTCTGAGACTTCTCGCCTTAGGAAAATTCTAGCTACTAACCCAACCAGTTCTAGTTATTTAATTAGACCAGATGGGTCATAGACAGCTTCAAGTGCGGAATCATTGGACCTCCTCATCGAGACCCATTTTCCGGGAAGCTTTGATGACTCGATAGAGCCTGAAGCTCATCAGTTCTTTAATTCATTAATCAGTTCTTTACCCGGCTTCACATCTAAGGCCAGAATTCACATATAGTGAGTTTTGCATTCCGTTAGAGGACATATAGTTGGGTTAATTTGCATGGAACTTGCTCAACACAGACTGGAAGTTCTGGAAAAAAGGAAGATCACAAGGTCCTATTCTGGAGACTAGTGGAATTAACAAATTCTCCATCGAAGCGACGTGACAGGAATTGGCAATCAGAATTCAGAATCCTAGACAGGTTGGGAGCTACCCAGAATGAACTGCTAAACCAGGAATAAAAGATGTCAGTAGCATACGCAAAAAAAAACGATAGAGAAAAGTCAGATGACACTTTTGCTTCCCAAGCTTCAGCAGCCTTGAAACTAGAGCCGATACAATTATCATGGTTTCAGTCTTGACCAAGGTTCAATAATTGGGCCTGTTTTTTAAACATTTAAATTTCTTCTTAGGTTGCACCGCTGACGATGCAGTTTTTAAATATAACAATAAGACTCTATAACAGGACTTTTAGTAATATACAGATGGATCTTGGATTGATAAATATATAGCCCTATGAAAACCGACTCCAACTAAATATATGTTATTTGCGAATGAAGATCTCTACTGTTGGATAAAAAACTGAAGTGGAATAATCACTTCAATATGTTCGCCCATATGTATTTTCTAGTAAGCGATTTTCACAAATTCTACCCCAAAGCTCATTATTACTTTTCAATAATTCCTTCATATTGCCACGGTTAACTTATCTGAATTCTCTTTGGGAGATATGCAGTGAAAGTTTTCAGCGCGATGATCTTGAGGTGCTGCAACAGCAAGCCTAAAGCACATATATCACTTTCCTTCGCATTTCCCAGACTCACAAGACTAATAGATTACGAGCTTTTAATGATCAGTTCTATGATCCTCCCAGGGTTTATTAAACATTTCTTTCAATATTGTGTCATGATTTTTAAAAAATTGTTATTTTGGCCGCCACTTACCTTGATATGGTGCAGAGAATTGCCACAACTTTGTTTTGTGACACAGTGACATGGTGTTTTGTATAGTATGCGCTTCGCTGAAGAAATACAGGAGTTCCTACGTATCATGTATGCCTTCCCGACCGTTGCTGAGCTATTGGATGTGGTTCAGCATTTGGCAGGATCCGTGTCGCTTGGGATGGGTAAGAAACAGCGATAATACCTAGAGAAAAAACCGAGTTATGGCCAAACACTCAATGCCTAGTTTGTATGTTATAATACACTTACACTATTTGGTTATAATCAGGTTAAATGTTATTTAAAATGTTAAATTAGTCATATATGTAATATTTGAGGATTTTTCTCGTATAAACCAACCACCAGCTGCCATTGGTTCGCATAGGAAGTAGCGCTAGCTAGACAGCGCTTAAAATACCAAGCTTTATTGTACTTGAATGTATAAATCGGTGACAGTAAATCTACATTTCTACTATGAAATATTTTTCTTAATAGAAACATATATTTCGTTCATTGTGTCGCGTAGTAATTAAAATTAATTTACATACATTTATAAAATGTAATTCAAATTCGCTTAATAAAATGCACTGCCATCTTTTGATGATGATAGTTATTACTCAATATATTGCCAGCTTCAGTGCTTAATATTTTTGGCATGTAAAATTTAACGAGTAGATGACAGCACAATTCAATAAATAGATATTGAGTAAGTTTACATCGATATATTTGGTCCAGGACTATACACTATATCTGACCTTAACACATGATGTAAACGCTAGTTACCCAAATTAGATTGGGTAACTGAGTAAGTTTACATCGACATATTTGGTCCAGGATTATACACATCTGACCTAAACACGTGATGTAAACGCTAGTTACCCAAATTAGGTTGGGTAACTTTTTTCTGTGGACTGACCCAAATTAGGTCGATCAAAAATGTGATGTAAACGATACCGACCTAAAGGGTTTTCGTATCATGAAATAGATGTCAGTAGCGGCATTGATGTTAATTAAACATATCAGCATAAAATTTTGTATTACAGTTATTAAATGAGTCAAATTTAAAACAATTAAATGAAAGAATTTAATTTCGAAAATGCTACAGGAATTATTTATGAGAAAATTATGAATTGCGATAGAATATAAGCAATACTTTTAGTATTATTCAATAGATGGTGTACATAAATCTCGTTATGTGACCCAAATTTGACCTATAATTTTTGTGATGTAAACGGGACTAAAATGGGTCGCTATTTAGGTCAGTCCACTAAATTTTTTAGCGATATAAACTAGCTCATTATAGTTTAGCCTTGTAAAAGCCGCCTGTTTAGCGCCCCGAGTCAATTAAACGAATTTGATTTACACACTAATTATTCATAACCAAAAATTAATTTACACACATTTATAAAATGTAATTAACATTCGTTTAACAATTCGTACTGCCATCTGTTATGATAGTTATTACTCAATATGATATTGCCAACTTCACAGTGCTTAATATTTTTGGCACGTAAAATTTAACGAGTAGGTGACAGCACAATTCAATAAATAGATTTTATAGTTTAGCATTTTAAAAGCCGCCTGTTTAGCGCCCCGAGTCACTTAAACGAATTTAATTTACACACTTTAATTATTCAAACCAAAAATTAATTTACACATTTATAAAATGTAATTAACATTCGTTTAACAATTTGTACTGCCATCTGTTATGATAGTTATTACTCAATATGATATTGCCAACTTCACAGTGCTTAATATTTTTGGCATGTAAAATTTAACGAGTAGATGACAGCACAATTCAATAAATAGATTTTATAGTTTAGCATTTTAAAAGCCGCTTGTTTAGCGCCCCGAGTCACTTAAACGAATTTAATTTACACACTTTAATTATTCACAACCAAAAATTAATTTACACACATTTATAAAATGTAATTCAATTTCGCTTAACAAACTATACTGCTATCTGTTATGATATTTATTACTCAATATGATATTGCCAACTTCACAGTGCTTAATATTTTTGGCATGTAAAATTTAACAAGTAGATGGCAGCAGAATTCATTAAATTGATGTTATTTGAATCTTTCATCGCCTCGCCTAGTTAGCGCCACTAGCGAGTTAAATGCGTAATATGAGGAAAAACCCCGTATGATTTGTATTATTTCATGATTTTTGGCTTTAAATATATAATTTAACATTGCATTTAATGTTTAGTCGAATTATAACTAAATCTAAAATGAATATAACAAGAAACATAACTTTTAAAACTAGTTCACCACTTTAATTCTATTTTTAAATAGCCAGATGTCACACAACATTTTCAATGTCAATTAACTAGTAAATTGATGGGAGTATTGATGCCCTACATGAGCACAATAATTGTATATCGAACATAACTACATATTATATAAATCTATGGCATAGATAGCTATGTGTTAAGTATTTCAAGAATTTATTAAAGAGAACAAACCACAAAGAACTGTAACAATTCATTTATTTTAAATCCATTTACCCAGCAATACTTATCAAAAAATAATACTCATAATGTGTGCATAATCCAGTATAGATTGGCATGAAAATCATATATCATCCGGACTAATTACAAAAGCGCTTATGGCAAATATTATAAATACAGCTCCACCGACTAGCGTCACAGTTCGTACGGAAATTTTTTGCGCAATCATTCTGCCACCCAAAACCGCAAGCCCCGTACATAGGCAATGCCCTAATATTCCACCAACTATTACGCCATACACATTTTCACGTGCACTTAATATGACCGTGGTTAATTGGGATCGATCACCCCATTCCGCCAAAAATGTCATCGTGAACGATTGCATTAGCACTCTTGATGCTAAATACCAAGCAACACTGTGTTTTTGTTTTCGTATAACATTCTCACCTGCCTCTGGATCATCTGGAGTTAATAATGTGGGTGCAACTTCCTTCTCGACCTATGTAGACAAAAACAATTATACATTTGAATGATATCTGGAAATCGAGAATGGTTATGCGATAAGAATTGCTTTACAAATTATCAGACAGTAATTAAGTAATTAAAACACAAATATTTATCTTGGCACGAGTTAATACATTCTGTTAGGCACGTAGATAAGCATTACATGAATATGCTCTAATAAAATAAAAAATTGTTTTTTTCTCGGTATACACACCCGCTTCAATCCGTTTTTATTTAGCTGCTTTAAATCCATATCGGTCTTACTGCCATGCCGGGTTTTTAGAGTAGAAATTATAACGTTGCTCTGTGATATATTTGAGGTTTCATGATTATCGGTCGCCGATGAGGTTGATGGAATTGGAAGACTATTCGCCGATTGTAACGATGTCGATTGGTGTAATTGAGAATCATTTTGATTAACTCCGCAGGTATTTACGGTTTCTTCTGTCTGATCTGAAATTGATTGGTTATCATTCACATTATCGTCGGTTTTCTTATTCATACCCGACGCGCCCTCCACTTGACCAAGGGTTTTCAGTAGCTATATTTTTGAAACAGAGAAATAAACAAAAATTGAATAATAATAGAAGTTACAGAAATCAATTTATCACAGGTAAAGTAAACGATAATATCCGGTACCTGTTTAAAATGATCTGATCTGATCTTTCTAATCAGTTTCATACCTCATCTTCTCGTTTACGTATATCCATCTGTACTTCTTCCAATTCCTCTTGACCTTCGGTAGATGTCATATGATAACCTTCCCACAGCATTTTTAATCCGAACAGAGCAAACAAAACCGCTGATATATAATACGTATAAACTCGGGGTATTACGGTAGCAGCCATACCAAACACCGCTGATAATATCGTCATAAAGGCCAAGGCACCAATTGCTCCGGCAAATACTGTTAGCCGTGGATGGCGCATTGCCATTATAGCGGCTATAAAAAATGTTTTATCACCCAATTCCGAAACCAATATCACAGACAACGATGCAACAAACGCGTGCAAGAAGCCTATATTGGCTATACCAGATTTGGCTTTGTTAGGGTCATCGGACATTATTTCAGTTCCAACGCTATCAAAATTTGCACTGTTGTAACTTAATACTTCACAAGATATCACATTAATTACGACCAATATTAAAATAAATAGTTTTGTTCGGCTTAAAATCCCCATGTTAACGGTCTGCTACATCGACATCTAACCCGTTACAAATTCTATCAACAACTGACGACAATTGACACATGCTCATTCGTTATTCTCTACAATTACACATCAAAACAACTTTGCCAAATGCAATGCCATTCTACACAAATTTGAGATAAGTAATGGATTTCATTTGCAAACGATTCTTGAGTGGTGTAGACGGTCATCGTCGATATAAATGTATAGTAGCACAAAATAATAAACTTTAGAAGACATTATTCGATTTTTGTGTGGAAAGGTTACATTAGGTTAGGTTAGAGAGGCTGCTATCGCACGCTTAGGCCAATAGTGGCCCATTGTGGTACCACAAGATCCTATCTCCCCTTTACTCCCGCTGAAACCATCCAGACCTATTTTATGTAGCGTAAAATATCTCAGTCCGCGAGTTCCGAAAGGCTGTCCATTTGTATACAAAAAATTCGACCTTTTTTTATAGTGATCGACCGTTTTTTATGCTTGATTTGTATGGTAAAGGCCCAGAATATGGAATCTGCCGAATGGTGTAATCTGCGGTTCCATACTTTGATTCTTTCGTCGTTTCCTTCCCCTTCACAACAAACTGTCAGTTTGTAGATGAAGAGGAAGTAAACGAGGACAGAATCAAAGTGTGTATTGAAGTAAGGATGAGAAGAAAGAAGATTGAAGTAAGAAAGTTCAATTCACCCCTAATTCCACCATTCCACACTTTGTTTCTTTCGTCGTGATTCTTTGCTCGTTTCCTTCCCCTTCACCGACAACTACAACAGTTTGCGGGTGAAGAGGAAGGAAACGAGGAATCACGACGAAAGAATCAAACTGTGCCATAGCGGATTGAAGTAAGGAAGTTCAGTGCGCAATTTTTCACCAATAATTCCACCATTACACACTTTGTTTCTTTCGTCGTGATTCTTTATTCGTTTCTTTCCCCTTCTCCCACAAACTGTTGTTAGTTTGTCGAGGAAACGAGGAATCACGTAAAGCCGCAATTCCATTACTGCGGCTTTTGTTTTTGTGCAGAAAACCAGAAAGAGATAATATCAAAAATCCGACAGAGACAGACTATATTTATTTTATAGTGAAATTTTAAGGGGAATATTTGACAACTACGAAATTATAAAAAAATTAGTTGAAAAATGAAAATTATTGTTAAATCAATTTCATTTATCCCTTTCCTGACCCGCATACACAATTGTGTATGTAAATTTCGATTACAACAAACGTGAATGTCAAACATAGAATTAGGTGGTAATTGAAGACCAGTGTACACATTTGTGTAAACCACTTAATTTTGTTTTCGTCCCAAAAATAACGCAGTAACTATAATAATGATAAAATAATTAATATGTTAACAAGAACAAATAAATTATATGTTATATAATTAATTTGTTAACAAATTATTATGCTGTTTCCAAAAAGAATTCCGATTTAACTAAGATCCGTTAAAATACGGAAGACATTACAACCTATCATTATTTACATACACAATTGTGTATATTGAACTGAAATTGAACCAAAAAAAAATTTTTTCTTGAACTCGAAAGGGATATCTCTACATTACTAAAAAACCTAAATATTATTTGTAGGCACCATTTTATTATGTTTTTTAATTATTTCCTTTCAATAATTAAAAACTAAGAAAACGCTTTCCTATAAAAAAGTTAGGGGAATATTTGACCGCGTTTGTAACATAACCTAAAAAATATCACATGCATTAAAAATATGTAATACGGAATAAATAATAAAATTAAATATTGTAAAATATTTTAGTTTGAACTTTAATACAAATTTATAATGAAAACGCGATTTATATCACACTCCACCAAACATATAAAATATATGAGCCAAGTGCTCACCATAAAAATATTACTAAACTAAAATTTGCTGAGAGTGGGGGGTATTTTTCATTTTGGTTGCCATAAAAAATACTTCGATTTGTATTTTTTATTTATAGTTATGGCAGAATCTACTTAAATATAAGTCGTGCTCACTCTTTCATTGACATATACCTATTTAAAAAAAACTAACAATGAGTGTGTTGGTTACACTAACAATGCAACGCAAATTTGTATTTTGTTTTGTTCATTTTTTTTGTTTCTGCACCAACACACTTATACTTAGTTATTAAAAAAAAAAAATGCTATGGAAAAAAAATTTCCAATACATCTTTACTTAGTTATTGTTTATTTCATATGTGTGGAGTTAGCAGGACTTATATTTAAGTAGATTCTGGTTATGGCAACCAAATCGCTACAACAACAAAAAATTTAAGTATAATAAATTTTCCTGTTGCACCGCTCACACACATAGAGATTTTTGATTGCATCTCTTCCTGGTTTTCTGCACAAAAAAAAGCCGCAGTAGAGGAATTGCGGCTTAATGCATGTATTCCACAGTGAAACAATTTTTATCAGTAAAAAATACTGAGAAACCGAAAAGAGGAGAGTAAACATATTAAAATTACGTTAGAGTGACAAAGAAAACAAATGTTGCCATAAAAATTATTGAGTTTCATACTTTTTATGGCAACATTTTCCCCTGTAAATTTTACTGAATTTTTTTTTGTTTCCTTCTAACAACTAAAGGATTTATATTTGTATCTCGTATTAATTTTACTGAAAAAAATTGTTTCATTGTGGAATACCAGCATAACACAGTTTGTAGGTGAAGGGGAACGAAACGAGGAAAGAATAACGACGAAAAATCAGAGTGCCGAATGGCAAAATCTGCGGTTCCACACTTTGATTCTTTGTGGACGTTTGTTAGTTTGTTGGTGAGGGAAGAAAACGACGAAAGAAAAAAAGTGTGCAAGGGCAGAATAAAGGGTTGACCCTTTATTGTTGTAGTTGGCCAAGAATAAAAACTTAAAAAAAACTAAGAATTTTAAAGAAACCAATTGTTTTTCTTTTTTTGACATTTCAGCCATAATTCTTAAGTGACAGCTGTTCGTTTACAAACATGCTGTTTTTATTGTGAAATGCCTTTTATAGGAATTTCATATTTGTTATTATATACGGCCTTACTTTGGTACAAGCTAAATCCATTCTGGAATAGAAAAAATATTGTGCTCAAAGTAACAACCAAAAGTTGTATTTACTTATTTTTATTAGTTGGGAACAATTACATTTTAAAGTTAAAAAACGTGAAAACACAACTAAATATATCTAATTAAATAGTAATATGATCGAATAATATTGAATATTATTACTTATCGTAACTAATTTACAACCAGTAGAATAGAATTATTCTATGCCAGCAAAAAAGTTGGTTTAAAACAATTCCAATTATATACTTGGGAATGGGTATTAAGATTTTACCCATATAAAATTTGTTATTTCATCTGTCACAAGCCTGAGCAGGATGTTTATATAAAAAATGCATATGGCGGTCTCATATGTCAAAGAAACAACCAACCAAAAACCCGTGTTCTTAAAAAATCTTGATATTATTAATTAAAATAAATAAAATATTATAAAACAGTTAGTGGATCGTGTATTAGTGCATCGTTTGTTGATAAACATTGAAAACTTTGAACATTGAAACAGTGAAATGAAGTGTCTTCCGAAGTGCTGCCAAAATGCGCCTCGAAAATTTCGAAAAGGCATTTCTTACCATCTGTAAGTATTTATATAAATTAAAAGGTAAATTATGTTAAAAGCAAAGTGATTTGTGATAAAACTATCCTCAATTTAAGTTATAAATCAGAAAAATCTACGAAACGAATTTTGGTTGTTGTTGGGAGTTTTCTTTTTGTAAACATATGTTATACTAGCTGACACGGCGAACTTTGTTTCGCCCCAAATTACTTCGTCCAAGCAAATCCTTTTGTCCTTCACGAAAATTTATTTTGATGAGAGAAAAAATCAAACAACTCAACTCAATTCTCAATAGACGATTGAGTTGGGTGGCCATTGGCAGATTTATGGTTGCGTTCGTTCTTTCGTTCGGTCATTTGTTCGACCAATTATCTCTTGTAGAAAAATCCAGAAGAAAAAAAATCGTCATTTTTGAGCAATATAATTGGTGGAAAAAATAGTCAGAACGAACGAACGCATTCATAAAGGCGACAGACATAATGTATTGAAAAGTGAATAAAATGTCGATTCAAACTTAGGCATCTATCGAAAATTTAGTTGTTTTTGGCAAATTGACATTGTCATTTGTTAATCGTTATAGCGAACGCCAAACGAACAGGCAATTGAATGCACTTGCTGTAGTCGAACGGAATGTCAGTTGGAATCAGAAGAATTCTCAGAATTAGAACATCCTCTCCTTTGAATTTGTTCTTGATGATCGTCGCTTGAATCACGTGATGCATCAGTTTCTTAACAGCTAATCGCATTCCATTAGAAAATCTCGGATGGTTCAGATTGCTCAGCATGATTGTCTCAGATCCGACCTAGATCATCAAGTTATGCGGTGGTATTTCCGACAAATCAAGCGCATTCAAAAACTCAGTCGGATAGTTATTTGCCTCATCTTGATTGGTCACACAGTCAACGGATTTATAACAATGCATTTTCTCCAGCGATTTGGTTTTGAATCAAGTAATTCAGTCTCAATCAAGTAATTCAGGCATGTGTTCCTTGTTCTTTGGTGCCAAAATCGCTCGTTCGCTGAGCCGATCGTGATTCATGTAATTTCGGCGGATGTCCGGAAACACTTTTGGGATACGCTCTTCCTTCGACGTCGCGAGCATGCAAAAAATTCGAGGGAAACGTCATCAATCCGGTTGAAACATCAACACGAATTTAACAAAGCGCCAACGGTTGTTTGAAAAATATTTAGTCGTTCTGTAACGTGACTCTCACGTTCGTGGTCAACTGCTACTTCTTCACATAGCTGCACAGACTCGACGATTTCAGTCATGCGTTGAGTTCATCTGCAGTTGTCGATCTTGGAATGACAGGTAGCGTTTGACGAAAATCGGCGGCCAGCAGAATCATCGCTCACCAAAACGTCTTAAGTCACTTCGTAAATCGTTCGATTGAACGCTTCCAATAAACGTTGATGTGCCTTTGTGCACTCGTCCCGGATGATGAATTTGCATTCTTGCAACTTGGCCATCGCCGAGTTCTTGGCAATTGAGCACACTGCTTGTCAATCGTGTGGATATTCATCGGTAATCGGCAACTTCAAAGCAGAATGTGCCGTCCGGCCACCGTCCAGCAATGTGGCTGTAATTCCCGATGATGTAACTGCTATAACGCTATTTGAGATCTCGAGCGAATGGTGGCCAACAGCAATGAAATCAGAAAGGTTTTGCCTGTTTCACCAGGAGCATCGAGGAAGAATATTGCGCCGTTTCCTTCGTCAACTGCCTTCATCAATGCGTCGTACACATTCCTTTGCTCTGCATTCAAAAGAGAAACATTCGTTCGTGCTATTTGGCTCTCGTTGCAATTGACGATTAAATGCGTCGTTTATCGAACGAATTGGTGCTGGCATACCCAATTTCGACAAATAGCTGCCGCACATAAGCACGCACATGTCTTCGATCATGATCATAGCTTCGTTGCGTATCTTGTCGTTCATTTCAAGCTCATAATTCGATGTTGCAGTGCGAACTCGATGCAAAAATGTCGTCAGCCATCTCGCCTTTGTATTTCTTCCACAATTCCAATGCGTTCGATGGATGACACGTCGCTATGATGTTCGCGACCAATGGACGAATTTGATTTGCCGGCGCAGAAACAGTGGCATCAGCAATTGTTGGGTCCTAATGTCAGTTGTTTTCTAGTAAATTCGGACATTGGCAAGCCTCTTGATAAGTGGCGCACAACACACCATCTATAGTACGAAGCGATTTGAACGAATTAGGATCACGAACATGGAACAAAAGCAAACGAAGATAGAAGAATTCGTCTTGTCGTGGATGAACGATGTGTACACGGCCAAACGCATCAGTTGAATACACATCTACGTATCCTGCAACAAGTTGACCTTTTATTCGTCGTTGAAACTTCTTCGTCGAATGGTTCCAAGTATAATAGCGTGGCATTTTCCAGTAAAGCAATATTCGTGCGAACGGATACACTTTGGCAAATGTCGAAGGAATTCGTGAGTATTGTAGCTGGTGGTCAGTCTGCTCGTTGTACTGCATTAGCTTCCGTGAAATAGTCACGCTGTTCATTCTCCAAATGCACCCACAAATGATGAACAATGGGTTGACGTTCGTGTATTGCAAATGAGAAAATATGCCAAAACGCCTCATTGCAACTGGCATAACGGCTCAACTGGAACCTTGGTACTTCATCATTTGCATCCACAGCAGCAATGCCAAACACAGCCAGGTCACTACCCACCAACATATGTTGCTGGGAGAATGGTCAATTCACAATTATCTTCAAAGCAAACAAAATTATGAATATAATATAAATTTACTATAAAAAACGAATTGTAAATGAATTGAAGTATTATTTTTAATTTAAAAAAGCCATGTTGATACATTAAGTAACTACATATAAACATGTTAAAATTAAAAGACGCTAAATATTAAATGTAATAAAATGATAACAAAAATAATATTTGGATAAAATTAAGTAACACTTAATAAATATATTTTATTAAACACTAATTGTTGCTCTATTTCGCAATCCAGGAATATCTACTGATTTGCAAAAGTAAAATTTTTGTTATATATAGTAGAAAAAAGACAAAAAAAATGAAAGAAGAAGATACAAAAATAGGCAATAAAAATTAATCTATTGATCGTCCCAGCCAACTGTTGTTTATACGGAAAAATTAATAATAAAAAATGGAGAGGAGTATAGCAGTTAAGCGAATAGTCATAGGCTGAGTAACAAAATTCAAGGTATTTTGAAGTACATTTAATTACCCGACGTATTAGTCATATTATTACGAACGTGAGAATAGAACAGGGCAGGATCCGTAATTGAAACGGTGGGAAACAGATTTCTCTCTCTTCGTTAAGCATATTTATTTGGTTAAGGAATATTGATTTTCGAATTTCGTAAGATTCTAAGGTATCTAAACGTTTGCTGTTGGGTTGTATATGTAATATGTATATCTAAATTGTTCAAATTAGCTGTATGATTTTCTAAAGTTAAATGGTTATGGAAAGTTTATTGATGAAAATTAAGTAAGACAGTTTTAAGTATAAAATCAATTTGATAAAACTGTTTTATCAAAATTAAAATATGAGTCTAAAATAAATCAATAAAAAGCATAAATATTAAAAATTTGTAATCAAAGTATGGCGTTTTTGATAAAAAATTTCGCTTCATTTGAAGTATAACCATATATGTATTATAAAGTATATATGTATATACGCTATTAAAGAGCGCTACAGACGATCCGACCGACTTGTAGTTTACATGTTAATGTTAATCTATTGTCTCGTTTTATATTACAAAAAAGAAATTCATAAATTTTATAATAATCAACCAACAGAGAACAACAGAGAAAAATAAAAAATAAAAATTATTCGGTGTCAAAAAACATAAAACCGTTTTTGTGATATAAAACGAGACAATAGATTAACATTAACATGTAAACTACAAGTCGGTCGGACCAACCGTCGGATCGTCTGTAGCGCTCTTAAGTGGACCAAAAAAAAATTTGACTCTACCCTTCCCAAGTATTTTTATTTCCGAAAATTTCGACATTTTTCTGACATTTTGATGAAATCATCACCCACTTTTGTCATCAAAAGTGTCCGAAATATTTAAATCTTTCCTATGAATGTTGTCGCGAAAAGTCGGACAAATGATAAATTTGAGTAAATAAAAACTTGTGCATGTGTGAGTGCGCAGGTGCTTTCAAATGGTGGGGCTTATGTGGATTAATATCATGACGCGATTATATTTTTAAGGAAATAAAACAAAACGATATTTTAGATTAATATTCAAGTTTTTTTATTCGAAATATATATACATATTTGTTTTATTAAATCACAACACAAATTTTATCAACAAAAATTATTATTAACTTTTAGAACCATTTTTTTTAACACTATTTATATATTTTAATTATTCACTATATTTTATAGTAACAATAAAATTTTCACTTTACACAGATAATGGTGTCGCTAACATTAATGGTTTTAGAAAAATCGAGTTACGTCGCTTCTGTTTGTATTCTATATTTCTATATTCTGTGGTATAACCAACACAATTGTGTGTATAGTTATAGTGTTTTTTTCGGGCGAAAATAAGTTTACGAGGAATACACAAACGTGTAAGTTAGGTCAAAACACATACAAAAATAAATTTGTGACATGGGACGTGTCCGAATACTGTAATAATTTAATTTTCTGTAATAATTTTGACATTATTGAAATAATTTTCTCTTCCATAATTTGTTAGAGTTCGATTGCTGTCCGAATACTGAAATATTTTTGACATTATTAAAAAATTGTAATAATCGTTATTGCATACAGAAAACAAGATAACGGAAACTTATTTTAGATCCAATATTTCAATAATTGTATTAATTTAGTTGAACAAACCATAATTTGTTACATTCATAACTTAAGCAAATAAAATTTTGTAATTCAAAAAATGGTGCATTTGCAACAACAACAATGAAATAATACAAGAATTATTTCAGTTACGTCAAAAGTTATTACGCATAGCTGTCGTAATAATTTGGTTGCATTCAGAATCCTGTCACAATTATTAGAATAGAAGTAATTATTACAGTATTCGGACAGGTCCATGGTACTTTTGCCTACACAATTGTGCTAGTAAAACACAAAAGGGATATGTTACATGGGCAAGGTACTTTGTACACAAATATATTCACCACAATCGCTTATAGGGTTTCTATTATGTTACCCTGTAAACCTTGAGTGCACCAACAAAAATCATTCAATCTTGTGTACTCGCTTTAATCGAACAAAGGCAGTTATTGTCAAAAGTGTTATTTGATACGAGATACGATGGGATAGAGTAGGATATTTATATAACCTTTTTTTACGGTACATAACATGACAAGAAAACATTTTTTTTTCAGCACACACGAGTCGCGGTCAGTCATTTTCATTCGTATTAATGAAGTTGAATCCCGATAATTTGATTGTATAAAGTAAAATAGTTTAATTATTTTTTTTGTTCGTTTTATTTAATTAATACCTAGTTATAAACATATTTATCTAAATTATAATTAAAATATAAAATTGTATAATTTATGTTATAAAAGTTTTGTGAGCATAAAAGTGTGTTTGGAACTGTTTTACAGCAAACATCAAAAAGCAAAAAACAATTGTGATTTGTTTTTTATTAATGTTGTTTGGTCACATATCCGACAGATTTACAAGTTATTTAAATATTTAAATAAAACAATTGGAAATCTTAAGTAACTACTGGTTATTTAAATATAAGAAAAGTGAGTTGTGTACTTTTTAAATAAGTTTAATCCCGTTTATTAATTACCGTACATTATTATGTTTTATTATTTCGCGTTAAGGTTGTGTACAAAATTTCAAAATGGCTTCCGTCAAAGACACCGCATCATTTTTCGCTCATGGGAATTCCAAACAATATGAATTTGTATTGAAACAATATCCACAAGTTTTAAAACTTAAGGCCGAGAAACGTACAAAGAAACCAGAGGAACTTATTCGGCTAGATGATTGGTAAGCATATTGGCCTGAACAGTATTGTAATTAGTTGAAAAATGCTTGACTTTTTTTTTGGGACACTACGTGTGTCGAATGCATCTTGATTAATTTCCCGGAATTATAGTTACGTTGCGAGGGTTCTAAGGAGTTTAATGCATCCAATAAAAACAAATGGTTAATCCATTCGTCATAACGAATTAAGCATCGTTTTATTTAAAATATATATTAATACAATTAATAATGACTTATTATAAAATGGCGTCACTGTTATTATCGACGCGTCGATAATGTAGCGTAGCCTATATGATATATGTAGGTACATAGTTAACGATTTTTTATTTATTGTTTTTAGGTATCAAAATGAATTACCAAAGAAAATTAAGCAGCGAGGAAAAGATGCACATATAAATCATGAGGAGTTGGTTCAAACAATGAAATGGAAACAGCAACGTGGTAAATTTTATCCTCAATTATCCTATTTGATAAAAGTAAATACACCACGTGCTGTTATGCAAGAAACAAAGAAAGCTTTTAGAAAATTACCAAATTTGGAACAAGCTTTGACCGCATTGTCAAATTTAAAAGGTGTCGGTATCACAATGGCCTCTGCATTATTAGCAGCAGCAGCTCCTGAAAAGGCACCATTTATGGCTGATGAATGTCTTAAGGCTATACCCGAAATTGAGGGAATCGATTACACAACAAAAGCGTATTTAAGTTTTGTCAGCCATATCGATATTACAGTGAATCGGCTCAATTCGGAGAAGGATATTATTGAGCAATGGTCACCACATCGCGTAGAATTAGCTTTATGGACACATTATATTGCCTCAGAGTTACAACCAGAATTACTAGAGGATATGCCTGAAGGTATTCATCCCATTTCAAATGGAGCATCAACAACTACTACAACTACAAGTTCCGATGATAATAATGAACTCGCGAATCTAGATCCATCAGAGGATGATAGTAATTTAGAACCAGCAGCTGCAAACGGTAAAAGTAAGTAAATTAATTTTTTGTAACAGTAAACAAATTTTAAATTGTTACATTATTCCAGGTGTGGTTGATAGTCTAGATGAAAGTACAAGATCTGAAGATAGCCTGGAAAATTCTACAACACCCATTGTAGCAAATGACGAAACAACCAATGATAGTGACACACAGAGTAGTGCTAAAAGGTAGGATTTAATTTAAAAAATAGTAAACCTGCATCCCCAATAGAATTCCTTATGACTTTTTACTTACAGAAAAGTATGAAAAAAAAACTTGACAAAAAAATATTTTTTTTGTCAAGTTTTTTTTCATACTTTTCTGTAAGTAAAAAGTCATAAGAAATTCTATTGGGGATGCAGTGTAATTTATTTCCTGGAAAACTACAGTACGATTTTGTCCCAGCCTACTTAAAATACTTTGTCTGCCAGAAAATATTTATGTTGTATTTTGTTCATTCACTTTATCGTATCCATTAATTGCTGGTTTAATTTTGTCGAATCTATTTTAAATATGTACCCAGTCTCGGAATAGTATATGATGGCAGATGAACCGATTTGTGTAAATTCAATCATTGCGATTGTTATTTAAGGTTATTTTGGATGCATCTAGGAATTCAAAAAATCATTATTGCAGTCATTTACCTACTGTATATGCATAGTAGTAAAGCACATAATGGTTAATTTTGTTGGAAAGCACTTGTGAAAAATGTTAGTAGAAAAAACAACAATTCTGCGTAGTTATTCGTGATTGTACTGTTATTTGTTATTAACACGTTCGCGGACAGTAGCCAAAATTGAACGGCTCAAAAAAACACTAACGTTTTTTGTAAATGCATAAGCTTTTAACATCCATAAAACAAAATATGAAAGGCCTTACAACATTAGAACCATTTACGGTCAAAAAATGGCACGACGCCAAATGCCGTCTTGTATATAACCAATGTATTATCCAGCAAAACTTATTTATTGAATTCATAAATATATAAAAAAAAAAATACTATTCCAAACAATTTATAGGTACATATATATAAAAATTACTAAATAAAAAAAACTATTTTTTGTGGTAGTTTTCAAAGCATGGCTCGATACATAGTGGTGGTCTGTCCGGACATGATTTATACAAATATTTTGTTTCTTTGCGTTTACCAAAAATCGTGCATTCTTTACATCTCAAAAAGTAGCTCTTGTTCGGCTTCTTTGGGTTAGGAATGCTGCTGGGGAAGTGCATATTTTGGGTTTGTTGATCATCTTTATCTGTATCAGCTGGATTGGGTGGGTCAATTCTTGATCGTTTACCTCCATGCATTGGTCCTGATTTCACCAATTTTCTGCCATCGTTCATGGTGTTGGATATGCCGAGAAATTCTTTGACTAAATTTTCACGAAACTGTAGCAAAGTCAGCTTACTGTTGAATTTTCTGTTTATATAAAAAGCATTCCATATCGCTATATCTAGCAGGTGGAACATTACTTTTTTGTACCATCTGATGCTTTTTCGAAGTGAAGAATAGTAACTGACCATCTGGTCATTTCGATCGACTCCAGACATACTATTATTGTAATTCGAGACTTCTTCCGGTTTAATTTTTTCTTGTCCGAATCGGGTTTTTACGGTAATAAGCTTGGGATGATACTTTGTTGTAATGCAGAGAATTTCTCGCCTGTCTTTCCATTTAGACACATAAATTTTTCCGCATCTCTGCCACTTGTGTTCTCCCTTTTTCAGTTTTAATTTTGTCAATGCACTTGGATTTTTTCGCCTGTTTGAACGCAAGGTGCCGGTAGAGTGCGTTTTTCTGGTAAGAAATTTATTAGACAGCCCCACGCTATTGTAAAAATTATCCATAAATATATGGTGACCGCGATCCAAATAGGGCTCTGTTAGAGAAATTACTAATGTTTCGAGTTTTGAAAGTCCAGCAGCTTCTTCACCGCGTCCGGAATAAATTTGAAGATTTAAAACATATCCATCAGTTGTACATACAGAGTAAAACTTTATTCCATACCTAGCTCGTTTTCCCTTTACATATTGCCGGAAACTCAAACGGCCGCGGAAAAGCATAAGTGATTTTAACATGTAGGGTATAAAACACGTCTAAAATTGATGAGTAGCTTATTCAACAGAGGACTAATTTAGCAGAGTTTATCCCTAGGATTAATAGGCTGAGCATAACTGCAACTGAAACATCTTAGCAGCTGTTCGAATCGCCTTCCAGATATAGTATAATGGAATGCAGGGCAATAATAAAGCGGATCCATGCTGAACATTTTTCTTATAGAGGGAAATTTCAATTGACCCTGAAGAATACAAAGCGCTAGAAATTGTTTCAACTCAGTAATATTTGTTGGTTTGATTGAACAAAAACGGCTGTATTTGGTGTGAGGTTGGCCTGTGTTTTGCAAAATTTCTGCATATGTATTCATAGACGTAACTATCATATCCATAATATCATTGTCCCAAAGTTGCTCAAAACATTGTACAGCATTTGGAGTATGTTCGAAGTGAACCTGAATACCGGATTGAGCGACATCAAATCCAAAGTCTGGAATCTCTTCTGTATCGTCTTCCCATTCATTGTCAATCGAAACCTCAGAAATGCCATTATCATTATCAAATATCAACTCATCTACATTTCTTACAGATGTGTTATTATCTGTTGTGTCGCTGCTGAACTCATCTTCGTATGTCGGGTCGATTATGTCGTCATCTTCGCTGAATAGTTCTGACTCATTTCCTGACAATTCAGATTCGGGAGTACTCATTTCATCATAAAGTCTAAGAAGTCTTTCTTCTTCCTTTGGGTCTATGGAATATCCTGGAAAAATTGGAAATAAACTCTATAAATACAAACCGTATCGGAGACGTTGCATAATTTTTCTTACTTGTGATTTTCACACCGGCACAAAACAACTGTAAACACTATATTCACTAAGGACCACTACACAGCATCAAATAGCACGTAAAAATACGCCAGAAGGTTTATCAAACGATTACAACACAATACTGAAAAATAGTACCTAATTCGTTCGTTCACAACAAAAAACAATAAAACATAAGAGAGAAAAAAATATAAAAAACGTTATATTTTTACAGTATGAAGATACAATTCACAATATTTTATATGTTCTGCTGGCACAGTAAACTACAAACAAATATAATTCCTATGTAGATTGGACGACAAACGCCGACTTGCCTCCACAACAAGAAACAAATTTGGACGGTATATCCCGTCTTGTCTTTATACATAGAGACGGCATATGTCGTCTTGTCCGCGAACGTGTTAAGTAGGCTGAGGCTTTTACTCTGGATGTAGGTATAAATATTATTTAGTCCGGTTGAGGAATCTTTGCAAAGAGCCATTAGGGTTAGCAACTTATAGTTAGTTCTTAACTTAATCCAATAATTTAGTTTTATTTTTTCTAATTCTTTTATTTAAATTTTTGCAAAATTATATTTTATATTTTTTATATTATTTATATTTTCAAACCACTCGGCAATATCAACGTCCGAAATTTTGAGAAAGGTTATTTTTTTGAAATGTGTTTTACTAGTTTGGTTTAATAAATTGTTACAATAATTTGTAGCTATGGTGGGATTTTATACTAAAGTAAAAGAAGGTATGGCTTTATGTATTTTTAGTTTTTTGTGTAGTACTTTTATTACATACGATTTATTAAGAAGCTATCTAATGTTAGTACCTAATCGATAAACGGGAACCATAGTTATTATTACAGAGTATATAAACTTGTCCACAACGCCCAATTGGCGAATTGTATGGCCAATATTTGATGGAAATGAATAAAAACGACGTGTGGTTTCAACAGGACGGCGCTACATGTTATACAGCCAACGAACGTGCGATCTACCATCATTAGATGATTTTTATTTATTTATTTTATTTTTCAAATAGCTCTTAAGCTAATTTTCCAGTTTACAGTACAATATACTATATATACATCATCTACTTAATAATTATAAAATTTCTTTTAACAGTTCTGGCCTAACATCCATTATACTTCTACAATTTCTTATATTTTCCGGTAACTCATTATACATCGATATACCTTTGAAATCATTACGTTCATATACAACGTATTTTCCACTGTTAACAACTCTAACTCCAGCAACATATCACAGATTCTTGCATATCTATCTCTATTTAACATAATCCTCAATGTTCTATTTACGATAACTTGCATTTTCTCTATATCAGACTTATTTAGAATGAAAAGTATAGTATTGCAATAGGTGATATGTGGCATTACAATAGTGATATAAACTACCTTTTTTGCTTTTACCGATAACAAATTTTTGTATCTAGCTAATACACCTACTTTCATTGCTAACTTCTTTGTAACATAACTAGCATGTTCTTTAAAATTTAGCTCACACCATATTTGTTTAATTTTCCTAGCAACCTTGCGCTCTCTATTGTTTCAAATGCCCTTTTAAAATTAAGGAAAACGGCTACCTTCGATTTTCCATCCTTCCTCTCTTTCTTCCAATCCTCCACCACCATCTGAACAGTTTTCTCTGTAGAGTGCTGCTCTCTAAAACCAGATTGGTGCCCAGATATAGCATTATTCTCAGCGATGTGCTCGAGCAGCTTATCCAAAATAAATTATTGACTCCAATACCTTGCCTAAGATTGGCAACATATTTATAGGACGATAATCCGACATCCGACAACTATTCATAACTTTAGGCACAAGAACTACACATGATACTTTCAAACTTGTAGGAACTACTGCATACTCCAACGACAAATTTACTATGCGGTTCACATATTCTCTTAGAACCCTCCATAAATCCTTAAACATTTTACAACTTAACACCCCTCACATCCTGTCAATTTTAGCATTTTAACTATTTTAATTAGGTAGTCTTCCTGCACCATGCCCACATGCTCAATTACCCCTCGATCATATGCTATTTCCATATTGTCTTGCTCCTCCCGTATCTCCCTTTAATATCCTCTACACTATCTACAATATACTTGTTCAATCTGTTCGCAATGTCCATCTTTTCGTACACCATTACTCCATCAAAATCCACTCCATTTATATCACTCCTTCTCTTAGATCCAATTACTCTTTTTAATGTTTTCCACATCTTTTCTGGGTTGCCTTTGCACTGATCAATGTTTCTCTCGTAGTGCAATCTCCTCTTACTCCTAATCACAGCAACAAATCTGTTTCTTTTCCTTTGATACTCCACCCACCCTTCCTTAACTGTTTCAGTCCCCAACTCTCCCTCTCTCTCCTTTATCACTCTAAATTTCTTATACGAGTCATCTCTTGCCTCCCTAACCTCCTTCACTTTGTTGGTGAATTATGGACAACTTCTAGCTATGTCCACTATCCTTAACTCGCCTGTTCCCCTTTTCACTGCTTCTTCCACCCATAAATTAAATTTCCCACATTCCTCCTCAATGCCCACAGTGACTTCTCGTACACCATCCTCTGTTCTTATAAGTTCCTCTTCTACAACATTTAGATCTATCTTTCCTTTGATCACCTTTTTCCCCATTGTCATCCTCCTTGATCATTATAAGCGCATGGTCTGTAATTTTTGGGGTATCCACAACTATACAATTCACGTCATTATTTAAAAATACTAAATCAGTTGTCGTTCTTGATGCATCCGTTACTCTGGTATGTTCCTTCACGAACTGTTTAAGCCCAAAAGATTCCGTAATTTCTTTAAGACACTTAACATAATGTTCTAAAAAATCAGTCTAGATTGAAATCATCCATAATTATTATCTTCACTGCTCCTAACAACATCAATCCCGCCAGCCACACACTAAAGGCAGTTAAGAATTGCGCTACGCTAGCACATCAGCCTACTCCCTAGTTTCTCGGTCACATGCACTAGAACTCCACCTGTGTGTCTGGAGCTAGAGTCACATCTATAATGAGTATATCCTTCAATTCGCAAAATACCATCTCAAACATCTGTTAAAACATGAGTTTCTGTTGCACACAACACAGATATTTTAAAATATCACACAACCTCTACATTCTCATCCAATCTACTTAATATACCCGCCGCATTTACCAGCATTACATGTCCACTTGCCCTCACACTCCCACGTCAATCTGATTTTGCCGTACGCTTCGCTACTCTCCTTATTTTCTCTACATACCCTGGACACTCTCCGCCGCCTCCGCGCAATTTACACACTTTGGCTCCCTGTTACAATTACTAGCCAAGTGACCCTCTTCTCCACACTTCCAACACAATGCCTTTGCTTTACTGGGGCATTCTCTAGCTATATGTTTTAGGGGTCCCATTTGAAACGCGATATTTTAAAACGCGAATTGTCAAAACGCGATAATTCAAAACGCGATACGGTACAAAACGCGATATGGTACAAAACGCGATATGATACAAAACGCGATATTTCAAAATGCGATATTTCAAAACGCGATAGAGTAAATAACGCGATATGGTACAAAACGCGATATTTCAAAACGTGATATTTCAAAACACGATATGGTACAAATCGCGATATGGTACAAATCGCGATATGGTACAAAACTGGAGTTTAGGATCGGGTTATATCAGGCGGGTGAAGGAGAAATTTAATTTCAGTTTATAGGAATTTAAAAGTCGATAGGAGCGAGAGTATAAAGGATCGGTATCATTTGGGTAGCTGCACTCCCGTCGCTTCGCAATGCACATTCTATATACCATAACGCGTTTTGAAATATCGCGTTTTGAAATATCTCGTTTTGTACCATATCGCGTTTTTTACCATATCGCGTTTTATACCATATCGCGTTTTGAAATATCGCGTTTTGAAATATCGCGTTTTGAAATATCGCGTTTTGAAATATCGCGTTTTGTACCATATCGCGGTTTTGAAATATCGCATTTTGAAATATTGCGTTTTGTACCATATCCCGTTTTGTCATAGCTCATTTCGAAATATCGCGTTTTGAAATATCGCGTTTCGAGCGGATCCGATGTTTTAGACTCGAACAATTATAGCACCTGTTCACAAACACAGCACAGCTCCACTTGCAGTATACCTCGCCCTTACTCAACATCTATTTGTGCGTCTCCGGATCTACTTCCAGAACCAAGTCTATGTCCCAAAATCTTTTATTCTTCACCACCTTCATTATTCTTAAGCAAAATCCGCTCTTCGCCTATCTAACCTATTTTGCTTTACAATTGCTTGAACAAGATCTGCCTGATTCACATCAGCTTCCTCCTTTATTTGCCGAAAATTGATCATGGGATTTCTCCAACACAAACTTACGTTTCAAGGATTCCTCCGCCGTCTCCTTTAATTTCTGAACATCTTCCTGACCTTTACATTCCACTACTACCCCACCTTAACTTATACTCTGCATCTTTTTTATCTCAATACCCAAACTCACAATGTCCACTGCCTCCTTCAGCTTCTTTTTAGTATTCTCCGAACAAGTTTCCTTCTCACCTTCCTTCGGCTTAATAATGAGTGCTGGAATATCCTTACGCACTTGCAAAACATCCGCATAACTTTCTTTACTTTTACCGCCACTCTTGTTCATCACATTTCCTTTTACTATTTCCATCCTTTTCCAGCCTTTTGAACAACTTCCTCCATTCTTCTCTCAATCAATTTGTTCATACCATCCAACTCATCAATTTATTCATACCTTCCAACTCATAACCTCTACTTATCATCCAAATTATCAATAGCCGTCTTCTGAGTTTGAAGACAGCCGTCTTCTTAGTTTGAAGACAGCCGTCTTCTGAGTTTGAAGACAGCCGTCTTCTGAGTTTGAAGACCTTTCAAAATGTTTACGTAATCACATTTATTACATTATTCGAACATTCAGCACAAACATATTTCACATATGTATTTATTTTTTAAAATTAATGCTAGGTCATATTCTGTCAATTGCACACATTTCCTGTGGCATCTCCTATTACAGAAACCTCCACAAGCTACTTCTAGTGGTTCAGTTCTACTCTTACTAACACACTCCCCACTTGCTCACTCCATCACTTATTTTGAAGGTTAGGTTAGAGTGGCTGCTATCGCACACTTGGCCAATAATGGCCCATTGTGATACCACAGGATCCAGTCTACCCTTACTCCCGCTGAAACCAACTAGAGCTACTGATGTAGCGTAAAATATCTCGCACCCCGCGAGTTCAGAAAAGCTGTCCATGTCGTACACACCCAAGTACTTACGTCTTTTGTATGATAGTGCCGGACACGAACATAGGAAGTGATCTAACGTCTCTTCCTCCTCTTCTTCCATACAACTTCTACAAAAGTCATTAGTCTGTAGACCCAGCCTTCTCGCACGTCCCCCAAAAAGGCAGTGTCCTGTCAGTATCGTCTGCCCTGTAGTTTCCCGTGACGTCCGAGTGCCCAGAGACCCAGATTATCTGGATACTGAAATGTTCGCTCATCTCATTAAGAGATGATCAACAATCCAGCGCCATCCGTGACTTCAGAGAAACCGCCTCTAGTGACCTGAGTGCTGCTTGACTGTCCACATAAATCGCGATGTCCCTAACGGATACCACGTTATGCTTCAACCATGCCATGACTTCCCCTATCGCCACCACTTCAGCCTGGTACACGCTGCAGTAGTTAGGGAGACGAACAGAAATAATAACATTGAGCTTCTCACAGAAGACTCTGGCTTTCGTTTTCCAATATTGATCCGTTCCTCCAGGATTCTCTCGAAGGCCAGATGATCCGGAAACCTTTATCGAAGCACAACGTTGATTTAATATAATCTAGATTCGCCAGTTCTTCCCTTAGTGATCTAACTATCGTCGAGTGTGCCGCCTGAAGACACTTCCACTGAGAGACAGCCGAGAGCCTTGTAGCCACATTGGTTGCCATCTGCTTACCAAAAAATTCGATTGGAATAAGGTGGAGCAGAACCTCTAAAGCGCGTGTAGGTGTTGTCCTAAGCGCCCCGCTTATAAGCATACAGGCCGTTCTTTGCACCTTCTCCACCATCCTTATGTAGGTTACCTTTTCCAGAGCTGGCCACTACACGCCCACCCTGTACATCAGCACAGGCCTTACCACTGCGGTATAGAGCCAGTGTACCAGCTCTGATTTCAAACCACATCTCTTACCTATGGCGTTCCTACACGACTAAATGGCTACATTAGCCTTATTCACTCTTTCAACAATGTTAGGCTTCCAGCTGAGCTTACTGTCCAAAATTATGCGCAGAAATCTTGCTCTGTCAGCAAAAGCCAGTCTAATGCCATTCACGGTAGGAGGGCTAACTACCGGAATTTTATATTTCTTAGTAAATAGTATCAGCTCTGTCTTGGATGGGTCGATCCCTAATCCGCATTTGTCGGCCCATTTCGTAACGATCAGGAGTGCATTCTGCATAACACCCCTAATCGTATCCAGATATTTGCCTGAGACAGCTATCGCTACATCATCTGCATACGCTACAACCTCCATCCCCTCTTTCTCCAGTTCCAACAGCAATCCATTTACCACTGCACTCCAAAGAAAGTGGGACATTACTCCTCCGTGCGGAGTTCTAACCGTCTTCTAATGGTGGACTCCCCCAGTTTCGAGGTAATAATCCTGCTTACCAGCATCAACCTACTTATAGGATAATCCACCTTCAAAAATGACAATTCTTCAATGATCGCTTCCGTCTTTACATTATTAAAGGTACCCTCAGCCTCAATGTCAAGAAATGCTACCATACAATACATATATAAACATATATAAACACACATACATATATAAACTGTCAAACTGTCAATTAAGAAGGCGCAACATTTTTTTTTGATCGAAATATTAAATTAAATAAAATTAAAATATTAATTAAACTAAATATTTTTCGTGATTAAATTAAGTATCTGAGTATTAGTTACTAGGCCGTACTATAAATCAGCAGAAAGTAATCCGAACTATCCGGAAACCTAGAATGTGCTACCTGTGTAAATACTATTGATAAGAAGCAATCTGTTTTTGAATGCTCAAATTGTGGAAAGTGTTTTCATCCAGCATGCAAAAAGCTCTATGGCGAACATATAACTAGAGCAGCATCTAATAACAAATGAACTTGCTCCAATGAATGCAGTTCCAAAATCAGCGGGAGAAGAATGATACGCCTGCGAATACATCCCACCAAACAGTATCAACCATTGCTAAGCTGGACGAAATTTCAAAATCATTCAATGAACAGTTTAAGGTCTTGCATCAAAGAATAGATGAAGTGTTCAAAAGTCAAGAATACTTATCATCGAAATTTGATAAAATTCAACAAGACATCACTGAGCTGAAAGGTATCAATAAAGAGCTATCCAATGAAATCGAAATCCTGAAAAAAGTAACCGCTTGTTATCGTACGAAGTATATAACATGGAAGCTGCAATTGACAAAAGCTCACAAGCACATCTTCAAAATGATGTTGTACTGGCGGGGCTACCCGACAAGAATCAACCAGCAAAAGACATTGTTAACAGAATGCTCAAAAAGTATAATTTGGAAGACATCGAGCACAATATTGAAACAACCCAGTACATCAGTCAGCAGGTAAAGGGATCACTAAATAACAAAGAGAATCATGCTAACAATCGGAATGACTATAGCATCCTCATCACCTTCACAAATTTTTCTGCAAAGCAAGCATTGTTTCGTGAGAAGCGCAAAAACAAGTATCTGGCAGCTGGTGAAATTGGATACACTACGGAAGCTGTAAAGGATAAACCAAAATTTATTCGACATCACTTAACACCATTCCAAAAGTTTTTGTATCATGAGGCAGTTCAACTTAAAAAACAACACAACTGGAAGTACCTATGGGTAAGCGACACAAATATATTTTTTCGTAAATCGGATGGGACAAAAGTCTACCAAGTCCAGTCATGAAACGATATTGCCAAGATTAAGAATATCATTGCATCAGAAATCACACGCACTAGTGGGGCATCATCGTAATAAATTAATATTCGCACATTTCATTATTAAAACAAATTCAATTTTTATTTTAAATTCAGATTTTATTTTCACTGAAATACACAATTGTTTCGGTACTTGCATCACATTTAAAAGCTTTCGCAATTCCGGGACTTTGTTGTTTATTATTATTATTATTACATCTAGCTTGATCGCATCAATTTTTCGGTCGCAACAAATTTCCTAAAAATAATTGATAAAACACATTCGATATACATTTTTGTTTGGATTTATAAACATAACATAATAATTTATTACCTTTTGTATTGTATAACACAAATTATTCCCGTCTGGTTCACAAATATTTTGATTTTTAAAGTTTGTTTACTTTTCTTTTATGGGTAGTGATTTAAATGTACACAACTGCACCTCGCAAAACGTCACTCATAATTTATTTCATAATGGTGTTAGTAATAATGGTAATGCAGATCTCAGGGTAGCGTACCTGAATGTTAGAAGTTTGAGAAACAAATTAGCTGATGTAGAAATTATAGCACTCCAACACAATGCTGACATTATAGTTATTACAGAAACCTGGCTAACAGATAATTTAGTTAATTTCTATAATATACAGGGATTTAATTCTTATTTTTCCAACGGTCCAGATGAATACGGAGGATGTGCCATCTTTATTAGATCAACTATCCCATCGGTGTTACTCTACCAGTGTGATCATGATTATTCGCAGTTTCTAGGCGTTAAATTAGTTCTAAACTGTATAAATATATTTGCATTTTACCGATCACAAAAAAACACTCAAGCTACATTTATGGTGTTATTAGAAAATTTGTTAGCTTCTCATACGAAGTCACTAGTGTTTGGAGACGCAAATATTAATTTGATTAATGAAGATGAATCAGAAGTCATTAATTATAGAACTATTATGGATACTCAAGGTTTTGTAATTCTGAATTCGATTGATAGAAAATTTGCAACTAGGGTGCAAAACGGAATTGCAACGGTAATTGATCACTGTATTACGGATTTGGTTAATTTTAATTACCATCTAACGTACAAAGACTCCAACCTAACTGACCATCGAATTATCAGAACCGAAATAAGTAAGATACGTATTAGAAAGTCGTTAGAGAACGCAACTTACAATATCTTGAATTTTCAATCATTTAGTAGCGATATGAGTTGGAAAGAGGTATTCAAATTGACGAATCTCGAAAATTTCATAACTGAATTAGGGAAGTTAGTTACGCGACATAGCCACATTATAACAAAAAAAGCGAAAGTAATGAATTCGTGGATGTCAGCAGATATTTTGCAAAATATTAAAAAAATAAGCAAACTGTGGATATTGGCAAAGAGGTTTCCAGAAAATGACTATTTGCGAGTACGATATGAAGAAGTAGTTCGATTAGTTAAGAATCAAATAAAACTGGCCAAAAAGCTCCATTATGGACATTTGATAGAATCAATTATAGACAATAACAACACTACTCTTCTTTGGCAGCAATTTAGGAAAATTATTTTCAATAAGGATTGCAGCAATAAAAAAATATTTATTCAGAATGAACTTGGTGCTTTAGTTAGTGATACGGTAGCCTCGAATTTATTCAATAAACACTTTAATACAGTAGCCCAATAATTAATGAGTGGGATGGGTGTTCTTCGCCCTGAAAACTTTGCTAGTATAAATTATGATATTCGCAGTCCTTTTAGCCTTGAACCTATTGAAGTAGCGGAGCTAATAACAACTATTAACACTTTAAAAACAAGAGCGGCTAACGGCTTGGATGGAATTTCGACAAAAGTTCTTAAATATTTCGTTGGAAAATGTGGCGAATCTGTTACCAAATTCTTAAATAATTATTTAGAATCAGGTGAATTTCCCACTTGTCTCAAAACAGCCAAAATTGTCCCCGTATTTAAAGACGGAAGTGAACTCAATCTTGAAAATTACAGGCCAATATCAATCCTACCAGTTTTCTACAAGGTATTTGAGAAATTAATTCTAAGAAGACTTGAAAATTTTCTGGTTAGCAATCAAATATTAAACCAGTATCAGTTTGGATTTCAGAAAAAATCAAGTACTTTATCAGCATGCTCTAATCTAACTCATTTAATTACAAAAAACTTAGATCTTAGAAAGAAATGTGCTTGTCTGTTTCTAGATTTCAAAAAAGCCTTTGATTGTGTTAATCATGAAATACTGCTACTGAAATTGGAAAAACTGCAATTTAGCCCGATGCAATTGAAACTATTTGAAAACTATCTACATGGTAGGAAACAGAAGGTGGTTGTTAATGGAACTGTAAGTGATGAATTAACAATGTTGTGCGGCGTTCCAAAAGGATCTATTTTGGGACCTTGCCTATTTAAAATTTATATTAACGACATTTTTGATTTGCCATTAAAAGGTACCTTGAATTTTTTTGCAGACGATAGTGTTATATTTTATGCAGCGGACTCAAGACATAGTCTATTTTCAATGATTAATAACGATCTGATCTTAATCGATAATTGGTTAAATTTAAATCGTCTGATGCTCAATGCCGAAAAAACAAAATATTTAATATTTTGTAATCAAGACTTAAATAACAATCTTCAAGTCCTGTATAAAAACACAAAAATTGATAAAGTGACTAAATATTGCTATCTTGGATTGACAATCGATAACATGTTAAATTGGCAGAATCATGTAGATTGGATCAAAAAATCGATAAGTCCTTACGTGTTTGTTATTAAACGAATAAGGAACTTTTTAACTCGAGAACATTTGCAACTGATATATAATGCGTATATTAACTCCAGATTATTATACTTAAACCTTCTTTGGAGTGGAGTAGCAAAATTTAAACTGAATGAATTAGAACTTATCCGCAAGAGGGCTTTAAAGTTAATTAAGGGTGTACCAATACGTTACCCAACAGTTGAATTGTTCAAAGAATTCGGTACCTTGCCATTTATGAACAATGTTGAATTGATATTGTATGTGTATAAGATTTTAAACAATTTAATTGTACATAATCTAATCATTGTGAAAGCAGGGGACATATATTGCTATAACTTACGAAATGCGTCGTTATTGTTAAGAGAATTTCTCGCTCGAGATACCTGTACAAGAAGTAACTTATTATATAGAGGAATTCCGTTATATAACAAGCTTCCCACCGAAATTCAAAATATTAGAACCTTAAAAAATTTCAAAGCACAAACAAAAATGTTTATGAATTTAAATAAAAATATGTTCAATGAAACTGTATAGCGAAGAATTTGAATTCAATATATACTTAAATTAATGCACTACTATAGTAAAATTTGTTTAATTTATTTATCTACCTATTTAAATTTTATTTGTGATATTTAGTCCGAACTAAAAACAGTTTGATTTATATAAATGTAAAATTAAAAAGTAGTTGCATAAAACCCTTTGGGTTACAGCAACTTAAAAAAAAACAAGAAATGTTTTTGTATTAAAAGTGTAATGTTCATTGTAATTGTAAATTAATAAAGCAAAAAAAAAAAAAAAAAATACTCTTGCGAGTAAATTGAGCTCTTTCCCGGTTTCGGGATAAAAACCACTCTGACCTCCGTCCATTTCCTGGCAATATAGCCCAGTTGCAGACATCCCCTGAAGATAACCTCTAGTCAGGGGAGGGGAGGATAATTGCAGAGTTCCTTTGGATCTCTGCTGGTATAATCCGATCCGGGCCAGCCGATTTATTAGGATTAAAACCGTTCAGCGCCCACAGGATGCGTTCTCTGTGCAGGATGCCATCCACATTCGTTAAAGGTGTTCATCGATGAGGCGATGAGTTCATCGATCCAGGCTCCATCGAGCCATCAATGCTTCCCGGAAAATGGGTCTCAATTGGAAACTTCCGCACTTGACACTGTGCATGACCCGTCCGGCCTAATTAAGTAACTAGGATTGGTTGGTTTAGTAGATAGAATTTTCCTAAGGCGAGAAGTCTCAGAGGCCTCCTCCATTCTACAACAGAAGAGTCTCCAAGACCCCCTTTGTGCCCTCCTCAACTCTTTTTTGTTTTGTATTTTCTCAGGTCTTCCTTATAGGAATTCCAATCCCGATTTACCCTTGCGTTCTTAGCCTTATTAAAAGCTGTCCTACACACTCCGATAGGTTCCCAACTCCGTGGTCCACCATGTCGGTTTCTGCCTGCCCCTAGGGGACAGGCAGCATTTAATGAAAGATTGTATGCCTTTGTGACAATATCAACCATGTCATCTATTTAATTCCACTTATTTTGTAATTAAGATTTACTTTAAATTAAATTTTATTTCTTTTATTTGTGCTCACAATTATTTTTCGATGTTGACTGTTCAGCGATTCAATACTTTTTTGTGTTGTGCTATATGAAAGATAAGGTTACACAATCAATTACAGGTTTCAAAACCAATAGTAAACGCGCCATTCTTAAGATACGACGGCTGCCTTTTATATTTCGAGATTAGAGAACAAAAACAAATATTAATCATCGAAAATCGCTTTATTGTTTTTCAAAATATTCCCCATGAAGATGTTGTCGAAGCACTTTTTCCACTCTGATTGCGGTATCTCCAAAACATGCATTCTGAACGCAGCAACCGCTTCTTCAGGTGTCGAAAAACGTTGACCTCTCAGTTTGTATTTTACGTACGGGAATAAAAAGAAGTCATTTGGTGACAAGTCAGGACTATACGGCGGATGACTCATCGAATCGATGTTTTGAGTGCTCAAAATGCAGTTGATTGAGCCGATGTGTGAGAGCTCGCATTGTCGTGGTGAAGAGTGATCCGTCTTCGGCAGTTGGTTTTCCTGATTTCTTGGAAGACAACTGGCAAACAAATGGTTGTGTACCACTCAGAATTGACTGTTCTGCGTTGTTCTAGTGGTACGGTTGCGACATGTCCATTTTTTTCCGACAAAAAAACAGGCGATCATCACCTGTCACTATGTCATAGACATGACTTTTGAAGCACCGCGATCGTATTTTTTGAGCTTTTCTTTCGACAAATCGACACGAGCCTTTTTTTGAGCGATTGACAAATTGTGTGGGATCCAACGCGAACAAATTTTTTTGACATTCAAATATTTATGCAATATTGAATGTATGCTGGTCCAACTAATGCCTAAGGTTGTCTCAATCTCACGATAGGTCACATGACGATCATGCAATATCAGTTCGCGCACAGCATCAATGGTTTCCGGAACATCAACTGATTTAGGACGACCTTCACGAAATGCGTCTTGGAGTGAACTACGACCTCGATTGAATTCACCATACCATCGATAAACACTGGTCCTTGAAGGAGCTTCATCGCCAAAAATTGAATTAAGTTCATCCATGCACTCTTGCTGCCTTAATCCACGTCGAAAGTTGTAAAAAATAATCGCACGAAAATGTTCACGATTTAATTCCATTTTTTCGCCGAGATGTTGAGTTAATGAGTACTGTAAACAACGCAAATAGCGCTAGAATGTCAAAACGTTCTGAGTACGTATAATCTCAAAAATGTCAAACTTAACGATAGAGCTGTCAGTTGCCAGATTGCAACACTAGGGTTGTCCAATCCTGAAATATAAAAGGCAACTCTCGTAGAACCTCAACGATAAGTTTTGTGTTAACAATTATCGCCCGATTTCACTCCGGTCTGTTTTCTCGAAAGAATTGTAAGCCTTAACTCCTTCTAAATATTAGAAATATTAGAACTTCTAAATATTTACAAAAGTAAAACATTAAAGCATATCCTTCATCAAGGACCAATACCTCCAATCATCCAAAATTAGAATTTTACAGGAGGCACTAAAAACTTAATATCTTTTGAAATATTTCGTTTACTGATAAAAGTTTTTCTACGAAATGTTGGATTTGATTTGTTTTGCTTAACTTGAAAATTTGCGTTTATAGTGGAAATCTAGCTGATGGGAGGTAGTTATAAGCCGAAATATGGGGATAATAGTACTTAGCATGAAAACATAAATAAAATTGATTAATTCTTTATCTAAAATAAACGCTTCCAAGCTTTCATAGCATCACAGTGACCTTAGAATAAAACTCTATTGCACTTATAGCAGTAATAATTGTAAGTTATTGTTCTAAGCACATCTTATTAACTAATTATAATATCTAATGAGGTAATTAAATTATTCATGAGCAATGTTGTCATAATAAGAAAGGCATTCTTTTAGAATCACAGCTTTCAGTTCGTGTAAATGTCTCCACTTTGCAAGTGATAGTGGAATTGGATTATTATTATTTACTGGTTCAGGTTCAATGTATGTTATAGTTCTCGGACGTGCTGGAAGCATTTTCCAGGCTTCATCATAATCTAATTTGTACTGGATAATACCATCCTCATAGTGCAAACGTCGAATATCAGTTAAAACATGATCTGCGTATGGCTCCGGCTTTATTCGAGCGCTTCGTGATGCCTGGATATATTCGTAAGGAAGAAATATATCTTTATTTTTAAGTTTGCGTTCGATCGTGCTGTGAATAGAGTCACACTCCATTTAAGTGAGACGTTTTTTTAAAAACATCTGTGTGACTGCAATCTCGTGCTTCGTAGAGAAGTGAAGTAAAGCGTTTGATAAAATGGCGTTTCGATTTTGATACGTGCAGCCATCTGAATATATAATTATAGGTCTTAATCAAATACACAAGAACCAAACGTTGATGCATCTAGTGGCGAACCCTGTTTTTTTTCGGTCTTCATAATTTTCCAATGGGATTTGTTTTATTTCGAATTGCCAGCAGGTGTCACATCGATCTCTTCTTAAGGTGAACAGTGCGATGTTACGTGTATCCATTTCCTGTTAAACACACTGATACAGATAACTTGATTTGAATTCGGCATTCCTGAATATAACAATTTTATACATCATGCATTGAGTCGAAGCTATGCTCAAGAAATACTTTCGATGAATTCTGTCGACTATAGTGCGATGGAAGTTTTAAAAGTTGTTCTAAAAAACAACTTTAGAACAGGTTTGCCTGATTTTGGTTTGCTTGATTTTACCCAACGACTCTGTTAGAAACTAGCGACAAGGTCTGACAAAATCTGTTAAAATATAATTCAGTAATTAGTACAACTTTTTAAATAAATTGTGATGAATATAAATCATGGCTGATCTCGGCATAGTTAAGACAAACTTAAATTATCCTCCGTAACAAAATAAATTGTTGATCTAATAAACTTTAATAAAAACTTTTGCAAAATACTATGTAAGGCTCCATCCAAAATTTTGATCAGTTAAATTAAATCTGAGCCAGAAAATAAATTAGTGAAGTTAAATAATTAGAATAGAGTTAGTAAATAAAATTATGTCTAAATTAATTACGCAATGCAGTGAAGATTCGTGCTTAAATCTCAAGTTTTTTAGTAAAATCTGGAAATATTATTATTTCGCTATATTCATGGCACACATACAAACTTTGCTTTATATTATACCAAGATCATCAAATGAAAAACCTGATAGCGGGAAATGCGAAATTCCGAATGATGAAAGCAAAGTCGACGCTCAGGAGATATAAATAAATAAAGTTAAAACAAAACATGTCCATATGAAAATGGTTACGCGGATTACAATCTTCGATCAAACTTCCAGTTGAGGAAAACTGTTCCGACATTTAAATTTTAATCTAGTTTATCGGTTTATATAGTCTCGTGTTATAATATAACGCAACAATTCTGTAAAATATTTAAAAGGTGAGATCAATATTTTTTAGACATTTCTGCTGTAGTTTCTACTTTATATATTAATTATTTTCAGAGTACAATTGGCTGGATAAAACAAATATTATTCTATTTTCCACAGGTCGTTAGATTGTGAAAGTTCAGAGGAACAGACTGAAAATAGTGACGAACCTGAGATAAAAAAGATGAAAAATGAATGAAATTTTTTTTTTAATTTATTTTTTTTAATCCTTTAATTTTTCATCTACAACTAAAAAGACAACATCATACAAAAAATTTAAAAAATTATATAGCATCATATTATTTTTTAATATATTTATACTGAGGTATAAAATTATTTGAAGTAAAAACATTGAAAATATAAAAATAATAGTAATGTGGATTATTAAATAAAAAAAAAACTATTTAATTTTTATATATTAAAACTTATTTTTTTAAAAAAATAAAATTAAACAAAAAAAATAAAAATTAATTTGTAAGTGACACAAGTGTATAACATGTAGTATGTATTGTCTTTTAAGGTAAAAATTTAATTTTTTTTATTAAATTACTTTTTAAGTTTAATCTTAATTTTATTTAAGTTTTTTAAATTTAATTTGATACATTCGAAATTTATATAGTACATAAATATTTGTTTACCTACGAATTTACGAAAATAATTTAAAGTACACATACATTTTTAAAGATCAAGACCTCCCCTAAAAAATTTTGAGAGCTGTTAGGTTATAATATACATACATGATACGATGGGTTTAGTTTAAAATTTAAGTATTTTAAAATTAGTTTAAATTCTAAATAATGAGGGGTCCGGCTTCCGGGTGGTTCAATATTATACCGCTAAGTCAATTTCGAGTTCACTTTTAAATTATCAAAAATGTTCCATGTACTTGATAAATTAATGATGCGGTTTCTTTTTTTTTTTTTTTTTTTTTTGTTAATCCTAGATTATATTTAGTTACCCAAGAAAGAGGGGAGCCTTTGTTCTGTTTCTCTCAATTTGGTGTCATTTTTTAAATTAACAAGAATCTCACAAAAAATTCATATGGTACGTACTGTTAATTTTACGGGGTGACCGAGGAGTGATCGATTTTAAGTAAATTTTTTTTCAACACCCTATAACTCCCCTTGCTCCCAAACGATTTTTTTCTCAGAATGAACCAAGAATCACCCGACACCTTGATAGAGAAATTCAATAATTTTGAATCAATTTATTTTGCGAAACAGAATAAGGCCCTCACATTTTAGTAAACGCTATGCTTAAACGAAAGCTTTTTCTGTTATTTTATCGTTCAATAGCCTTATTGAAGTAAGATTATTCCAAAGACTTTATTATTTTTTTATTTTTTTTTGTAATTCTCCGTATCAAAATCGTTTAAATATGAGTTTACTTAATTAACATTCCGATCGCAATAATTACACAATTACGGAAAATCGATAGGACCAGTCGATTGTTTAATTGGGATGAAGTTAGCGATGCTCGCTCAATAATTAATTTATTTGAAATAATATATTTATTTTTTATTTTGCGTAACGTTTTTTTTTCTCAGTTTTAGTTGTTTTACTTTATTCCTTTATTTGAATCGAAAAGTAACTCGAAAAAACATATAATAAAAGTTATATTGATCGTTATAAATTATTTAAAATTGTTTAACACGTTTTACTCGTCGCGATTTGTATGTCAAAATTTTAAAATTCTTAAAAAACAATTATACGCAACGCAGCTGGTCGGGATTACTTGTTTTTAATTCGTTTTGCATAAAATTCGAATATTGAGAAATTCAAATTATGTATGTATCAATATTTAGCCAACGTCAAATAGAAAAACTACTGAGTCACAAACGTGTGGTTCCAATTCATACCACCCTGGGACGCTTAAAACTGTACAGTTTGTATTAATATTGTTTACTGCCTAGAGTTTTAGAAACCACCCCAATTCCCATACTCGTATCACGTCGTCTCGTGTAACTACAGAAACGTCGATAGTCACTTGGAGTGACGTTCTGTCACCACTCAAATTTTTTCAAGTGACTAATTAATTAATTGTCACTTGAAGTGATACGACTATGAGAAATGGGGTGATATTTTTTGGTATGTAATTAATCGTTCATCATAATTATAATTATAAAGTCTATTTAATAAAATATTCTGCCGCGAATATTGTTAAAAGGTGACAAACATCGTAAAATACTAAACTATAAATTGAATGTGATCATTGAATTTTTGAAATTAAAACAAAATTTTAAAATTAATTTAATTAAATCAACCAATTTAATGTGTTTTAATAATTGACAGAAAAAGAAAAGTTTTACTATTTTATTTTGTAGATTTGACGTTCGCTTTTTGTGTAATAGGAATATACGTGGCGGATGGTATGTTACTACCGGTATGTATTTTACGAAATTGGAAAAATTTCATAATAGGGGCTCCGAATGAATTCTCGTTATATACCGTTAAATTGGATTGATGATCAATTAAAAAAAGGTGACAAAATTTGATGAATGATTAATTTATATGCGAATTTTGCAAATATAAAATTGCAGAGATGTATTAAACTTTAAACCACACCGAGTGCGTGTAGACAAAAGCGTGTGAAATTGTTACAAGATCGATTCATTTATTGTGTGAAAAGTTGTTTTAATATTAAAACCTATTATAAATATAAAATAACATAAAATAAAATAATTATATATAAAATATTCAATATTATTAAACAAAGAAAATTGTAAATGAAACATTTATATAAGTTAATTAGAAAATTGATATTTCACCGATTTAAAATAGTAAATTCAGGAAACTTCAAAATAAAAAATTTGAATTTGAACATATTTTTTTTATTACAAATTTGTTTTTTATGTAACTGTTTAACATATTATTATTTTTTAGTTGAAATATTAGTAGTGATTTTAGTTTGGCTACTACTTGTAACGTATAAGTTACTTAGATGAAAATTATAACGTAACTATCAAAGTGTTTGTTATTCCATATAGACAAGTGAGAAATATTGGAGCTAATTTGGACTTACAAAGGTAAGAAGGACTACTGGTAACTTAATAAAATTGGTTACCGCAAAACAATTATGGATGGATGGTTATTGAGCACATCGTTCTCATAGGTTAGGTTAGGTTAGGTTAGAGTAGCTGCTATCGCACACTTAGGCCAGTAGTACCCCATTGTGATACCACAGGATCCTATCTCCCCTTTACTCCCGCTGAAACCATCCAGAGATACTTATGTAGCGTAAAATATCTCGCATTCCACAGACCGCGAGTTCCGAAATCTATACCGTACACACCTAAATACTTATGCCTTCTGTATGATAGTGCCGCACTTGAGCGCTGCTATAGGTCTCCCCAGACCTGCCCTTTCCGGCTGCATCTGGAGAGTCATACCGTATCCAGCTAGTTCGTCCGCCCTGCAGTTTCTCGTTACGTCCGAGTGACCAGGGACCCAGATTATCTGGATGCTGAAATACTCGCTCATCTCATTAAAGATGATTATGCGCCACCCGTGACTTCAGACAAACCGCCTCTAGCGGTCTGAACGCCGCCTGACTGTCCACATAAATTGCGATATCCCTCACGGATACCACGTTATGCTTCAACCATGTTCCGACTTCGCCTATCGCCATCACTTTAGGCTGGTACACGCTGCAGTAGTCAGGGAGACGAACGGAAATATTAACATTAAGCTTCGCACAGAAGATTCCGGCTCCTATCTTGCCGTCTAGCTTAAAGCCGTCCGTGAAGAATTGCAGTGCCTCATTTGCCAGTATTGATCCGTTTCTCCAGAATTCTCTCGAAGGACAGATGGTCCGGAAACCTTTATCGAAGCACAGCGTTGGTTTAATATAATCTAGATTCGCCAGTTCTTCCCTTAGCGATCTAACTATCGCCGAGTGTCCCGCTTGAAGACACTTCCACTGAGAGACAGCCGAGAGTCTCGTAACCACATTGGCTGCTTACCAAAAAATTCGATTGGAATAAGGTGGAGCATAACGTCTAAAGCGCGTGTAGGTGTAGACCTAAGCGCCCCGCTTATAATCATGGCTACCACACGCCCATCCCGTCTATCAGCACAGGTGTTACCACTGCCGTATAGAGCCAGTCTACCAACTCTGGGGGTCTATTATGAAATTTTCGACGCGCGTATTTTTTTCGACGTTGTCGAAAATTTGGTATTATGAAATTTTCGACCGCGTTTTTTTTTCGACGTTGTCGAAAATTTGGTATTATGAAATACTCGACGCGTTTTTTTTAGATAACGTCGACTATTTTACGACAGCTCTTGAGGTGTCGAGTACATAAAAGAAAAGTGTTAAGTGTTGAGAAATAAAAAAAGTTTGTTAGAAAAAATTAATAAATAATTTAAACTTATAAAATTTTAATTAATAAAAATTAATTAATTAATTTAAATTTAATAAATAATTAATTTAATTTTCATATAAAAAATAATTAATTTCAAAAAAAATTCATAATAGCGATTTTCGACGTTGTCGACTGTCGATGTTGTCGAAAAATATACGCGCGTCGAAAATTTCATAATAGACCCCCTGGTTTCAGACCTATGGCGTTCTTACACGAATAATTGGCTACATTAGCCTTATTCACCGTTTCAACAATGTTAGGCTTCCAGCTCAGCTTACTGTCCAAGATTATGCCCAGAAATCTCGCTCTGTCAGCAAAAGCCAGTCTAATGCCGTTCACGGTAGGAGGTGTAACTACCGGAATTTTATATTTTTTTAGTAAATAGTACCAGCTCTGTCTTGCAAGGTTTGATCCCTAACCCACATTTACTGGCACATTTCGTAACGATCAGTAGGGCATTCTGCATAACACCTATCCCCTCTCTCCAGTTCCAAGAGCAATCCATTCATCACAACATTCCAAAGAAATTGGGACATTACACCTCCTTGCGGGGTTCCTCTAACCACCCGCCTTCTAATGGTGGCCTCCCCCAGTTTCGAGGTAATAACATGCTTACCAGCATCTGATTTATCAACGTACTTATGGGGTAGTCTGCGTTCAAAAATAACAATCCTTCCATGATCGCCTCCGTTTTTACATTATTAAAGGCACCCTCAATGTCAAGAAATGCTACCATACAGAACTCGCGTGTAAATTGACTTCTCAATTATGCGTACCAGATCGCGCAGAGCTGTGCCATACAGAACTCTTGCGAGTAAATTGACTTCTCAATTATGCGTACCAGATCGTGCAGAGCTGTGTCTACCGACTTCCCCTTACTTCCCCGCAGCATGCGTACTTGCTGCAATATTCTGGGCTCAATTTTTGATCGAATACCTATATCTATCAACCTTTCCAAGGTTTTTAACAGAAAGGATGATAGAGTTATAGATCTCAGATCCTTTGGATAAGCACGTGAGCTCTTTCCCGATTCCCGGATAAAGACCACTATGACCTCCGTCCATTTTCTAGGAATATAGACCAGTTTCAGACATCCCCTGACGATACCTTTCAGCCAGGGGATAATGACTGCTGAGTTCCTTTGGATCTCTGCTGGTATAATCCGATCCGGGCCCGCCGATTTATAAGGCTTAAATCCGTTCAGCGCCCACCGAATTCGCTCCCTATCCACGATGCCTTCCATCTCTATTGAAGGTGTTACTCGATGAGCTCCAGGCTCTATCGAGTCAACAAAGCTTCCCGGAAAATAGGTCTCGATGAGGAGCTCCAATGATTCCGCACTTGAAGCTGTCCATGACCCATAATTCCTCCAACACCTCACCATATTTGTTCCAGCTTGTCCTTCTGGGATTCTTGAAGGTTTTCCGGGAAACAGGTTTAATGTCGAGGTTATATGTTACATATCGATGATCAGAGAATGGGTGCTCCTTCACCACTTTCCAGCCTCTGATCATATGAAAGATCGTTTCTGACGCAAAGGTGACATCTAAAACCTCTTGTCGATTTTTAACAATAAATTTCGGTTCTCGTCCAATATTGCAAACTAAAAGGTTGGTATTTAATAAATAATCAAAAAATAACTCACCCCTCGCGTAGATGTCTGTGCTTCCCCATATTGTGTGATGCGCGTTTGCATCACATCCGAGTATAACACCTACCCTTCTTTGATCTGCTTCCCGGATCAGTTCCCCCAGGTTATCCGGTGGAACCTCCTTCCCGCGATCCATATAGGCTGAGGCTAGTCATAGTTTTTCACAGCCAACTTCGACACTCATACACGATCTGATCTTCTCAGAGTTGCTTGAGTATAGTAATTTATACCCTTTCATTCTGAGGCCACAGATCCTGTTATTGTTAATCCAAGGATCTTGGATTGACACCAAATCCTCATCTGACTTAGTCAGTCTGAGCACGAGAGCTGTCGAGGCATTCTTCGTGTGATGTAGGTTTATTTGTACAATGCTAACCATTGTAGTCGACGTTACTGACCTCTTCCTGCATTCCATGCATGGAGATATTGCCATCTGTCTCGTTGTTCCGGCCGCTATCTTCCTCTTGTCGAGAGCCTGACAGGATGTTCTCATCAGACTCCAGAGAGAGGAGGTGCTCCACTTACTATGCTCCCCACATCCGAAGCATCATTCTCCTCGCCGTCCCCAGCCCGCTTGACCGTCACATTTAATATCGTAATATTTAATTATGTACTAATATTATACTAAGCTTTTAACTTAAATTTATTTACTACAATATTTACTTAGCTCTATAAAAATACAAATTTAAACAATTCAAATATTTTCTTTTATATATTCACAAATACCTTTTTTAAACTTTACTTAATCTTACTTTACTTAATTTCTTACAAAATCTACTCTAAAATTTACACTATTTCTTAATGCATCTGATTTACACATGGCATCAAATTGTTTTGAATTTAAAAAAAAAATTAAAAATCAATATAAATACATTCATCACAAAGGTTATCTGCGTGTTTGCGCATCGTTGAGTGAGTCGATGTGAGTGTTTTGGACAGGCGATACGCCTACGCAAATCAAAGATGAGTTGGACGCTGTGTACGGGGACTGCACCGTCATTTACCACCATGAAAATTTGGGCAGCTGAATTTAAACGTGGCCAATGTGACGATGAACATTCGGGACGTCCAAAAACTGCAACTACTCTAGACACAACACCAAAAAATTAAAGCGATAGATAGAAGATTCTAGGAATACGTTCAAAGAATATTTTTGTCACATATTGGGCGTTTTCGGAAATATCACATGGTAAATTTTGGGTAGCTCGCTGACAAAAAATTACCAAATCTATTTCCGAACATGTAAAGTAACTTTAGGGTAATTTAATTTTAGTTGTTTTGTTGTACAGGCTTTACGACCCAGATTACTATCCCAATTTTGTCAAAGCTCGTAAGGAATTTAAGACTCTCAATTGGTTCCTTTACAATAATTACGTAGTGCAAATCGAACAAGTTTTGACATCCAATCCCAAACAATTTTGGAACTTCATTAACAGTAAGAAAAAGGTATCAGGTTTTCCGTCGAATATGTCTTACCAGACCTCCACCGCCAGTCAGCCGTCTGATATTTGCAATTTGCTTACCAAATTCTTTGCATCGGTCTACAAGCCGATTCGATCGATAGACACCGGGTTTCTTACTACTTCCACCTCCATTGTATTTCATTTATAATTTACCGAACAGGAGGTTCAGGATCAACTGCTCCTTCTCGACGTTAGTAAAGGAGCGGGTTACGACGGTCTTCCACCGATCCTATTCAAACGTTGTGCTATAAGTCTGAACCCTGCAGTTACATTCTTGTTTATCGAAAGCCTTCGTCGCGGTTTTTTTCCGGATCCTTGGAAAATCTCATGTATTCATCCAATTTTCAAGGCGGGTAATAGTAAACTGTTTGAGTCCATGGTTCACAGAGTATTGCACTTCCATACCAAGAGACTTATTTCTCCTTTTCAGCATGGATTTTACTCCGGTAGGTCTACGGTGTCTAGCTTGTCCTCTTTTTGTGGTCTTTTATTTGACAGTCTAAACTCCAAGCAGCAGCTTGACGTTGTCTATATACCGACTTCGCAAAGGCTTTCGATGTTATTGATCACTCTATTCTTATAAGCAAGTTGGAGAGTCTCGATTGTCATTTCATTTCCATCGACTGGTTGCGTTCTTACCTTTCAGATCGCTGGCAATCCGTTAGGATTAAGGATTCTTTCACCCCATTATTTCAGGCGCCATCCGGTGTGCCCCAAGGTAGTATTGGTCCACTTTTTTTTTCATTATTCATTGACGACGTCAATAGCGTGTTAGATTGCAAATTGTTACAAGATGACTTAAACCGGTTCTGCAGTTGGTCAATCAACAACATACTCCCTTTAAACGTGCTAAAATGCAAAACTCTTACTTTCTTCCGCATCCGCTCGCCCGTTTTTTATCAATATCAACTGTACAACGAAACAATTGATCGGGTTGAGTTCATTTCGGATCTTGGCGTGATCTTTATTTATTTATTTATTTAAAGAAATCTATTTTGTAATATACATGTATGATTTCAGATTATTTACAGTTATAGTTAAAATTATATTAAAACAACAAAAAACTTTAAAACAGAATAAAAAAAAAAAAAAAAAAATATAAACCAAATTTTGGTTTAAACAATTAAAAATTTAGAAAAAAGTCTTTAAGGATATTTTTAAAGTTGTCCTTTGATAAGTTGAAGTCAAATAGGTCGTCAATTAAGTTGAAAGATTTAGACATCCTATTAATTGGGTTGTTTTCTCCATAGTTGGTGGAATGGTGTTCAAGTGCTAAAAATTTATGGTTTCGAAATGTTCTGCATGGCACGTGAATTGATATGTTTTCCAAGATGTAAGCTGAATCTACGTGACCAAGCAAAACGTTACCAATAAAAGCTGCTCCCAAGAGAAGTCGTCTATTTTCAAGCGTGCATATTTTGTAATCTGTGCATCTTGTTGTGTATGGAGGTAAGCGAGCCACATTTTCATGGAATGGTAAGTTGTGGTCGTAATCCCAGTCACTTTTCTTTAACAAAAAAATCAGGAACTTCTTTTGAATGCTTTCAATTCTTTTTATGTGTACAGCATAGTATGGATTCCAGACCGTTACAGCGTATTCCAGTTGAGATCGAACATAAGCGAAATAGAGTGAACATAAGATTTGAATATCCTTAAATCCACCTGTCCATCTTTTAACAAATCCGAACATGGCATTCGCTTTCGCAATACAATTTTCAATATGCCTATTGAAACTGGCGTTTTCGACAAATGTAACACCTAAGTCTATAATCTCATTGACTCTTTGCAGTACTTCGTTGTTGACTTTGTATGAAGTAATAACCGGATTTCTTTTACGATGGAAAGACATGATTTTGCATTTCTTAATATTTAAGTATAGTGAGTTCCGATCACACCACTCACTTAATCTATCTAAGTCTTCTTGAAGTTTCTCCGTATCTAACCATCCATTAATAGTACGAAAAATTTTCACATCATCTGCAAATATGAGCACGTCTGAGTTTTTGATTATCTCGGTTATTCGGTCTATGAAAACAATAAAAATACAGGGCCCGAGGTGTGATCCTTGGGGAACACCAGATGTAACTTTAATAACGTTTGATTTCTCATTTCCCATTATTACAAATTGGCACCGGTTTGATAGATATGATTTAAACCAATTTATGTAATCGAGAGAAAACCCAAAATTGAATAAACTCTGGAGTGCTTTATGATGACAGATAGAATCAAATGCTTTACTAAAATCCGTGTACGCTACATCAACTTGACGGTGTTTTTCTATCTCGTTAATTAGTTTACTGGTGAATTCAACCAGATTAGTCGATGTGGATCGGCCAGGCATAAACCCATGCTGGTTTATTGATATATGACGTGCAATTGTGGATTTAAAGCTGTTGCATAATACTAACTCAAATAATTTTGGAATTGATGATGTAGTTGATATTCCTCTGTAGCATGAGATATCCTCACGTTTACCCGATTTAAAAATTGGAGTAATTTTTGAAATTTTCCATTTTTCAGGAAACACGCCGGTGTTTAAGGAATGATTGAATAGATAACATAATGGAATTGTTAAAATTTCAGCGTACTCCTTCAGAATAGAAGAGGGTATATCGTCAAGACCGCAACCATCTCCAAACCCCCTTAAAGCCGATAAAATGTTGTCCTCAAAAATAATAGGAGGAGTTATTGATGTGTTGTTGTTGCTGGGTTGTTCGTACAATCCACTAGTAACGCTTGGTCTATAGACTGATTGAAAAAACGACGCGAACATGTTAGCTATATCTTTGGCGTTTGAAGAGCAGGTATTGTTGTACGTCATATTAGCAGGGTATCCTTCAATTTCGCGTTTATTTCTAAAGTATTTCAAAATTGTTTTGGATTTACTTTAATTTTGTCTTGAATTTGATTAAGATACGACCTGTATTTAGATTTGAAATAAATTTCAAATTCATTACTATATTGTAGAAACGTAGTTTTTGTCCGCTTCTAACCCACTTTTCAACATTTTGGCATACGCTTTCGACTTCCGATTTTTTAAGTTAACTAGTCTATCATCAAACCAATGAGGGTGAGCATTTTGTGGTTTACAGCACATAGGTACATACATTTCGAAGCCTTGAAGCATGATGTCATTAAATTTGTCCACATTTTCGTTTATATCATTGGAATTGAGAGTTATTTGCCAGTTGATGGATTCCAGGTAACTTTGTAGCCCCACACGGTTAGTTTTTTTAAAGTTGTATTTCATTGTTGTAGGTGTTCTGATCTCGCCATTTTAGTTAAGTCAAATACAATATCCAATGATTTGTGATTAACATCATTTATGACAAAAGGTAATAGGGATTCAGAAATTTTAAAGGTGTCAATGTCGTTGCTGAAGACAAGATCCAATAATCTATCACGATTATTAGCAATTGTGTTTATTTGGTTCAAATTATAACCAAGCATGGCGTCCACAAATAAAGATTCCGCATCTGTTGTTATATTGCAAGGTAAAATACAGTTTAGTTCTGGGTCCAAGTTCCAAGTTATATTTGGAAGATTAAAATCACCAAGCACAAGAACTAAATTTGACGAGTTTGTTGTATTAATAACTTCATCAATCGCATCGATGCAAGTTGCATAATGAATCACTATTTGATTGAGGTGGTATATATGCTGCGTAGATGGTTAGATTGATTTGGTTGATTTTGATTTTTACACCGATCTGTTCGACTCTCGATGGGGCTAAAGTTACTGGAGCATTCCAGAGTTTAGAATGTACTGCTATCAGTACGCCACCACCCGATTTCTTTGAACTAGTTTCAGGAGACCGATCGCATCTATAAACAACGTAGTCATGGCCAAAAAATTCGCTGCTCCGTATGTCTGGTTTTAATGAAGTTTCACAAATTACATAAATAAGGTAGTTTGATTTTAAACGAATTTGTAGAATTTAGATGCTTTTGATGCCATTTTGTTTACGTTTTGATAGTAAATTGCACATTTCTCATATACCGATCTTTTTTTGGACTTTATGGGCTGATTTACCTTTTGAGTAATAGTATAAGTTCGAGCTTTCATTAAAAGTGAGTGTAGTCTATCATTGGCCACCGGAGAAAAATATTTAAATGATTTTGTGTGTCTAGAGATTGCAACTATGGCATGCGGTACACTATCGAAACAGCTCAAGAGGTTGAGAATTGGTTCTTATACATATTACATTTGGTGAGGTTAAACCTTGTGCTTCATGGATCGTCAAGACTTTACTGGTTTCTGGTATCTTAAGCTGAGAGATTAATTGTTTATCAGCTCTGGTAAAAGTTAGATAGAAAGCGTTCTCTAACACAGGTAATGATGATAGATTTGGTGGCAGGTTTATAAATCTTTGAATCTGACGGCCACATTTACCAGACATGTTAACGCCATTATTTCAAAGTCGTACATTATGCTTGGTTTCATTAAACGAAATTGCAAGGACTTTAGTGACCCGTTAACTTTGACATCATTATATGTGTGCTTTGTTCGCTCTATTTTGGAGTATGCATCTCCTGTTTGGTCACCCTCCTACCAATGGTCATTCTGAGAGGATTGAGAGCATCCAGAAACAGTTTATTTTGTTTGCGTTACGACGTTTACCATCCATGCGTGCTGTGGATTACGTTCTTCCGCCTTATCGGAATCGATGCAACCTTTTGAAACTGCAACGTCTAGATAATCGCCGAGATGTAGCTTCCGCGCTATTTGTGCATAATATCATTAATTCCCGTGTGGATTGTATCGAGTTACTAGCACATATCAACTTCTAAGCTCCCGAACGTAAAAAAAATAAAAATTACTCAAAAGTTACCATGGGATATTTCCGAATACGGCTATTGAATCAAGATCTAGGCATGAGAAAACTGCGCGTTGGGTGCCGCGTTTGCTCACTTTTGACCAGATACAAATACAGTCAAAACAGTAGACTGCCAAGGGAAAATCGGCACCAAAAAAGACAAAGGCTGTTCAATCGATTGTTTTTAGTTTCCCTGATGTCGGTAAAACTCAAATTGATTGCGACCAGGCAAATATTCGTATGATGTAAGTGATTGGATCGAACAAATATAAATTAAGTACCCTTTAATAATAATACCAACTTCCACTACGGCCACTGCTAGTTTCCAAATGCTATTGCAATTGAAGAGAAGTTCGAACTGAATTTCATCCTACATGTTACGTTATTCACAAATCACAAAAATTACTACTTAATCTTCTAAGAATTAACAATAATCTGATTTTTATCGTATGAAAGAAATTTAAACACAATTAATTTTTTTAAGAGTTATAAAGTCAGCATAAATGTAAGTACAATTTGATTGCAAGCGAAATATTTTATATATTTTGCTTACTATGTATATTGTATTATATGTATATTCTAATTCTTGGAACCAACTCCAACAGTTTCTGCATCAGAGGTCCAAAAGAGACCTCTTTGGCACCCACTACAATCGAAGATGTAGCAACGTGAGAGATATGATTCCATTATCTCTCACGTTGCTACATCTTCAATTGTAGTGGCTGGACGTGATTCGTGAGTGGACTAAAACCATTTAAGAGGTCTGTTTTGGATCGCTGATGCAGGAACTCTTTCGAGTTGGTGCTGGACTGAAACTTTCTTTAATTGATTTTATGCTGCGAATATAGATAAGTTTAATTGTTATGTACAAAATTAATTACGTAATGATGATTCCTGGTCAAGAAGTATGTGACGGTATGATGAGTTCCTTCCTACGAAACCCTGTGATGTAATTTGTCAATATGAGCCATATTTTG
>OX371226.1:15857644-15905086 GCA_947310385.1 Nephrotoma appendiculata | reverse complement strand
TTTTACTGGTGGACAATTCACATTCGATCTATATGGTCACATTCGACATTGTGGGTACAACCTTCTGTTCAGACCGAGGGCCGATGGCTTCGGCGGAGTGGCGATATTGGCACGGAACAATATCAGTCTGGTCCGTTGTGGCATGCCAACATTCGAGCGTATCGAAGTCATCGCTGCCAAAACTCGAAATCTAGACAGAAATTTGTTATTTGTGAGTGTATATGTAGCTCTTTTTGAATCAGTGAGTGATAGAGAAAAAACCTGAGAGATTTTCAAATTTTGTTTGACTGGGTGGGAAAGGGAAAAGTGACGTGATTCTAGGGGGTGATATGAATGCGCATTCGAGAGTATGGGGGTGTGAAAGAAATGATGCTTGGGGAAACTTGTTGACTCACCTCATTCTGGATTCCGATCTCGTAATCTTGAATGATGGTGGGCCAACTAGGATGGCGTGCGTGGGGTCGACAGCCAGTGCGATAGACTTAACTTTAATGTCTAGCGGGTTGGCGGCCCAAGTCACTTGGAACGTTACGGATGAGAATTTGGGTAGTGATCATTATTTGATCAGGATGTGGTTAGGTGGTATAAATGTTGAAATAGACCGTAAGGACATTATGAATGGGAAGAAATGGGTCGAACGTATGAATGAGATTCTCATAACGAATGAAGCAAATGAGGTTAACCAACTTGAGGATGAAATAGAGAGAGTGAATGAAATGTGCACTATAAAAGTCAGAGGGAATGAATTCAAGGTGAATGGTTGGTGGAATAATGAAATCCAGTATTGGTATGAAAGGAAACGGATAGCTTTGAGAGAGTTCAATAGGTGTATATGTCATGAATGCAGAATAAATTATGGAAGGATGAATGCAAAATTGAAAAAGGCTATCCGTAGAGCGAAAAGGAAAAGTTGGCGGGACTACATGGCCAAAATGACACATAGAACCACAACTAAGGATGTATGGGATAAATTTAATAGAGTGAGAGGTTATCGAGCGCAAGGCAGAAATGCAGTGTTAGATGACAGAGAGAATGGAGGTGTCTTTTTACAAATGATGATGGATGTACGTAGTAACTTGAGCGATTGATATGCAATTTTGTTACTTGACAATGGAAGCGAATTGATGAACGATATGTGTAAGGAGTTCGAATGGGAGGAGTTCCGAGGGGTTTAGAAACATCAAAATCTACTGCTCCTGGAACTAACAGAGTGAGTTATAAAATGATTGGCAGATTGGAATTCGAAGCCAAGGTGGCCTTGCTTCGAATTCTCAATCAAGTATGGATGAGTATTCAAATACCGGAAAAATGGAAGGAAAGCAGGGTGGTACCTATTCCTAAAAGGGATCGGGACAGAAATCTGGCAACAAATTACAGGGGAATATGTATGTTGAATGTATTTGTTAAAATTGTGAATGGTATGATGAAAGCTCGTATAGACAAATTTGTGAATGAGGGTAATTTGTTGCCGGAAACCACCTTTGGATTCCGTCGCAACCACTCTGCTAATGAATGTGTAGAAAAGTTTGTGTGGGAAGTTCGGAAGGAAAATAAGCATGTTGTGGCGGTATTTTTGGATATTGAAAGAGCATATGACTACGTGGTTCCGGGGAAACTTTATCAGATCCTTATGGGTCTGGGGTTTCCTTGGAAATTTGCAAATGGGTATATGAGTTCGTGAATGAAAGAAAATTAGTTGTGTGTGGTAGAGGGTACAGGTTAGAGGGAGCGGTGAATATGGGCCTCCCCCAAGGTAGTAAAATTTCGCCGACTCTCATTAACCTTTACACGAGTTCGATACATAGGTTAAACTCCTCGGACAAAGTCATTTTGCAATTTGCAGATGACTTTGTCCTGATGGGCAAGGGGAGGTCCATCGAGGAGGCCTTGAATCGGGCTCAAGAATGTGTGAACCAAGTAACAGAATGTTTGACTGAAATGAATTTGCACGTTAATTCGAGAAACTGTTGTTGTATGACGTTTCGCACGAATCGTAGGGTTGATGTGCAAGTGTATAACGAGCAAATTGAGTATGTAAATTTGAATAGGTATTTGGGAATCTGGATTGATAAGCGATTGAGTTTTAAAGTGCATATGGAAAAAGTTGCCGATAATTGCAAGAGTAGGTTGAATGTAATCAAAAGGGTGAGCAAACCGAAATGGGGAGCTCATCCTGGTGTGACTGATATGTTACGAAAGGCGCTGGTCTCATCAAAAATTGCGTATGGACTGAGTGTATATGGTGATGGGTCCAAAGTCGGTTTTAAAAAGTTGATGAATGTGGAGAATGCATGTGCTAGAGTGGTATTGGGGGCGATTAACTCAACCTCAATACACACTTTGTGGTCTGAATTGGGTGATTCACCTCTTAATTATAAGAGGGAGTGGATCACCGTGCGAGAGACTGTGCGAATGTTGACTAAGGACAATAAATTGGTGAATGAAATGAAAGAGAGATTGCAAAGAGGGACGGACTACCAAAAGACACAAAGATCACGGGTGATCCTGGAGAATATTAATGTATTTTCCAAGATTCGACCGGTAAATCCGAAAGTCCCTCCGAGCAATCTAATGGTGAGTTTGAATTTTGGTGATACAACAAAAGCGATGATGAATGAGTTGTCGGTTAAGAGTGAGTTTCTAAAAATGCGAATGAATTATTTTGCGCATGTGGAAGTGTATACAGATGTGAGTGTGAATGATGATCGAGTAGGTGTAGGAATTTTTATTCCATCAATAAGAAAAGAGAAAATGCTACGATTGAATGCCAGTATCTGTATAATGAATGCAGAGTTGATTGGAATTATGGAAGGGATCAAGTTGGCAATGACACAAGGGAGGAGGAGAGTAGTATTATTCTCCGACTCCCGGAGTGGGTTGGAATTAATTAGTAAGGGTGGGGGAACTCATGGTAATGTGTATGTAGAAATGTTGTATGAGTACCTTCAATCTTGTGGGAGTGAGGTCATTCTTCAATGGATACCTTCACACCTACAGATTGAAGGTAATGAAAGAGCCGATATGCTTGCAAAAAGGGGTTGTTTGGTTGAGGAGGTAAATGAATATGAATGCATGGATGCAAGAGATGTATTTCGCATGTTTCAGGTGAATCTGTGGAGAAAATGGGAGAGAGAATTTATTGAAAAATGTCAGATGAAAGGTAGAAAGTACTTTGAGTTGGTTAGGTCTCCTTTGAGCCAACCTTTCTTTAAGGTACTCAAGGGAGATACTAAAATGATACGAACAATGGAACGTGTGAGACTGAATCATGGAAATTGGAAAGAATGCTTGAAGAAACGCAAATTGATTGAGTGTGAATTATGTGACAGCTGCATGGTTGTGGAGAACATAGTGCATTTGATCCTAAAATGCTCAGCATTTGAGCAGACTAGACAAATGTTCGATGTTATCTTGAGTGCACAGAATTTGACAGAGTTATTACGAATGGGAATGAACGTGTATAAGAATGTGTATGAATTTATTAGAATGAATCAGATAGAAGTATGAAAGGGGATCGATGAGTGAAAGGTGAATGACACTGAAAACCTAAAAAAAAAAAAAAAAAAAAAAACTGTAAAATAAAATTGTAATTTGTAAACTGGGCCAAATGGCATCTAATTTTGGAGCCAGTGCCAAATAAATAAAAAAAAAAAAGACTTGTCAAAATTTCACATGCATTCAGAAATAGTTATATTGTTTTACTCATCATGGAGCACTAGTATCCCTGGGAAAACAAGAGTTAGGATTGGTCGTAGGGATATTGACAGGACACTGTCTTTGTGGGGAACATGCGAGAAGACGGTAAGTATCTCTAGTTGGTTTCAGCGGGAGTAAAGATCCTGTGGTATCATAATGAGCCATTATTGGCCTAAGTGTGCGCTAGCAGCCACTCTAACCTTACCTAACCTACTCATTATGGAAACCTGAAGCGATTTAATAAACCGTTAAATTCTAATATTCGCAGGATAATGTTACATCGGAGTGAAGTTTCTGCCAAAATAACAAAATACACACTGTGACCTATAAGTACTAAGAATTGAAAAAACACTCAAATATTGAACATTCATAATAATATCTGAAATTTTTTAATAAACACAAATATTTTTACACTAAGTAGTAAAACTTTAAGTTTTGTGAAAAGTTTTGAGTGAATTTTATAAAATGAAATTTTTTACAACAAAACACACTACGAATCGCACACAGATGATCGAAGTGGTTCTGAACTAGAAATTTATGTAAGAAACAAATCTTATTTATCCACATGCTCGGAAACCTCTGAGATTTTTGTTAGTTGAGACAAAACATCATTCGCTGTGTTTTTTTATTAGCGCCCGATAGCTGTATCCGGAGCAGCCAATTTTCTATGTGAAAACTTATATTTAGTGCGCTATTATTGCATTTAATTAATTTATTTAAATCTAAACTAAGATTTTTCATTCAACTTTTTAATTAAAAATCGATAAAAAAATATCTCGGCTCACTTATTTATCGGGAGCCGCTATCGGGAGCGCTATCCATTTCAATGGGAAATTTGAAAAGGCTTTTAATTTTGTAAACCCCTGAAACCATTAGAAACTAAATCTTACAATAAAAAATTAAAACGCAGCAAAATGAATTTTTGTTTATAACGTCATGTCAAAATAAATGTCAATCAATATATTTCAGGTGATAAATGTTTGTTTTATTGATGAATTTAGTTTTAATTTTTATAGTACAGCGACACCAGTGAATAATAGCTGCAGTTTCAATAGAAAATTGCCATTTGGCTCCGGATAGTGCTCCAATATTAAAACACAGCAATTGAGTGTAATATGAAAATTCTTAAACATTTGGAATTATTTATCCTCGAATAACAAAAATCTCAGAGATTTCCGAGCATGTGGATAAATAAGATTTGTTTCTCTCATAAATTTCTAGCTCAGAACCACTTCGATCATCTGTGTGCGATTCGTAGTGTGTTTTGTTGTAAAAAATTTCATTTTATAAAATTCACTCAAAACTTAAATCTTTGCTACTTAGTGTAAAAATATTTCTGTTTATTGAAAAATTTCAGATATTATTATGAATGTTTAATATTTGAGTGTTTTTTCAGTTCTTAGTACTTATAGTACACAGTGTATATTTTGTTCGGAAATTGACGGGACCGACTATAAATTACGGGTTCGAGTAATTTACCAGGTTAGGGGTTTTAAAAAAAAATTGCGCATAATTCAAGAATAAGTACGTTGTTGTCGACCTCTACAAAATCTCGGCCGGACCAAATTTAACCACCATAACTACCGGAAATTAATTCGTTTACTTCATTAACGTCGTTACTGATGTTAATATTATTTAGAAATTTTAGTGCATCCAAAACAGTAATTTTTTCAAAAGTTCAGAAGCTTTTCCACGTGAGTCCCAGTTTATTAAAATGGATTTAAGCAATAATTTTTTATAATGCACCTTTATGTTGTATTATTCCATTGTCCAACGGCTGCAAAACTGCTGTAGTATTGGCTGGAAAATATACCAAAAAAAGCAGAATTCGTCTGTTCTGCTTTTGTATGTCCATATCTAATTTAATAAGATATGATTCATCAATTTCTGACGTCATCCAAGCCTTAAGATTGGCGTGCCAATAACTCGGCAGTATTTTAACGTCGAGGTTTTGAAAGCAGCGCGATTTACGGTTTTTTTAGATTACGATTGTATTATAGATTTTTCCATCGCTAAATACCGTAATTAATATGGTCGCAGACGTTCTTCGGAAAATTTCCCACCAACGCATTTCTCTTTTAAAGTGCATAGTATTATTTGGTAGCATACGGTAAAAAAAACCCGTTACGTCACACTTAGCAATGTCCTTATGAAGCCCTCTGTCAAAACACTTAACTTCGCTGTCCATTCATAACCACCTCCCGGTTCACTTCGCATGCCTCTCCCAAGCACATATAAAAATGAATGTTGGTTCGCTGTCCAAAACAACGCAACCAACCGTTCGAACCTTTAAAAACATTGATTCTCAGCTTATTAGCGATTTATCTGGCCTTTTCCTGTAATAAGGGTGCAGTAACAGGAAAATTTTTGATGTTATGATGTTCGTTGCATTTCGTGTTTTTTCCGCCTTTATGGAGTTTTTATAATAATTTTACGTTTTGTTAATAGGTGAAGTAAATGCTGATTTCCATGCTTTGGGAAAATAAGTTGTGGTACCAAAATTTCGCAAGTAATGCATCACCTAGATATGTGGAAATTAAAATTTTCGTGTTAAAAAATTAAAATAAATATTCAAAATTAGCTTAAACATAAAATTTAAGCGTCTCACATACCTCCAAAATAATACTTGTACTAGCTAACATGAACGTTGTGGACGTAGGAATGAACGTTGTGGACGTAGTTGGAATTTTGAAAAATTGCCGGCTTAAATCCGACCGTTAAAATACAAAATTGAATTTTCTTGTATGAACATTTGGTCAGAGCAAATCCTGTAGGAATCGAATATTTACAAAAATACTGCGTAGGCTGTCAAAGTGTTAATATAGAATAAAATCTTTGATTACATTTAAATCATATACTCGTACATGAACTTAAACAATTTTTTTTTTGTCGGAAATTAATTTTTTCCCCAATTTAGCATTACAAATAAAATAAAAATTCAATTACAATTTTAGAAATTACTTTCCTCATTCATATACGAACCAATACAGTTACAAATAGTATATATATGTCTAATACATATAAGGCACATTATACACGTTGATGTCGTCAACCCCCTCATTTCTAATGTTGTATTCACAATAAAAATAAAAAATTATTTATGATTTTCATGGATCTTGTCACTTGTCACTGGATCTGTTACATGAAAACTGGAAAAAGAGGAAAACTAACAGTATATAATAATAATAATAAATTTTCTAATTTTAAATTAAAGTAAAAAAATTTTTTTTTTGTTTCTTTAAGAAAAATCTAAATTAAATTTTATGACTTGAATTTTGGTTGTTGTTTTTGTTTGATCATAATTAAGTGTGTATGGAAAATACTCAGTAGTTTTTCCCTTTAATGATTTTATTTCGTTGTTATTTTTGTTTTCTTGAAATTCAATTGTTCATCATGTATGTATATATATATATATATATATATATATATATATATATATATATATATATATATATATATATATATATATATATATATATATATATATATATATATATATATATGAAGAGAGAGAGAGAAGATTTTTTTTTTATATTTAGTTATGAAAATTTTATTTTTTTAACTTTTTATGTTGTTAAGAAAACAATTCCAGATGCCATATTATATTATATAAAAAATAAAGAAATTAAAAATAAGAATAAAATAAGAAAAAGAAATGTTCTTATTCTTTCAAACATCCGGCGGACGCGATTTTTACAAGATTCGTTATTTTTTGTGTCTTAGAAAGAATCTTGCTTTAAACAGTCTCACCCTGGCTATGAATATTTTGTACCTGTTAATTTAGTCACCCTCGGTCTCTATATTGTACCTTTATTGTACCTATATAATGGGATGAATTTTCTTTTATTTTACCACGACGTTGTTACACCACCAAATGGAAAATGAATTTGTGTTTTTAGGTAAATTTTTATCGCTCATAATGCTATTCGTGTCATGAATTTTAATAAAAAATAAATAAATCAAAATTTCCTAAAATGCAGTTCACCCCATTATATTTGAAATTCCATTAAAAAAATGAAAAACAGTTTCAACAAGTTTTTTCCACCCACCTAATTGTATGTACATGCGGGGGATATATCCTCACCCTTTTTTGTTCCAGATTTTGTGATTATTTATTTTGATTTATTTGTGTGCGGTTCGACGACACACTCCAATTTTTTTTTCGTTCAATTTTATTGAAATTCTCATTAATTTTTTTTTGTCTGAAAATGCCAATAATTTTCATTTGATTGTTTTCCAAAACAAAAATAACATATAACTTAATCTTATAATATAATTGTAATTAGGGTTACTATGGTCCTCGGCAAACACTCATACTACCGGCAAAAATTATTTGTTAGAGAAGGCAACTAAATCTAATTTCGATATCTCAACTCGGATCGAAACTCATAAAAACTGAAGCAATTGGGTGTGGATTGAATACATTTCATTTATTTGAACAGGATGGAACAACCAGATTTCATGCACTCAGCGGATTTAATTAGATATAAAATTTACTGTTTTGTGTATTCTCGATGAGACGTTCAGATTTGAAAAGCTCTGTTTAAGTATTTTTTAACAATCTCGTGTGTTCGTCTGTGGCTGGCGCCATGCAGCCTAACTGTCTGGTGGTTCTCTACAACTGAGACCAAATTCTAAATTAAAATTGCAGCAATCCCAATTCATATCGGTTTTCCAAAATTTAAGCAGAATTGACGATTTTTGACAAAGAACTGTTTTCAGCAAAAATTCGGTCCCTGTAAGGAAATGGCGAGTTTTGGTAAAAAAAACTTTATTTCGCTAAAATTTGGCAGTCCAGGCGAATTGCCGATTCAAAACAAAACTTCTTACTTAAACTTTTTCCATTAATTGGGAGATCCTTGTGAAATTTAATGGAAGACTATATGTACAGTAAGTGGTAGCTTCCAAGGCAGCTTTTCTATTATTGCATTGGCGTAGAAAAGTTTAACATTTACAATGAACGACGCAAAATTAAGAGATTCAATAAAAATTTAAAGATTAAATTTTCGACAGGGGTTGACCAAAAAAGTCTGGTAAGTTTAATTTACCACTTTAGAAATCAATGTCGGGTGCTGGCCACAATATTTTCAACCCTCTATTTTTTCCGAAAGATTGTGCACAACAAATTTAGAAATATTCAGTCTACTAAAATCCGGTCGGCTCATTTGAATAAAATTGGAACCGATAACCGTTACGGAAAACTCACCATTTTGAGAGCCCCAACCCTTGTCTTCGCAGCTTAATTAACGTATTGAAGAACTCCAAATTAAGTTTTTTATACGTGTCTTAATTTTTCCATAATTTGTGCAGTGGTACTTTATACGTCCGACAGACATCCTCATAATTTCCTTAATTCCATAATTTTTTCCATAATTTTTTTTCTGGTGCAAAGTTAGAATTAATCTTAATATGGCAAAGCGGTGCACCAGCTCTCATCCTAATGAGTACAAAGGTACAACAGCTTTGTTGACTTCAACGACAATGTTCGCTTTCTACTCACCCTAAGAGAATTAAAGAAATTTTGATTAGAAGCTTCCCAGATTTCCTTAGTTAATGAAACGTTTCTGGGCACACCTCATTTCGTCATAGACCCTAAGGCTTTCTCTATAACTGCATCTCTTTTGTGTGTCTTATTAGGTTCTGCTTGTAAAAGTCACTAATGCTTTTGAAACCTCTATACACATACTTTCTGGTAGGTAACCAGGTTCACCTAGCCCACCATATTTGGCTGCAAATGTTAATAACAGTTTTTAATTTTTGTTTACCATTTGCTGATATACGTCCCAGTTTTGATTACAATGATTCTTAAAGGCATATATCAATGATATCTCCACTCTTTATGGTACGTTCCCTTAAAGGCAAAAATTCTCGTATATTTTATTTATTTATTTTGTTGGTCCTACATCCCACTGAAGACGGGAAAGGCATAAAATACCATTAATAAAATACCCAAGCACAAAATCCTTAAGAACCCAAGTGGTTCAAAAATCAATGTCGGGTGATAAAGGGAAAAAAGGGAACGAAAAATTATTCGTGGATGAATATGCTTATCATTTGCATTCTAAGAAAAAAAAATGATTATCGCTGGTCCTGTGCACAAAGGAAGCAACTATGTTGTGCAAGAGTGTTGTGACTACAACAATAATTGATGACCGACATCACATTAAAAGGTCACCGATATGTCATAACCACGACCCAATAGCGTATTTGTTGCCTATATCAAAATGCTATAATAGTCTGAAGGAAATGGAAAGCTGAAAGCTTGACGAATAATAATATACAACGAGGCTATAAATGAGCAGCGAATTTCGTCAGACATAATTATTCCGGAAATTTTAAAATATTTCGAAGGTGACCTTTTTGTCTTAAAAAGACTACTTTCTTCAACGACAATAGTACACAAGGCCTTAAAGCTGGGCAATTTGCCTGATGATTTTTTGCCTGGGGTTTTTTGCCTGATGAGCAAAAAAATCAATGGTTGCGTACAATGAAATTCTTTATTAAATTTTCCAATTGGCTCTCGAAAGGAATATAAATCTCAATCCCAGTAGGAATATCAGTGATTTTGAGAAAACCATTTCGACTACCGCCAAACAATATTTTCCGGAGGCAAATTACAAAGGATGCTTGTTCAATTGTGAACGGTTTAACATTCATGTCCGAATGCTGGAATTTTGGTGCATCGTAGATTCTATTGAAGAAAATTTTCCTCGCACACAAAATTCTATAGAACCTGGGCATCGTAGACTTAAAGTTGTAGTTGGAAAAAAAATTGTGGCTTATTTGAAATCATTAAAGAACTTTCACATACAATGATTGTTGTCCAGACTAATATGCAAAAAATCCAATGTGGTGAAACTATAACTCCAAAGAATACGAGTCAGGGCCGGTATAAAAAGATAAGAAACGTGATCAACAATCGCGAAAATATGGGCTAAGTGGATTTTCACTGTGTAATAAATGATACAGTGCTAAAATTATTTTGCTTATATATATGATGGTTCTTGAAAATTCCCAAAATTTCCCCAAATTTTGTTAAATTAGTTTTGGTTAGATTGAAAATCGCGGCGAGTTTTAATCTTACCGAAGTTTATTTAACAAAAATTGGGGAAATTTTGGGGACATTGTGTTTGGGGATTTTGTGCTTAGGGATTTTGAATTTGGGGGTTTTTAATTATCGGCTTATGATTTGCGTCTTATTTGCTTGGGGACTTCGTTTTTGGAGATATCAAGCCCAACCCCGATTTGGCCGCCTTATTTCAAAGGTAACATTTGATCAACATTTGTTGTCGTCCTTTGATTCTATAATATGAAACACGATCTTCGTTACGTTGAATGCATTCGTATATACCAATGATACTATCGAGAATAAAACACTATCAAAAAATTCATAATAGACGCCTTGGTATAAATAGTATCCCGATATGTTCAAATGAAATTATTAACAATGATTATCGTTAATTTCGTTAAAAAACATTTTCAATAATTCATCGAACGCTACCTTACACATAAACCATTTTTATTTGGTGCGATAAATCTGTATTCTGTAATTTAAGCATTTTCGAGAACGATCAGTAATTTGTAGTAATCCAATTTGTTCACGATTTAAACCTACATGCAAATTTTGTGGATGATCTATATAGATGTCATCATAAATATTTCATTGCTATTTCCTAAGAAAGCTGTTGAGGTCGAACAAAAGGTAATAATAATTTTTGGCAACAGCCCTATTTTAAAGAAAAGGTGGTAAAACATTTCGAATTGATAAAAAAAAAAAATTTAAATTGGAAAATGACCGGATGTCTTTATGTATTTGTAATTAAGGAGAAAAAAAAAAATAAAAAATAATAATTTAAAAAGGTTGGACAAGCAATGAAGAGGAAATTGCAAAATTTCCTTCTTAGAAAAAGACTTTCCCATACTTGAATACTTAGTGATTAATAGTAGAAAAAATAATATTTTAAAGTTCATAATAAAAACGAGAAATTTTATCAAGTTAAATAATTTTTTTTTGTAATATACATTTCTGGGCCAAATGTCCTGTTTCAAATGACCCGGCCACAATTTTTTTTTATTTGATTCTCTTTCTTTGTATTGTTATATGACTTAGATAATATTCACATAAAAATAAAAGATTAGACCTTAATAAAATGCGTAATCTTATGTATGTGTACCCTCGTTGCAAATAAAATTATTTTATATATATATATATATATATATATATATATATATGTATATATATGTATACATATATATATTTATATATATATATATATATATATATATATATATATATATATATATATATATATATATATATATATATATATATATATATATATATATATATATATATATATATATATATGTCTAAAATGAGTGTACTAGAATTCTAATTAAATATGATAATAAGATGTTTTTCTTTTTGTTTAACAATCAAGCTATTCAGAAATATTTTTTTTAAATAAAGATGTAAATGAACAATGAATTTTATTATTAATATGTATTGTATGTGATTTATATTAGCAGCAGCACCACTTTGAGTGTACTTGCCACTAGGGCTAAATCAGAAGGACTCAATGTGGCGGGCAAATCCAGGCCTTTGTTGCGTTGATCTTGTAATCATGTGAAAAACTATATATGACAAATTTATTAGGTGGCTCTCGACCATATAAATTGACTATATAGTGATTGTCTGACAAACTAAATATGACAAAAAACTTTACAATAGCCCAAAAAGTGTAAATCGACACTTTCAAAAAAAAAAAAAATTGTTTAGCCAAATGATGAGCCATAATTTTCTATACGTTTTCTAGAAGCCAATATATTTATGCGGTGGGGCAGTGATAGACTTTTTTTAATTTTAAAATTTTGCATCGATATATTTATAGAGCAACTAGCTGACCCGGCGAACCTCGTTCCGCCCCAAATTACGTCGTTCTAAGCAAATAATTTTGTCATTCACGAAAATTTATTTTGATGAGAGAAAAAATCAAACAACTCAACTCGATTCTCAATAGACGTTTGATTAGAGTATATATTCCATTCACTTTTTCATCGAATTCAACACTAATGTATATTGAAAAGTGAATGCAATGTCAATTCAAACTCATGCGCATCTATCGAAAATTGAGTTGTATGTTGGATTTTTATCTCAGTGTGGAAATGAATTGGAATTAGTTGGAATTCAAAAGAATTCAATGTATTTCGAGTGAAATTAAATTTAATACAGAGCAGATCAATACAATGCATTGTGGTAAACAATATTTTTTGTTTTGTTATCCGGCGCGTAAATGAACAACGATGATGGTTTTCCAACTCTCCAATACGCGATGTACAACTTACCATGAGAAAAACATGGAAATTCGAGATTCATTCTGCACACCCAACGATTGACCTTGTGGTTTGTTAATCGTCATAGTGAACGCCAAACTCGTGATAACCTCTCCCTTCGACGTCGTAAGCATGCAAAAATTCGAGGAAAACGAAATCAATCCGGTCGAAACATCAAAAGGAATTTGACCATTGCCAAGCGCCAACAGTTGTTTGGAAAAATCAGCAATGGTCAAATGTAACTTCCTCACATAGCCCCACAATCTGTTCGATTTCAGACATGCGTTGAGTTTATCTGCAGGTATTGATCTCGGAATGACAGGTAGCGTTTGATGAAAGTCGCCGTCTAGCAGAATCATCGCTCCACCAAAACATCTTAGGTCACATTATAAATCCTTCATCGTTCGATTGAACGCTTCCAATAATCGTTTATGTGCCATTGTGCACTCGTTCCAGTTGATGATTTTGCATTCTTGCAATCACGTAATTACACATTTTCGCCAACAATCACAACTGCGACTCCGTCGATAGTGGGAGCATTGTCCTGACTGCTGGTCTTTTGCCTGCTCTGATGATTATTTTGTGATTCATGTAGAAGACAATGAAGTTATCGGATTATCTCTCGTTTTTACGAATTGAAAAGCGCAAAACGACAATTTTATTCAAATTCGGAATTTCTAACGAAGTAAATTTGAAGGAACTTGAGTTCTTCATCCGCTGGTGGCATCAACACTCCGGTTCGATGATAAGTTTTCCCTATGAATATATAAAATAGTCATTACCTTATAGGAGAGATTGTAGCCGGGTTGACGAGCAACAACATCGGTTCCAAATGACGTCATGTTAAAGCATTGATTGTGCTATTGTGCGTGTGCGAGAAAATGTCTGGATAGCGATGTATTTCCAAAGAGATAAGTACTATGGCGAAGTCAAAACAGGCAATTTGACTTTGCCATCTGCACACCATAGCCCTGGCATTTCTGCTTGAAATTTCAATGCTTGGCAATGTTAGCACACGGCAGACAATGCACCAATATCAAATCAGTGAAGATATTTGTAGAGCAACGCGAAGAATTAAACAGTTCATTTAATTCTTTGCGTTGCTCTTGCATTTCATTCTAACGGACATCGTGTATTCATTGTCAATTAGGGTTTCTTCGTTATAGGTTCGATCGTCTGAAAGCTAGCATTTTAATCAAAAATCCTAAATAGTACAATGATTCATTTGACTCATTTACTTTGAAATCATTAATCCAAAAAATGAACTTACAGATCGAATCAATCTCAATCCCGCAATCCAATTTGATAATCACACTTGTCATACGCACTAAAAACTCTGGAAAAAACTATCGAAATCGTAAAAATCACACCCAACTTCATATGATTGTAATAATGGTACCGTTTATGGTTGCAATGCACACAATTTAAATATCATAAAACAGTGAATTAATACTCAAATTTCCAATTTAATGGCAGCAAGAAAAATAACACGTTTTCACAATAGGAAATGACAATGGGCGATTTTAGATTCCCTGTCATGATTAGTCAAATCATCGCCAATTTGATTTGAAAATTTCATAGTCAACATCATTTTTCGCTTTTCCGAATTTTGCGATTTTTTCGGTGAATTTTCTCAAAATTTTCTTTCGTAAAACCATCTCCTGGCAATTTTGATCGCAACAAAAAGATTGAGCCAAATCGGTTTAGCCGTTTTCAACTGAAAAACATAATTTTTCGATTTTTCGAATTTTCCAACTTTTCCAGTAATTTTCTCAAAATTTTCTTCCGTAACAACCATCTCCTGGCAATTGTGAACACAACAAAAAAAGATTGAGCCGAAACGGTTTAGCCATTCTACGATTCTCAACTGAAAAATATAATTTTTCGATTTTTCGGCAATTGCGGTAACTTTTCCGGTGGATTTTTCCAAAACTTTCTTCCGTAAGAACCATCTCCTGGCAATTGCTAACGCAACAAAAAAGATTGAGCCAAATCGGTTTAGCCGTTCTCAACTGACAAATATAATTTTTCAATTTTTCGAATTTTCCGACTTTTCCGGTAGATTTTTCCAAAATTTTCTTTCGTAACAACCATCTCCTGGCAGTTGCGAACGCAACAAAAAAGATTGAGCCAAATCGGTTTAGCCGTTTTCAACTGACAATTATAATTTTTAAATTTTTCGAAATTTCCGACTTTTTCAGTGAATTTTTCCAAAATTTTCTTTCGTAACAACCATCTCCTAGCAACTGCGAACGCAACAAAAAAAAATTGCACCACATCGGTTTAGCCGTTTTCAACTGACAAATTTGTTTTCAATTTTTAAAATTTTCCGACTTTTTCGGTAGATTTTCCCAAAATTTTCTTTCGTAACAACCATGCCCTGGCAATTGCGAACGCAACACAAAAATATTGAGCCAAATCGGTTTAGCCATTCTCAACTGACAAATATAATTTTTCAATTTTTCAAATTTTCCGACTTTTCCGGTAGATTTTTCCAAAATTTTCTTTCGTAACAACCATCTCCTGGCAATTGCAAACGCAACAAACAAATATAATTTTTCAAATTTTCCGACTTTTTTGGTGAATTTTTCCAAAATTTTCTTTCGTAACAACCATCTCTTGGCAATAGCAAACGCAACAAAAAAAAGTTGCTTCACATTGGTTAAGCCGTTTTCAACTGACAAATAAATTTTTAAATTTTTCGAATTTTCCGACTTTTTCGGTAGATTTTTCAAAAATTTTCTTTCGTAAGAACCATCGTCTGATAATTGCGAACGCAACAAAAAAATATTGAGCCAAATCGGTTGAGCCGTTCTCAACTGACAAATATAATTCTTCTACTTTTCAAATTTTCCGACTTTTCTGGTGGATTTTTCCAATATTTTCTTTCGTAACAACCATCTCCTGGCAATTGCAAACGCAACAAAAAAGATTGAACCAAATCGGTTTAGCCGTTCTCAACTAACAAATATAATTCTTCAATTTTTCGAATTTTCCGACTTTTCCGGTAGATTTTTCCAAAATTTTCTTTCGTAACAACCATCTCCTGGCAATTGCAAACGCAACAAAAATAGATTGAGCTAAATCGGTTAAGCCGTTCTAAATTGAACAACATCATTTTTCGGTTTTCGGAATTTTCCGATTTTTTCGGTAGATTTTCCCAAAATTTTCTTTCGTAAGAAACATCTCCTGGCAATTGCGAACGCAACAAAAAAGATTGAGCCAAATCGGTTAAGCCGTTCTCAACTGACAAATATAATTTTTCAATTTTTCGAATTTTCCGACTTTTCCGGTGATTTTTTCCAAAATTTTCTTTCGTAAAAACCATCTCCTGGTAATTGCGAACGCAACATAAAAATATTGAGCCAAATCGGTTTAGCCGTTCTCAACTGATAAATATAATTCTTCAATTTTTCGAATTTTCCGACTTTTCCGGTGAATTTTTCCAAAATTTTCTTTCGTAACAACCATCTCCTGGCAATTGCGAACACAACAAAAAGAGATTGAGCCAAATCAGTTTAGCCGTTCTCAACTGACAAATATAATTTTTAAAATTTTCCGACTTTTTCGAAGAATTTTTCCAAAATTTTCTTTCGTAACAACCATCTCCTGGCAATGGCAAACGCAACAAAAACAGATTGCACTACATCGGTTTAGCCGTTTTCAACTGACAAATAAATTTTTAAATTTTTCGAATTTTCCGACAAACCATCTCCTGGCAATTGCGAACGCAACAAAAAAAGATTGAGCCAAATTGGTCTAGCCGTTCTCAACTGACAAATATAATTCTTCCATTTTTGCGAATTTTCCGACTTTTCCGGAAAATTTTTCCAAAATTTTCTTTCGTAACAACCATCTCTTGGCAATTGCAAACGCAATAAAAAAAGATTGAGCCAAATCGGTTTAGCCGTTCTCAACTGACAAATATAATTTTTCAAATTTTCCGTTTTTTCCGGTAGATTTTTCCAAAAAAAATTTCGTAACAACCATCTCCTGGCAATTGCGAACGCAACAAAAAATGATTGAGCCAAATCGGTTTAGCCATTCTCAACTGACAAATACAATTTTTCGAATTTTTCGAATTTTCCGACTTTTCCGGTGAATTTTTCCAAAATTTTCGTTCGTTACAACCATCTCCTGGCAATTGCGAACGCAACAAAAAAATATTGAGCCAAATCGGTTTAGCCATTCTCAACTGATAAATATAATTCTTCAATTTTTCGAATTTTCCGACTTTTCCGGTAAATTTTTCCAAAATTTACTTTCGTAACAACCATCTCCTGGCAATTGCGAACGCAACAAAAAGAGATTGAGCCAAATCGGTTAAGCCGTTCTCAACTGACAAATATAATTTTTCAAATTTTCCGACTTTTTCGGTGAACTTTTCCAAAATTTTCTTTCGTAACAACCATCTCCTGGCAATAGCAAACGCAACAAGAAAAAATTGCACCACGTCGGTTTAGCCGTTTTCAACTGACAAATTTGTTTTCAAATTTTTCGAATTTTCCGAATTTTCGGTAGTTTTTTCTAAAATTTTCTTTCGTAACAACCATCTCCTGGCAATTGCAAACGCAACAAAAAGGATTGAACCAAATCGGTTAAGCCGTTCTCAACTGACAAATATAATTCTTCAATTTTTCGAATTTTCCGACTTTTCCGGTAGATTTTTCCAAAATTTTCTTTCGTAACAACCATCTCCTGGCAATTGCAAACGCAACAAAAAAAGATTGAGCTAAATCGGTTTAGCCGTTCTCAATTGAACAACATCATTTTTCGGTTTTCGGAATTTCCGATTTTTTCGGTAGATTTTTCCAAAATTTTCTTTCGTAAGAAACATCTCCTGGCAATTGCGAACGCAACAAAAAAGATTGAGCCAAATCGGTTTAGCCGTTCTCAACTGACAAATATAATTTTTCAATTTATCGAATTTTTCGACTTTTCCGGTAAATTTTTCCAAAATTTTCTTTCGTAAAAACCATCTCCTGGCAATTGCAAACGCAAAATAAAAGATTGAGCCAAATCGGTTAAGCCGTTCTCAACTGACAAATATAATTCTTCAATTTTTCAAATTTTCCGACTTTTCCAGTGAATTTTTCCAAAATTTTCTTTCGTAACAATCATCTCCTGCCAATTGTGAACACAACAAAAAAAGATTGAGCCTAAACGGTTTAGCCATTCTACGATTCTAAACTGAAAAATATAATTTTTCGATTTTTCGGCAATCGCGGTAACTTTTCCGGTGGATTTTTCCAAAATTTTCTTCAGTAAAAACCATCTCCTGGCAATTGCTAACGCAACAAAAAAGATTGAGCCAAATCGGTTTAGCCGTTCTCAAATGACAAATGTAATTTTTCAATTTTTCGAATTTTCCGACTTTTCCGGTAAATTTTTCCAAAATTTTCTTTCGTTACAACCATCTCCTGGCAACTGCAAATGCAACAAAAAAAGATTGAGCCAAATCGGTTTAGCCGTTCTCAACTGACAAATATAATTCTTCAATTTTTCAAATTTTCCGACTTTTCCGGTAGATTTTTCCAAAATTTTATTTCGTAACAACCATCTCCTGGCAATTGCGAACGCAACAAAAAAGATTGAGCCAAATCGGTTTAGCCGTTTTCAACTGACAAATATAATTCTTCAATTTTTTGAATTTTCCGGCTTTTCCTTCAGGTTTTTCCAAAATTTTCTTTCGTAACAACCATCTCCTGGCAACTGCAAACGCAACAAAAAAAGATTGAGCCAAATCGGTTTAGCCGTTCTCAACTGACAAATATAATTCTTCAATTTTTCAAATTTTCCGACTTTTCCGGTAGATTTTTCATTAATTTTCTTTCGTTACAACCATCTCCTGGCCATAGCAAACGCAACAAAAAAAAATGAGCGAAATCGGTTTAGCCATTCTCAACTGACAAATATAATTTTTCGAATTTTCCGACTTTTCCGGTAAATTTTTCCAAAATTTTCGTTCGTTTCAACCATCTCCAGGTAATTGCGAACGCAACATAAGAATATTGAGCCAAATCGGTTTAGCCGTTCTTAACTGATAAATATAATTCTTCAATTTTTCGAATGTTCCGACTTTTCCGGTGAATTTTTCCAAAATTTTCTTTCGTAACAACCATCTCCTGGCAATTGCGAACACAACAAAAAGAGATTGAGCCAAATCGGTTTAGCCGTTCTCAACTGACAAATATAAATTTTTGAATTTTCCGACTTTTCCGGTAGATTTTTCCAAAATTTTCGTTCGTTTCAACCATCTCCTGGTAATTGCGAACGCAACATAAGAATATTGAGCCAAATCGGTTTAGCCGTTCTTAACTGACAAATATAATTTTTCAATTTTTTGAATTTTCCGGCTTTTCCTTCAGATTTTTCCAAAATTTTCTTTCGTAACAACCATCTCTTGGCAATAGCAAACGCAACAAAAAAAAATTTGCTTAACATTGGTTTAGCCGTTTTCAACTGACAAATAAATTTTTAAATTTTTCGAATTTTCCGACTTTTTCGGTAGATTTTTCAAAAATTTTCTTTCGTAAGAACCATCTTCTGATAATTGCGAAAGCAACAAAAAAATATTGAGCCAAATCGGTTTAGCCGTTCTCAACTGACAAATATAATTCTTCTACTTTTCAAATTTTCCGACTTTTCTGGTGGATTTTTCCAATATTTTCTTTCGTTACAACCATCTCCTGGCAATTGCAAACGCAACAAAAAAAGATTGAGCCAAATCGGTTAGGCCGTTCTCAACTGACAAATATAATTCTTCATTTTTTCGAATTTTCCGACTTTTCCGGTGGATTTTTCCAAAATTTTCTTTCGTAACAACCATCTCCTGGCAATTGCAAACGCAACAAAAAAAGATTGAGCCAAATCGGTTTAGCCGTTCTCAACTGACAAATATAATTCTTAAATTTTTCAAATTTTCCGACTTTTCCGGTAGAGTTTTCCAAAATTTTCTTTCTTACCAACCATCTCCTGGCAATTGCGAACGCAAAAAAAAAGATTGAACCAAATCTGTTTAGCCGTTTTCAACTGACATATATAATTTTTCAATTTTTTGAATTTTTCGACTTTTCCGGTAGATTTTTCCAAAATTTTCTTTCGTAACAACCATCTCCTGGCCATAGCAAACGCAACAAAAAAAATTGAGCCAAATCGGTTAAGCCATTCTCAACTGACAAATATAATTTTTCGAATTTTCCGACTTTTCCGGTAAATTTTTCCAAAATTTTCGTTCGTTACAACCATCTCCTGGTAATTGCGAACGCAACATAAAAATATTGAGCCAAATCGGTTTAGCCGTTCTCAACTGATAAATATAATTCTTCATTTTTTCGAATTTTCCGATTTTTCTGGTGAATTTTTCCAAAATTTTCTTTCGTAACAACCGTCTCCTGGCAATTGCGAACGCATCAAAAAGAGATTGAGCCAAATCGGTTTAGCCGTTCTCAACTGACAAATATAATTTTTCAAATTTTCCGACTTTTTCGGTGAACTTTTCCAAAATTTTCTTTCGTAACAACCATCTCCTGGCAATTGCAAACGCAACAAGAAAAGATTGCACCACGTCGGTTTAGCCGTTTTCAACTGACAAATTTGTTTTCAAATTTTTCGAATTTTCCGAATTTTCGGTAGTTTTTTCTAAAATTTTCTGTCGTAACAATCATCTCCTGGCAATTGCAAACGCAACAAAAAGGATTGAACCAAATCGGTTTAGCCGTTCTCAACTGACAAATATAATTCTTCAATTTTTCGAATTTTCCGACTTTTCCGGTAGATTTTTCCAAAATTTTCTTTCGTAACAACCATCTCCTGGCAATTGCTAACGCTACAAAAAAGATTGAGCCAAATCGGTTTAGCCATTTTACGATTCTCAACTGAAAAACATAATTTTTCGATTTTTCGGCAAATATAATTTTTTAATTTTTCGAATTTTCCGACTTTTCTTGTGGATTTTTCCAAAATATTATTCCGTAAGAACCATCTTTTTACACCATTTTTGATTTTGAAAATTGCGCTTTCTTAAAAACCAGTCTAAGTTATAATGTCAATATTTTTAATCAATAAAATCAATGTTAGTCAATAGATTATTGATTTTTTCGAAATCAGCACTCCCATGTTTATAACAAAAGAAGATTGAGAAAGGAGGATGGTATTGATGATCTATGGTGGATAAGACTAGATTAGCTTCTCTAACGACTATGTTAATGGCGTTCAAGGAAAATACATAATCAAGCTGCTTTTCTTAGTTATTTTGAATATAGCTGATGTGAAATAATTCTGAATTCAAGATACTATCCGTGACTATAGACATCTCTACGAAGCCTTGTCATTGTACCGCTATTGTACCGTACTACACATGATTAGTGTATAGGTTAATTTTAATCAGGATATTTATGTATATATACACTTTTAAGCTTTTGTAAGCTTTTTTGTCAATTTGTCGGAAACTTCACGCTACCATAAATTGTAGTTTATTGTTCTCATCGTGGTCGTTTTGGAGAGTGGAGATTTCGTATTTACTACGAAATTATTATTTAATTTAAAATTTTTATTGATTAAATTTTTTACTAACTATACATATTTTAAACTATTTTATTTTTGAATTTACTAAAGAATCATAAAAACTAAATTTATTTGCAGGACGATGTCTTCGAAACGAAAATCACCACCAACAAAACTAGAGGGTGGTGTTACAATATTAAATCAAAACACAACATCATCATCAATTCAAGTGCCATCCTCTCATCATCATCATCATCAACAACAGCAATTGACACAAATAAGTGATGTAATAATAACAACAACAACAACAACGACATCATCATCACCATCATCGATTGACAATAATACAAGTAGTAGTAAAATAGGTGATTGGTGTGGTGGCGGTGGTGATGATGGAGATGATACTGGTTTAATAGTAAATCATAGTAATGATAAAACTAGTGGCATTATAAATAGTGTATGTGGTTTTAACCAATCAATTAATTCAATAATAGATAATTGTGGTTCCGGTACCAATGTAGATAGTAGTTACCATAATTTAATAACATCAACGCCGCCAAGTGATTATGAGACAACAGCAGCAGCAACAACAACAAATTTAAATAAAAACGATATGATGAATCATAATAGTAGTAGTGGTAATAGTAGTAGTGCTACTTTAAATAATAGTCATAATAATCATGAACATCTTCATCATCTGCACCGTGATGATGCGGATGAGGATGAAATTCCTGATGGTGCGGATGAACTAGATGATGTTGATGATGATGATGATGACGTGGATGATGATCTGGAACCAGAACCAGAAGAAGCAGATATAGGCGACGTATTAGATAATACAACAAGTGGTGGTGGTAATAATAGTGACTGTGAAAATCCGTGTAAAAAGCAAAAATTGAATAATTGTGATAATATGCCACAGCCCCAAAATTATACGGTAAGAGAGATTTAAATTTAGTATTATTTTGTACTTCTAAATATATATTTTAACATTGTAATGCTACGCTATTTAATATATAATGGGCCTGGGAATAAACGGTCATCTAAACCCTTACCCTTGACCCTTGTCAACTATGCTCTGAAAAATGCCACATCAAATTAAGGACACTATTATCGGAGATTGTGAGGGGAAGATCGATTTTGAATTATCGATACATTAAATTTGTTTGGGTTATTCTAGGGGATAGCAAGATATTGTTTTTTTTTTTACATCGAGATGAGTTTACCTTCTAACGTCTTGGTAGAATGTTACAATAATTCGTACTTTGCATTATTTTTGTTCCATTGTTAGGCAAAACTTCAGCCAAAATATTGCTCACACTGCCTAATGATTAATTGCTAGGTCTTCTACCAAATCTTGTTCGGGTAGTCAACGATGTTCAAAAACTATATGATGTATTTTTGCTACGATTTCCGGTGTTGATGCACTTTTTGGACGTCCTTCACCACTAATCTTCAATACTTTTACGACCACGTTTAAATTCAGCAACCCATCTTTCTACTGTTCTATACCATTACCCTTTCAAAGCTCCAATAAATGCGTCTGCTGTATAATTCGACACAAGCTCTAGGTGGAACGCCTTGGTACAATAACAAACAAAAATTGCAATATACGCCTTGATTAACCTTGTACCTCGGCATTTCTATGTAGCTACCAAAATAGGACCTGCATAATCGTTTCTCACATTACAATGGTCGTGCCTGCGAAACTCGTACTGGTAATGCTGCCATCTTCTACAGTTCATGATCCAATATCGTTGCCGTAATATGAATGAGGTAAGAAACGGACCGAGATGATGATTTGAGATGTGTACCGAAGTTATTATAATTTAGCTCAGAATATGTTTGTTGGGTAAGATAAGATTATCGGATGTTGTTCATTGAAACATAGTTTTCCGAATTTTGTAATCTGCCCGACTCGTAGAATACCATCTGTGTCAACAAATGGCGATATCTTTGTTAGATTGTTCGATGTATATATGGATTTTGAATTGTTTAATAGCTTCAATTCATCAATGTAGATTAACTGTTGCACATATTTAATAATAAACCTTTCAGATTCATCTAGTTTTTCCGCAGCAATGGACTTATGGTTATAGAGATTTGGGACTGCGAAATTATCCACAATATCTTGATTAGGTCACATTTTACGATCTAGAGAAAACCGATGAGGACCTTCCCACCATATATTTTCTAGTATTTAACGTGATGGTCTTACTCCTCTCGATGCTAAATCAGCTGGATTACATTTGGTAGATACGTAATTCCAGTGATTTCGGGGTAGTTTGTGTAATGCAGCTGTCCGATCTCGAATAAATTGTTTCCAATTAGAGGGATGACTACTAAGCCAGGAAAGCACGAACTGTTGGAACGTAAATTCATCTGTCACTTTGAGATTTTTAGCTATCACCAATGATACTTTAAATGTTTGGTCGGGCTCTAATTATGTTAATTCCAGATTGTCCAGATCGCTCGGAAGTTCATCATCCCATGACAATTTTCTTAACTATATAGCTGCTGAAAGATGGTTTTACATGTGATGATTGACGGTGAAATCCATAGAGAATCAAAAATCCAACTTGACTCCGACAACATTATCATTTATCCTCTTTGTTTGTGTTCTTTCTGCCATTGGTTCTAACTTGAATGTGAAAGCGTCTGCGTTTGGAATCCACTGAAGGCCTAGAATTTTGATGACGTCATTATCAGAAGGTAATTGAACGTCGTTGTATTTTCAGGTCCTTCAGCTATGTTGGACGTTCATTTGTGTAGTTTGAACCCAGCTTTGGCCAATGTTGCACTTAGATCATGTTTTATGTTGTTAAACTGTTCCTTAGAGCTAGCTTCAGTTAGCAGAACGTTCACGTAGAAATTGTTTAAGATGATTTCTTTTATTATTGGATTTTCTTTATCGAGAGCTAGTTGTTTCAATCACCTTCAAGCAACTGATAACTTTCAAGTTATTTCTTTGATTGGATTCTTTGATAGTTTATGTCATCGTCATCTGACCAAATTTGACGATATACGATTGTGCTTCCGAAAATGTAAGAGTATACTCCATAAAGTTGGTTGAATATTGGGTCCCACCATTAAGAGATTGTTTAATGATGTTTCATTGCTTGTGCGACAAGAAGCATCAAAAACAACTCGCAGCTTTGTTGTTACACTGTCGTCTCGTTTGACGGCTTGATATGGTAGAAAATATTTCTTTCCCGGTATGTCATCTTTAGTAATTAGTGTTTTGCTCATGTACCCCAGTGCTTCATATTCCGCGACAAAACTTGCACAATCGTTGTTGAGGGTCTGATTTCAGCTAAGCTTGCGTTCTAGGTGTTCCAGCTGTTTTACCACCGTATATTATGGATTTCGCAATTGAACCTCTATGTCTTTGAATGGCAGCTTCACGACGAATCAGCCATCAAGTGCTCTCTTGAATGTCTTCTTGGATACTGTTCGCTTCTCAATACTGAAAATAACACGTCTTACCAAGTAGTAATTTACCCTTTGCTATTGTATAAAATTCTGGATCCGCTAATTTGAGTTGAAAAATATCTTTCTCTTTTTGTATTGTTGACCTTGGCGGATTGCTTAGCAATGACCCCTTAGATAAATATCGAGCTCCACAGTTCCTCATGTAACCAAACCTCTTGTAACGTGGCCACTGGCTGTAATTCGAGTCTTTTGTGCTTGTAGTTGAAGTTTATTTGCCAACTTGCCGCCAACAAGTGACACCTGCGAACCGGAATCAAGCATAGCTTTGCAGAGATGGAAGTTTCCAAGAGCATCTTTGACCCTCACTATAAAGCTGTAGGTAATAAATCGGCTGAATAGCTATATATACATCTTGGGATGTTTTTGGTTTCTCTACATTCTAGACGGACTAGATGTTTCTGGTTTCTCTACATTCTAGACAGAATGACTGATCAGAGTAAAATTTCCGGCTTGAAGTTTATTTCCCAATGACTTTTGGTCGAAATTGCTCCCCCAAAAGCTTCCTTGACAGTTTTTTTACGAATATACTGAAAAAGTTAATTTTGAATCATTTTGGCCAAAGTAGTTTTACTCATAAATGCGATATTTATAAGACAATGACAGAAAATATTCTAAATTATATTTGCAACAAAAGCGTTCCACGTCAGTTTTCCAAAGTTTATTTTACCTCTAATGTACCTATACTTGATTTGCAAAGCGAATAATAAAACTTAACACAATTTTAGAATATTAGCTTTATACTACTCTACAATATTGAAATGTAGCAAAAATCAAATTAATTTCTATTGGGAGCGAAATACGATTTGAGGAAATATGTTTAATTTCGAACAGTTCATCCGTCTAGGCTTTAGAGATGTCTTTCAAAAAAATTATGGTTCAACAGATTAGAAAGGCGTTACTTTTCTGTTCCAAAACCTATGTGCCCCAATGTGTGCAGATGGATAGGGTTCGGCATAAGTGACCTGTTAGAGGTCAAAGGTGTTGCTATAAATATTACTCCGTTTCTTCGTTAACACCAGAAACTCTTGCCAGAAAAAGTTCGTGAGACGCAAGTAATTACTAATAGAGAAAACCTCGTAGAACGGATAATATTTTCAGCGCCTTGTAGATGTTAATTTTTGTTTAACGGGAAATGTAAAATGCTCGATATCCAGCTACGATTCTTGATGTCGCGTGTCTCCCGAAATAAATTCTCCGACATATGTCATATGCATTTTGACAAATGTCATATGCATTTTGGTTATATCACCTTGCAGAACTCCTGACGTTATTTCAGAGGCTGCCTTTGAGAGTTTGCCGTAGGTTTTCACGTTACAAATTGAATTGTTCATCATTAATTTGCACATAGATATAAATTTTACGGAATTCCTAGAAAAGACACAACGTCCAACAACATATTTTTTGTATATTGTCGTAAGCCGGTCGAAACAAATCAAAGGTGGACAGGAATGCCCTTTTTATGACATTTCGCCAATCCAATCCTAACAGTGAAAGCCTGATCGGTTGTTGATCTGTTTCGCTAAAACCCAAACTTGTAGTCGCCCAAGACGCGACTATATTTAATGTGGTATTATCGGCCATATTTATTTTGACAACAACAACAATGATTGACCAACCAAATTATGACTATAATTGAATTATAATTCAATATTAATCCCAATTCGAACAAATTAAAACCCGAGTTCAGTAATTATAAATAGACATCTAGTCCTTGTTAGTGTTTTCTGTGGTATAAACGGCCATATTTATTTTGACAACAACAACAATAATTGACTAAACAAAATTTTGACCGTAAATGAATTATAATTCAATATTAATCCCAATTCGAACAAATTAAAACCCGAGTTCAGTAATTATATATAGACATCTAATCCTTGTAAGTGTTTTCTGTGGTTCAGCAATTATATATCGAGTTCAGTAATTATATATAGACATCTAGTCCTTGTTAGTGTTTTCTGTGGTATAATCTGCCATATTTATTTTGACAACAATAACAATGATTGCCCAAACAAAATTTTGACTGTAATTGAATTATAATTCAATATTAATCCCAATTCGAACAAATTTAAACCCGAGTTCAGTAAATATATAGACATCTAATCCTTTTAAATGTTTTGAGTGGTATTAACGGCCATATTTATTTTGACAACAACAACAATGTTCGACCAAACAAAATTTTGACTATGATTGAATTATAATTCAATATTAATCCCAATTTGAACAAATTTAAACCCGAGTTCAGTAATCATATATAGACATCTAATCGGTGTAAGTGTTTTGTTTGGTATAATCGGCCATATTTGTTTTGAAAACAACAACAATGTTCGACCAATTAAAATTTTGACTATGATTGAATTATAATTCAATATTAATCGCAATTCGAACAAATTAAAAACCGAGTTCAGTAATTATATATAGACATCTAATCCTGGCTTGTGTTTTCTGTGGTATAATCGGCCATATTTGTTTTGACAACAACAACAATGATTGACCAAACAAAATTTTGACTATGACTGAATTATAATTCAATATTAATCCCAATTCGAACAAGTTTAAATCTGAGTTCAGTAATTATATATAGACATCTAATCCTTGTTAGTGTTTTCTGTAGTAACATCGGCCATATTTGTTTTGACAACAACAACAATAATTGACCAAACAAAATTTTAACAATAATTTAATTATAATTCAATATTAATCCCAATTCGAATAAATTTAAACCCGAGTTCAGTAATTATAAATAGACATCTAATCATTAATAGTGTTTTCTGTGGTATAATCGGCCATATTTGTTTTGAAAACAATAACAATGTTCGACCAAAATAAATTTTGACCATAATTGAATTATAATTCAATATTAATCCCAATTCGAACAAATTAAAACCCGAGTTCAGTAATTATATATAGGTATCTAATCCTTGTAAGTGTTTTCTGTGGTTCAGCAATTATATATCGAGTTCAGTAATTATATATAGACATCTAGTCCTTGTAAGTGTTTTCTGTGGTATAACCTGCCATATTTATTTTGACAACAATAACAATGATTGACCAAACAAAATTTTGACTATAATTGAATTATAATTCAATATTAATCCCAATTCGAACAAATTTAAAGCCGAGTTCAGTAAATATATAGACATCTAATCCTTTTAAGTGTTTTGTGTTGTATTATCAGCCATATTTGTTTTGACAACAACAACAATGTTCGACCAAACAAAATTTTGACTATAATTTAATTATAATTCAATATTAATCGCAATTCGAACAAATTTAAACCCGAGTTCAGTAATTATAAATAGACATCTGATCCTTGTTAGTGTTTTCTGTGGTATTAACGGCCATATTTGTTTTAAAAACAACATCAATGTTCGACCAAACAAAATTTTGACTATGATTGAATTATAATTCAATATTAATCCCAATTTGAACAAATTTAAACCCGAGTTCAGTAAATATATATAGACATCTAATTCTTGTAAGTGTTTTGTATGGTGTAATCGGCCATATTTGTTTTGACAACAACAACAATGTTCGACCAAACAAAATTTTGACTATGATTGAATTATAATTCAATATTAATCCCAATTCGAACAAATTAAAAACCGAGTTCAGTAAATATATATAGACATCTAATCGGTGTAAGTGTTTTCTGTGATATAATCGGCCATATTTGTTTTGACAACAACAACAATGTTCGACCAAACAAAATTTTGACTAAGAATGAATTATAACTCAATATTAATCACAATTTGAACAAATTTAAACCCGAGTTCAGTAATTATATATAGACATGTAATCCTTGTAAGTGTTTTCTGTGGTATAATCGGCCATATTTGTTTTGACAACAACAACAATGTTCGACCAAACAAAATTTTGACTATTATTGATCTATAATTCAATATTAATCCCAATTCGAACAAGTTTAAATCTGAGTTCAGTAATTATATATAGACATCTAATCCTTTTTAGTGTTTTCTGTAGTAATATCGGCCATATTTATTTTGACAACAACAACAATAATTGACCAAACAAAATTTTGACTATAATTTAATTATAATTCAATATTAATCCCAATTCGAACAAATTTAAACCCGAGTTCAGTAATTATAAATAGACATCAAATCCTTGTTAGTGTTTTCTCTGGTGTTAACGGCCATATTTGTTTTGAAAACATAAACAATGATTGACCAAACAAAATTTTGACCATAATTGAATTAAAATTCAATATTAATCCCAATTTGAACAAATTTAAACCCGAGTTCAGTAAATAAATATAGACATCTAATCGTTGTGTTTGTGTGGTATAATCGGCCATATTTGCTTTGACAACAACAACAATGTTCGACCAAACAAAATTTTGACTATGATTGAATTATAATTCAATATTAATCCCAATTCGAACAAATTAAAAACCGAGTTCAGTAATTATATATAGACATCTAATCCTTGTTAGTGTTTTCTGTGGTATTATCGGCCATATTTATTATATTTGTTTTGACATCAACAATACAAAAACAAAAGCCATTGAGCTTTGTGTCTTTTTCTACATTGTTGCAAGGGAAAACTTTTCAAAGGCATTTTTGCAAGGATTTTTCAATTAAATTGGTTTTATCTCCGATAGCATATGAAATTTATTAATGATGATTTGCTAGAAAAATTAAATTTTATGTCAAAATAGGGACCCTGAAATTTATGTAATATGGTTAAGTTGAACAATTGCGAATAAACAATTAATTTTAAACTAAAATCTTAAATAATTGCATTTCCTTTGTTATTTATTTATAGATAACGTCACAATATTATTTGCAACAATATCCAATAATTGGAACTGGTGTTAGCCATCAATATGGAAACACTAACACAACTAACAGCAACAACAATAGTAATATTAATAATGTAGATAGTAGTAGTACTAATCCGGTATTAACTAATTTTCCAAAAGTTTTAGACGATTCACATCTAATTAGTAGCAGTAACAATAACAAAATATGTATTAATAGTGACTTAAGCATCGATAATCGTTACAATAACAACAATAATAATTCTGATGTGCTTGATTTAAATCAACAGCAGCAGCAACGGCCTCCTCATCTGGTGGAATACATTCAACAAGGGGATATTGGAACTCCCGAATATCATTTGAATCATATAAATACTAGTAATATTAATAGTGGTGATAATAATAATAATAATAATAATGATAAAGTGAACGATCGTTTAAATAGTGATAGTAATAATAATGACGAGAGTGAAGAAGATTTATCGGATAATAACAACAGTAGTGTTAATAATATTAATAATAATAGTGATAGCAATAATTTACCCACCAATGATAATACATTAATAAGTCTTAATAATAATAATAACACTAGTAATAATAATTTAAATAGTGGATTATTCGGCCAAGGGCCGAAGCGTTCAATGGACGATGTGTTACGGAGATTAACAAATAAATTCCGCGGTAGCTCGATACGAGAACGTGACTACCATCTTAATCAAAAGCAGCAACAAAATAATCATCATCATCACCATCATAATCACCACCACCGCAATAGTAGTAACAACCATCATCATCATCATCACAGTCCGCCACACCATAATCACCAACGAAATAGTTCGGGTAATGTAAACGAATTAATTTCGTCGAATATTTCACCACCACCAATTTTAAACAGGTAAGTTTCCCATTTTTCACGATTCAATCACATTATCCCATATATATAATTTTTTGTCGTTTTACAAATTAATTAAAAATTATAAAAAGGTTGCCTTATCTCATTGCAATTAATTACATAAGAAGAATTACTTAATGCCTTTTCAAAAACTAAGGGGTCACGAATAATAAAAATACGATAAGAAAACAAAACAGAACAAAATTGCATGACCCATATATACAGTCATATATATGAATATTATAAATAGGCGATTAACTATAGCGCAAAAAACCACGCGAGTAATTTACAAAACAGATTGATACGTATATAGATGTCATACATATTGATCGCGATTACAAAATTGACAAGCTTAATGAAAAAATGCGCTTTGCTTGAGATTGAGATTTATTTCCCAAATACTTAAATATTTTTTTTTTGCATTACAGTGATAATCCGGCAATTGATCCATTGCCGGTGTTAAACTATCCGGGAAGTGTACAAGAAAAGGAACGAAAATTAAACGAAATGATTCTCCAACTGCAACTATTTCGTGAACAGCTTCTACAGAATCAACCAAATTGTGGAAGCGTAGGCGATGAACAAAACGAAAATGTGATTAGCGGTAGTGGCCCAGGCCAAAATTCAGAAAAGGTATGTTGGAAGATTTTAACTTATTAATTTTTTTTACCGCCTATATATGAAATAAGTTCCCTTGATATACTCAGAACATCATATCAGCTTTCAGAGATTACCAACATTTTAAATAAAACTAGAGTTTAGTATGCAACATTCTGTAATATAACCGTTTTTAATTAATGAAATTTGAGAAGCGGGTCGGAATTGTCTACGTGTTAGAATATGCCGATGATTTGTAGAAAATGTATAGGCTATTGCTCATTTTTGTTATTTTTGCTATTGTTTTCTCCCAAACGTTGCGTATTACAATATTAGTAATTCTAATAGGCCAAATGGGTAATTTGTTGCTCTCACCTGAGAATTCACAATTCAGTTATTTCTAAAGAGTTTATTTTTAAAATTACAGAATTTAAAATTAATTATTTTTTTTTTAAATTACACAAATTTTTATGTTTGTATTAACCTTAATTTCCTAAATTGAGATATAGTATTTAAAAAAATCCCAAGTTTGAGCTTAAGGCTAAAAATTTAAACATCGAAGATGGGGCTTGCAATTTAAAAAAAGCTTAAGCCCACTGATTTGTTTTGGGCTAAAGTACTTGGATTTATAGACCTAAAACTAAAAAATAAAAGTTTGAGCCCAAAAATTGATTTTCGGCGCACCAGCGTGTTTTGGTTCTCTCGTATTTATTTTGTTGTTTTTTTTTATTTGTATATTACGCTCTCTAATTGATATCGTAGGCAGTGCTGTCAAATGTGCTGCTATCGGACTCTTTTACTACTTTAGATGGTTAGAGACTACTCCTCATTTATTTCATGCTCCCCTTTAAAGTTATACGAGGGTTGCCTGAAAAGTTCCGACCTCAACAGGAAAATGGCAGCACTCGCGCATTGTAAGTTGATGGATAATCGATTGAGTGAGTGTATACGTGAGTATTTTTGTGGTAATAGAAAAGTAGTATCGAGCTGTCATTAAATATTTATTTTTGGCCGTACCAGCTTAGATGACGATGAACGTTTGAGACGTCTAAAAACTGCAACCACTGATGATATCATCCCTCAAGTTCACCAAATGGTACTAGACACCCGTCGAATTACACCCGCGTTTGCTCACTTTTTATCAGAAACGTGTTCGAATAATTTCTAACGCTCTGTTGGCACAGTTTAGGCGCAATAAATCTGAATTTTTAACAAGGCTAATTATTGTTGATGAAACTTGTATACACCATTACACTCGAGAATCAAAAATATAGTCAAAACAGTGCCTAGGGAGAATCGGCTCCAAAAATGGCAAAGGCTGTTCCTTCGGTTGGCGTCTGTTTTCTAAGATAGTCATGGAGTTATCTTAATCGATTATCTTCAAAAAGGGAACCATAACAGTTGCATACTACGTATCAATTACTTGACAAACTGAAGGCAGAAATTACGGAAAAAGACCATTAATGCAGAAAACAAAATCGTGCTCATGGTGAAAATCCACGAATTACGATTTGAAATGCTTCACCACTCTTCCTATTCACCAGATCTAGCCCCAAACGACTTGTTTTTGCTCCCTAAGCTAAAAGTTGTGGTTAGACAATTGAGATGTTCATCGAATGAGGAGGCCATCACGTTAAAAATTAAAAAAAATATTTTGTATCTTTGTTAGGTCGGAAACTTTTTAGACAATTGTCGTAATTTCGATTTTTCTTTGAAAATATGTTGGTTTCAGTTATTCTTCAAGCATCAAAAGCGTCAAAAATCTTATTTCTGGCATAAAATTTACACAAATTCGTAATTTAACAATCGGCAAGTACAGGGCTCTTCTTTGGTTAATAATTGTGTAAAATTTATTTACTTCATTCGACGTATAGTATCTTACTGTTCAGAACGGTGTCGGTCGAATTATGGAAAAACAAGGTATAATGTGGACAAAATAATCCAAAATTTTAAAAATGCTCCCTTCAAGTGAAAATACTCTAAAATGACAGGCCTGATAGAGAGATGAGAAAGATGAGAAATAGGTGCATAAAGAGAGGACAAAACAAATTTGGCGCACCAGCGGGTTTTGGTTCTCTCGTATTTACTTTATTTTTTAAGACAATAGTCATTGCATTTCTGACTATACATATATATTACCCCCAATGTGTGAATCCTGCGGTGCACGAAGAGCTCGCCGTACTCCTGGATAACGAAAGGGACGCGGTCCATACGAAAACGTCCGAAATTCGGAGCTTACATACAACAATTCAAGACTCAAACCACCTTGTTAATTATGGAATAATTATATTACCAAATTTGCGCAGTGGTAAATTCTTCAATGCAAGTCACTTTATGGGATGATCCAACAAGTCCAGGTTCCGGGAGAATTTATGCTCGCTCGTCAGTAATTGATCCTTATTGCTGCGTTGGCGTATCTCTCTCCCACCTTCAATGTGGTTGGGCACGGCTGTATCCACACTTGCGGTTCGTCCAGTCACACCGCCTATGTGTAATTTCCAGCCTTGAATCGGTCCACACGTCGTATCAGTATGCCTATACGTGCGTTCACAATTTGTTGTTTGTTCGATTTTGTTGTTGAGTTGAAACCGACCCGTACAAGTACGCGGTAAAACAGCAAAATGCGGTTAAACAAAACCGGATCTCCCCGTACACCCAGTTACCACGTAACAGCGTCTCTGATGATCTTAAAAAATACAGTGGTAGTCTGTTCAAGCCAATTATAACATTTTTTTAAGAATGGATAGTAATTTATCAGGTCCACCTGAAAGAATCTTCTATTGTCCTTATTCATAAGTAAGGCTGCAAATCTGACATTAATTGTTGAAAAACATCATTTATAAATTATAGTGACTTATAGTGACATTAACTGTCAAATTAAGTGAACTGTTAGTTTCGTTTTCGTTGAATTTTTACTTTGGTTGAATTGTTTTTATTAAATTTTCGAGTTTGGTGAATTGCCTTTTTCAGTGAATTGTCGTTTTTAATGAATTCTGTTTTCCTTATTCTTTCGCGATCTGTTAAAGGCATTAGAATAACGGCTTTATATTATTTTTGAAATTAAAAAAGCAACATATATAGGCCTAGAAATATTCATGTTATATTTAGTAAAAAATGCAGTGAAAATTAAGAAAATTCCCCAGTTTTTCCTATATAATATATATTTGTTAAGAATTTAAAAAACTATTTATAAAATTGAAAACCTGCAGGGGTCCTACAATATATGTCAAGCAATGAATGGCTGAAGGTTCTACTCATACCCGAAAAATTAAAGCCCCTTCAGTGTAAGTAACCCTAAATATAGATAGAGCTCTACAGTAGGAAACAGGTTAGGCAGTTTAAACATTGCTTTACAGCACCTATTTTGTAAAATCTTCAATTTATTCAGTTTTTCTTTAACGGCTGAGCCCAAAGGTAGAAGAGGCGTATGAGAATCGAGTATGAATAAATGAGAAATAAATTTTTTTTAGCACAATATGTTCTGGAAAAAAATCAGCCAGTTTTCTAATCGCAAGCAAATAAAAGGGCAAACTTTAATACAAATAGAATTAATATGGTCATCCCACGTCATATGCTTGTCGAGTGTTACGCCAAGGTACTTGAATTTGTCTACTCGCTCTATGATGCAATTTGCAACTTGAAGTGGTGGTAAATCAATGTGCCGTAGACGTGGGGGAGTGAAAAATTATATATTTCGTTTTGTTAAAACGAAATTTGTGACATTGCTACCTGACAATTCCTGGATTCATAAAAGAGGGCCGTATCGTCAGCAAATATTCTAATATCACCCGTGAGCGGTAAATTGGCCATATCATTTTGGTAGATTAAGAATAGCAAAGGACCAAGGACACTCTCTTGAGGAACACCACAGTTCACGCCTAAAGTGGAGCTTTTTACAACATTTAAAATCACAAACTGCTTTCGATTACTAAAGTAGCTTTCTGTTGAGAATATGATGATGGTGTTTCGCTGCTATTGAAACGTAATTTGCTTATTTCCTTATTTTTCACAATAAAAACAGCTTTTAATTTACGAATGTGTTCGCCATATATTTCGACTTAAATTGTCTTCATCAGTGGCATAATCTAATCTAATTGAGTACAAAATTTGTTAAAAACCGTTATGTGTAAAATTATGGGAAAAACTAAACTTAAGAAAAAAACTTTACCTTAAAAATTATGTACATTGGGTTAAAAAATATGAATAAAAATTAAAATCATAGTTATTGTAAAATACTATACAACATAAAGAAAAAAATATTAGTGTAAAATCAAGAAATCTAATTATTATTATGTCACTAGAACTGCACTTACACTATGAACTTTCACAAATTATTTGGGTGATGTTTTGACCCACACAATATTTAACAAAATATAATTTAACATTTTAAAAGATGCATGTCGACTGTTTGAAAAAAAATTTTATGTTGTCTGAAAAGGTTATTTTGGTATAAGGTATCTCTATGTATCTGTTTGTATATTATCGGCTGTTGTGTATATAAGGTATTTCTACTTGAAAAACTGTACCGATCACCTGTTAACATATCTTCAACAACTGATTGAGCTTGTCTATGTATAAAATCTATATAACAACTATATTATCAGTGCAGTAAAGTGACACAATAGAACAATTAAAATTGTTGTTGAACAATGAAATGAACAAAGATTGATAAGCGAGAATTGAATATATTATCCTAAATGTCTACACTGAAACATATATATGTATATATAATTACATGTTTTTAAAGAATTACCTAAAGGTTGACTGTATTATTATGAACTTTTAAAGTTTTCAATATAGAAGTGCAGTCCATAGCTTTCCTTGACGTCAAAATCATTAGAGTTCACAACAATTACCTTAAAACAGACTGGTATATGAAACCAACAACCTCCGGTAGACTACTCAACTATCTATCCAAACATCCGATATCAATGAACATTAATATTGCCGATTCATTTATCTACAGAGTTTTAACTATCAGCAATCCAGATTTCCATAACAAAAATATTAAGATATTACATTCCATCTTAAAAATGAATAATTATCCGAAGAACATCATAAACAAACTATTACACAAAAATCTCATTAAAATATTCAATTACAATATACGAACATCAGATGATCACAACCCATATGTTTCCCTTACAGAGTCTAAAAAATTTTTTAATAACAATTACAAGAAAAGCAATCCATTAAAATTCGCCGCTTTAACATACATACCTAAAACTACAGAACATATTAGCGGTTTTTTAAAAAATAGTGGAATAGATACGAGATTTGGTTCAAAATGTTATAACACGAACAGAAAACTTTTTACAAACACAAAAACTAAAATCAAAAAAGATGACCAAGCAGGGATAATCTACAGTATTCCATGCACAAGCTGTAACAATAAATACATAGGTCAAACTGGCAAAACTCTGGGTATCAGACTAAAACAACACAAATATTTTATAAACAAGAAATTAAGAACAGGGGGCGCGTTATCTCAACATGCAATAGATAAAAAACATACAATTAATTTCAACAAAACAGAAATAATAGACAAGGAACAGAATACTCGGAAACGAGAATTTCTTGAGGCCGCCAACATTTTAATTAATAAATCCCAAACAATAAACTACAAAACTGACACCATGGTTATAAATGAGAACTACACTTCTATATTGAAAACTTTAAAAGCTCATAATAATACAGTCAACCTTTAGGTAATTCTTTAAAAACATGTAATCATATATACATATATATGTTTCAGTGTAGTCATTTAGGATAATATATTCAATTCTCGCTTATCAATCTTTGTTCATTTCATTGTTCAACAACAATTTTAATTATTCTATTGTGTCACTTTACTGCACTGATAATATAGTTGTTATATAGATTTTATACATAGACAAGCTCAATCAGTTGTTGAAGATATGTTAACAGCTGATCGGTACAGTTTTTCAAGTAGAAATACCTTATATACACAACAGCCGATAATATACAAACAGATACATAGAGATACCTTATACCAAAATAACCTTTTCAGACAACATAAAATTTTTTTTCAAACAGTCGACATGCATCTTTTAAAATGTTAAATTATATTTTGTTAAATATTGTGTGGGTCAAAACATCACCCAAATAATTTGTGAAAGTTCATAGTGTAAGTGCAGTTCTAGTGACATAATAATAATTAGATTTCTTGATTTTACACTAATATTTTTTTCTTTATGTTGTATAGTATTTTACAATAACTATGATTTTAATTTTTATTCATATTTTTTAACCCAATGTACATAATTTTTAAGGTAAAGTTTTTTTCTTAAGTTTAGTTTTTCCCATAATTTTACACATAACGGTTTTTAACAAATTTTGTACTCAATTAGATTAGATTATGCCACTGATGAAGACAATTTAAGTCGAAATATATGGCGAACACATTCGTAAATTAAAAGCTGTTTTTATTGTGAAAAATAAGAAAATAAGTAAAGTAGCTTTCTAAAAGTTTGTGTGATAGGCCACGGAAGTCATAAATTTGTAATTTCTGAAAAAGTAAACCGTGATCTATATACAATCAAAAGCTTTACGAAGATCAAGAAATAAGCCAGATATATAGTTTTGCCTGTCAAAATTACGATAGATCAAATCAGTTATGTCTGTTAAGGCCAAATCTGTACCAGAACTTTGTCGAAACCCATACTGACGAGAATAGAAAAAATGAGATTTACTTAGAATTAGCAATAATTTTTTCTAAAATTTTGTCAAATACCGACAAAACTGAAATGATACTTATTAACTATTTTGGAATTTCCAGACTTAAAGATTGGCGTCACTTTAGCAATTTTAAGACAATCGGGGTGAACACCGGTTTCCAAAACTACATTAAATAGATCAGCTAGTAATTGTGAAAAAATTGGCGAATAATTCTTTAGAACCACATTACGAATGTTATCGTAACTACCACCCATTTGTATTACTGAGAGTTGAAATTAAATTCGATATTTCGCTGCAGGAAGCGGGCGATAAGAAACTTGAATTAATATTAAGGTCCATATTGTGTGAAATTTATTTAAATCATCTGAGTCTGGGCTACATCTATTTGCTGATACAGAAGAATCAACAAAGTTAACAAAACTGCGATACTCAACATCATTAGAAATAACGGAGTCGATCCTATTATTAGAGTTATTTTCCACGAAATGATTTTACTGTTTCCAGATTTCTTTTTGACTCAAATTATTAAATAAATTGTTACTTCTTTGAAAATATTTTCCTTTTTTGGTCTTCCTATTTAGCAATTCTAATTCATGCTTCAGTGCTAAATTAGTACTGTTCCTTTTAAAACGTTTCAATGTACGGTTTTTAAGTTTAATTAAATCCCAGAGATCAAGAGTCATCCAAGGACAAACATATCAAAAATCCATCCAAGAGTATAGATTCAGGATTTCTAACGTCAAATACAGTAATCATTAAAAAATATTCAAAGGACTGATTAACCTTTTTGTAATTAACGTGTCTTTTCGTTAGTGTCCGAGTAAAATATTTAGGCTTGAAGCGAAATTTTGAGAGTACAAAACTATGATCACTTATGTCGGCGCTTCAATGGTAAAATTCCGAACTTGCTCAATATTATGAAAACTACTTACAGACTGGTCTAAAATAGTACGGCTCACAGGTCTAGTAAAGAAAGTATTTGTAACAATCATTCTATGAGAGAGCAAAGTTGCATTATATTCTAAGATTAAGGTAAAATTTTTATTACCAGGTATGTTAATGTCACCAACTAAAATAAAATCGTGAGTAGGTTTATAGTTTCGGAGAAGTTGTTCTAGAAAATCAAGAAACGAAAGAATTCGGAGGCCTATGTATTCCGCATATCTTCGTTAGATTAAACTGCAAAAGTTGAATGCATATATATTGGAATGTTAAAGAACCGTCATCTATATACTTATCATTGTGTATGGAATGTCATTCCTAATGAACATAGCAATACTACCACCTATTCTATCATCCCTACAATTACCTTTGATAATCGTGCCGAATTGGCATCGAAAGCTTAGCAAATCTCTATGATGCCTTCTCATTAACTATGTATCCTTACTATACCATGATTAGTGTAGTTCCCATTTAATCAGGATAACCTGAGGTTAGAACTATATAAAGCGTGTGGAATTTGCAATACGCTGCAAAAGTTGATATACTCCGTATATATTATCTCATATTTATATATAAATTGCATTTTTGTCAATAATCCTATCAATATAATCTCTTCATCAATACGAATAATAAGAAGAAACCGATAAGAAAATCACGTTGGAATTTATTCTACGTTAATTTCAAACAACACATATAACAACAAAAATGTCATTCATTTTTCTCTTCATATAAGGAATTTCTTATATACAAATATGTATATAATACATTTTTATATATAATTTATTTTGTGCAGAGTACGCGCTTACAACAAGAAAATTTATATATAAGGAAATTGAAATTGACGAACAGTGACATATGACACGTTCCATTAGTGACTGATCTTTTTTTTTGGGTGTGCGATTGTGTGCATACGTATATATTTATATAAGAGCCTCGCGATGATTTCTTTTTACGTTTTCATTGTGAAAGTGAACATATACTATATAGTGTGTAAGAAAACTTGAGATTTCTCATGGACGGTTTTTGTTTTGTTTTTATTTTCTTAAATCTCTTCTTTATAATCAACCAGAAGATATATTATAATCCATCAATCAAACCGACAAACAAGACGCGACGAAATGAACAACAACATCAGAGGAAAAAACGTCTTACGAAAAAAAAAAAATTAAGACAAATAAACGACATGAAGAATAGATTGAAAAATTAACAGAAAATAAGAAATTGAATGCGTGGCGTTGCCTAAAGGCTCGGTTTCTTCTTCGTTTTTTTTACATTATTCTATATATCTTGTTATTTATCTTAGTTTTGTTATTTTTATTATTGTTATTGTAATTATAACACACAAAACGACTTTTTATTTTATAAGATTTGTACACCACCGATCAATAATACGCTAACCGTTCATATGTTTTAAAATCGTATATAAGATCATGAACCCAAATCTCCTCGTCACTGTTAATTAATTCCTTTGCGTTTTTTTTTTCAAATCTCTGTGTTCCGAATGGATGAGAAAGTTTAGTTTTTTATTATATTTGTGTGTTTTCTTAAGAAATCGTATAATAAAAAATAATAATAGTAAGTTGAAAAACTTGATTTCTCTGTGTACAATTTTGTAAGAAAGATCACATTAGATATTAATTATTAGTGTTTAGTTGTCGTAATAAAAGAAACTATATACACTTGTATTTACGATATATGTATACGCGGAATGTGCTTAAGAAAATCGCGGTATTAACTTCGCAATCGTAACAGGCCAAACATTACAATTGCGGACTTAGATATTGGTCGTGGCTCTTAAAGATTTTCATAAAAATTTTCGTAAATTTTCTTGGCATGTTTAAAATAAAGCTGCGGTTAGCGGGGTATTTCTGTATAAATCTTATTATTACTCTTTCCAAAACAATTGTATTCTTAATACTTTTATCTTGTTAATTTTCTTTTTCTGTAACCAATAAGATTACAGTACAGAATGTTTTGTTTATATAAAATAAAAAAAAGTATATAAATGTATTGGGTGGGTGGATATATTTATTAAGATATAACAAATTTCTTATATGCTTAGGTTTTGCTTATTTTTTTATAAAAGACTTAAAACGAAATTTATAATCATTAGTATATATCGTATTCTCAAGGATTACTTTGTGTGGCACTTTCATTGCTGTTATGTAATATTAATTCATGAATTGTTCCGCAAAACAAATGTTTAGAGTGAGAGAGTTTTTAGATATTGGCCCCGAAGTTGATCAATTTTTGCAGAGCTAAAATAAATAGAATTTAAGCATTCACTGTATTTTGAGACAATATACCACCAATCACTTGGGTCAGTTTAGGTGGCGAAAGTGGCGAAATCAGCTTTTGTTTCAACGATTGAAAAGAATTATCACAAAAAGCATCCCAAAAAAATCTAATCCCAAGTCTCTAAACAATTTATTAAGATGTTCAACAAGCTTATAGAGTACTCCTAGACAATGTATGTAGACAATTAAACGTACGTATAGACAATGTATGTAGACAATTAAAAAATGGCGTCGGCAATGTAGAAAATGTAGACAATCCCAAAAAATATTACTTCTCTTTGCATCACCAACATTCTATGATTTTTTTAATGGAACCGTTTCAGTATGGAGTTCCTTCTACCAGGTGAAGTTTCCTACCAGATCAAGAAGTGTGTAAAGTTCTTTTGCATTTTCTTAATACTTTTGAAATGTCCCAATAAGCCTAGTACAGGATCTTAATTATCCCCAAATCAAAAATGTCACCCCCGACCAACATTTGATAAACCCGAGCTTGAGTTTACTCCAGTGATGCTTAGCTCAATGAGCTTTTAGAGCGAAACTAACCCAGGATTTGCTTTTCGGTGAAATGATAGAAATTTACACTTTTCAATGCTAAGATTCAGATAACTAAATTCGCACCATATCGCTAGATTATCTTTGTTAAATATTAAATCGAATAAATGCCCAAATATGACCGATTACTGAAGCACTGGATATTTGAAGCAACATTTCCACTGTGCTTTCGTATTTCGATGTCTGCTTCACTTTTTTGCCTTTAAAGAGTTCAACATTTGTTATTTTGTTGGTCTAGAAGCACCTTAGTATACTTCTAAATATTCATAGCTTGGTGTTGTGGGATAGGGCAGATGTGTTCCACAGTCTATGTCTAATGCTGAATGTCGTTCTGTGCTTGTTGCTTCGTTTCTTTAAATCATCGTCTGATCTACTTCTTTGCGCTAGAGTACAACCAAGGTATACAAATTCATTGACCTCTTCTATTTCTTCTTATGGATTCTTCTTATAGGATGTTTAGCCTTATCGTCTTGGTGTTCCAGTTATTTATTTTGAAGTCAACTAATTTTACTAGATCTGATTGCTTCTGTACTTTATGTTGCATTCCGGCATATTTTTGTTTTTGCAGGCATATATATCATCTGAGTGCAAATCATTGAGTTTCTCCATTAATCCCTCGTTATTGTATCGACTACACGTTCGAAATTGACGTAGGTGCAGTGGTGAATTCCATTCGTTAGATTGCTCAATTTTTGCATTCTCCCAAGTCATATTTTGTTGTAATCATTATATAGTCAAGCCTACCTTCCATTTTCGCGGTATTCTACCGGAAGTTCATACTTCAGTTATTACTAATGTTAGAGTTGTTGCAGTTGTAGTTATGTCTCTTTTGAATATTTCAGCTCTGAAATATTGTTGTTTTCGGAATATTCGTACCATGTCTTCAATTGTGCTTCAGCTTCGACTTATTTTGTAGACATATAGTTGCAACTTGAGATGCGGACGTTCTTCAATTTTCTTCCAAGTTTTATCACTGATACAGAGTTTACGTCTATTCTTGGTATTCTTGGTACCTGAGTGTGTTGGTAGCTGCATCTTTATTGGTTTAGAATCTGAGCTTGACCGTTTCACAGAATGTATCGACATTGATGCATTACAGACCATTTTGAATTGTGATATTACCAATTGCTGCCAGAGGTAATTTCCTTCATTTATGGTTACTTTGGCACTGTTTTTGGATCTCATTTCTCTGCGGCCAAGAATTTCGATTTTGTAATGCTTCATTTCGTACTCTAGTTGTGCTAGACATAATGCTTCTGTTACTGTTCTGATGTTTTAATTTTCATGTACGATATCCGAGGGTCGATGTTTGTGTTGGCCGGTTTGTATTATTTTTCCTAATATCCCTTTCTGTAATTAATTTGGGTCAATGAATGGTTGGACCGTTGAGTCCTCGCCAACCGCTAATTGGTTCTTATTCAAGAAAAGGTTAATCACAGTTATCAAGATAGTTTTAGTCTGGAAAAACCTTATGAAACAATCAATTAACAAAGAAGTTAATTAGTAACCCCGACTACGTTTCAAGAAACAAACTTTAAAATCAGGAATAGAGTATTCGTTTCGAAAAATTTCACGAAAGACAGAGAATTTCATTGTGACAAAGAGGTTCTTTTAAACCATAGCCGAATTTAGCCTCGCACAGCTTTATGGTAATCGATTCAGTTCATGAAAATACATTACATATCGATATTTAAAATTGTAAGATGACAACTTTGTACATTGTCTACCAATTGTCTACATACTCTACCAATTCTTGTAGTTTTAGATTATAAAGTTTTTAAAGCAATGAAAGACACTAGACAATTTTTTATTATGGTCCTCTAAGTCATATCGATAAATCATCACGTCACCGAGATAGGTAAAGCATTTAATCCCATTTAATACACTGTCAACAGAGTGCATATAGGAACCTGGTGGTACCCATTTGCAAGATCTATTGTTGTAAAATAATTCGCATTGCCCAATTGGCTCAAAATTTCTGTTATATTAGGATAAACATCATATATGTTCATTTGGTTAAGTCTCCTAAAGTCAACGACTAATCTCCATTTCTTTTCATTGTCTTACCAGACGATAGTTTACAATTCAAAGGGATTTCATGAAATGGTGCACTAGTTGTCATTAAATTGCCGCTCGAAAGATGAAAAATGTCGTTGAAATCAAAACAAATTTTAAGAATTGAATTTTGTTTCTTTTTCATTTAAGTGACTGGAACTTGCACTTTCAATTGAATTCGAAATATTTATTAAACTAACTAAAAACATCATACTTGAATAAAGGTTCAAATTGAATGGATAATTGATTGATTTCTCTTTCTTTATCTTTTGTGGAGGATTTACTGAAGCGCACTTGCCATAAAAACTCCAGGAGAAATTTATTTTGCTAAACAGAAATAATCTCTGTCGAAATTTTTAGAGACAGGTAATTTAACAATAGTTTCTACTCTAGCAGGAATTGTGATAGAAATTGAATTGATAAATTCACGACCAGTAATCTTAACAGTTTTTTCAGCATTTCGGCCAATAATTCCAGCACAAGGGTTTGGAAAATTATTTGGGACAATTTGAAAGTCTTAGAAAATTGATTTCTTATTTGGAAATCGTATTACGGCATAACGCTAAGGTTAAAATGCGATCTGAAGAGATTCCTTTGATGTATATCAGAGTTAAGAATAACTAACGATAGTTTGATAAATTTATTGTTACTTGAATTGGAAATTATTAAATTCAGGAAGTTGATAAAATATTTCATGCGCAGAGACTAAAGTTTGACTTGAAATAGAATAGAATTACCGTAAGAAACGTTTGATCATTTCAGAGCTGCACAAGCTATGCTAACAATTGCGCAACACAATAGTAGTAAGCTTACGACATCCTAAACGAACAAATGAGGCGTTGAGAAGCAGAGTGGTCCAACCCACAAAAATTCAATTTTGATAATATTGTTGAAGTTTACTCATATTAAATGGTTTAGTTAAATTGTTGTTGTTGCATATAAAACCATTATTCATTACTTTCCCTTAAGTTATAAGGGAAAAATTTTCCAAAATTTTGAAATCAGTATTATCCCCATTTTCATACGATGATGTGAACCTATTTGTTATTGACCTCGAAGTTGTTCGCAAAACTTTAAAATAAATGGGATTTAGGCGTTCACTGCATCGAGGAGTGGCCAGCTTACAGAAATTTCTAGTTTAAAAGGTGTGTATAATTAGGAAGTTAATTAATTCTCAACTACGTTTATTATATGCGCATATATACCATGTTCATTGGAAATATCTAGGATCTGGACAATCTTCGATGTCGTAAACGTCTAAATTTAATTTATTTTAATTTAGAACCTGAATAGTTATATCTTTACGGAATTGTTTAAATTTCAGCGCACTCCTTCAGAATGGAAGAGGGTATATATTGTAAAGAACACAACCCCCTTTAAGCCAATAAAATGTTGTCCTCGAAAATAACAAGAGGTGGTCTATAGACTGATCAAAAAACGACGCTATGATGTCAACTATATCTTTCCAAATTGTTTTGGATTTTTTCTTGAATTTGATCGAGATACGACCAATATTTTGATTTAAAATAAATTTCAATTTCGTTACTATTTTATAGAAACGTATAGCTCTGTCCTCTTCTAACCCGCTTTTCAACATTTTGGCATATGCTTTTGACTTCCGATTTGTTAAGTTACAGGTTTACAGCATATAGGTACATATGAAGTTTGAAGCCTTGCAGCCTTGCTTTAATATCATTAACCGTTTGAGTCCCAGCAGGTAATGTTGTCAACATTTTCGATTATTTCATTGGAATTGGGAGTTTTTTGCCAGCCGATTGTTTCTAGGTAACTTTGTGATACGGTTTGTTCTTTGAAGTTGTATCTGATTGATTGTAGGTGTACCGAACTTTCCATTAACTAAAGTCAAATACAATATCTAAAGATTTGTGTTTGATATCATTTAGTAGTTGTGTGACTAGGTGAATAGGAGAATGGGTTAATGATGTGACGTAAATGAGTGGTATCACAATGGGCTAACAATGGCCTAAGTGTCAACCACTGAAACCTAACCTATTTCGTTAATGTGTTGTGGTTTGCTATTCCGGCAAATTCTTTGTCTTCCCATCTTTGAACGTGTTGGTATTTCTCGAGGAAAATATTTGAAATCAATACAAATTCCAGTCGTTTTCCTCAGTGAAAATAGATGTAGTTAATAACTACTTTAAGATACTAGCGTATTGCTTTATCAAAGAAGTGTAAACACTCCATTGCAACTGGTAACAGGCTATCGTTTTTATTGTTTACCGTCGACCATTGTAGAACTCGATGGTTAAGGTATCGTGAATACTTGCAACGTGTTCTGTATTTTTTGCAATATTGGAAATATTGTCCATCGTTTTGTATGAGCTTGCGCCATCTCTCAGGTAACATACGAATGACATTGCGAAAGAAATCTGCGCAGGCATCGACGCGATAAATTCATCGACGAATTTATGCAGATCGTTCAGCCTTTTAAACTGAACTGTTGATCCACTAAGGCCACAAGATCCACAAATGTTAGTCGGATGGGACTAAGTTGCTACTTTTGATTTTATGTTAATGGTTGTCGTCCGGACGGAGTTTCTTCGTATATTTTGAAATTGTAAAAATATCAACTTTGCTATCCCCACTCCAATCGTTCTAATATAGCCAATTACAGAGGTATTTCTATTTCATCATCAATCCATAAGCTCTTTGAGGCCATATTGACAAGATACTTTTTGTTAACATAAAGAATTGCATTTCAACATCTCAGCACGGTTTTTTCAAAGACAAGTTTCAACGTGAAATTATTGATATATTTGAGTCACAAATCATCATACATAAACTCAAACTCAAGTTCTTTGCGGACTATCTGAAAAATTCGTTAATTGGGTGGGGTCATACTTATCTTACCGTCACAATCAATATGTTAAGTTAAATCATGTCAAATCAGATAAAACAACCTTGCTCCTCTATTATGTATGCAGATGACTTATGTATGCAGATGATCATAAACTTTTTTGTCGCATTGTAGTCCCCTCGGAAGCCACTAAATTACAATCTGACTTGGATTCGGTATTTCTTATGGTGTAGCAGGAATCATTTAAAGTTAAATACTAAGAAGTGTGCTGTAATGTCTTTCTCAAGGAAAAGAACTCTAAAATAAATTTTTTTGTTTGACCCCACACTGAGTCTTATTCCGCATATTGATAAAATAATATCAAAATCGTCATCTATGTTGGGTTTTTAACAAGCGTCTCTCTAAAGAATTTAAAGAAATGAGGACTCTTCAAATCTTATATTCATCAATGGTTCGGTCAACTTTAGAGTATGCTATAGTCGTGTGGGCTCCTTATTGTAATGAACGAATTTATAAACGAATAAAAAATTCAAAGAAAATTTACTCGGCAGATCTTTTTTAAATTTAATCTATTTAATACGGACTGACGACTGACCTATTTGGATAATGTTAATATAACTAGTTATAATACGACATGTTTCGTTTTAAATTTAGAGCCCTTATCAATCAGACGTTGTTTCCATGCGGCTTTATTTGTAGCTGATTATGCTCCCATAAGACAACTTAGAGCAAGGTCTTTATTGATATCGGATTTTCATTGTTCCAATTACTCAGTACACGA
>OX371226.1:15823744-15857444 GCA_947310385.1 Nephrotoma appendiculata | reverse complement strand
TAATGCCTTTGATCGGAAGGAATATGTTGGAGCTCTATTTCTTGATCTCAAGAAAGCATTTGACACGATTGATCATAAATTACTCCTTAATAAATTATATTGCTGTGGATTTCGTGGAATGTCTTATAAATTAATCAGTAGTTATTTAGCTAATCGACTACAGTACGTAATGATTGATGGGATCAGGAGTCATGTACGCGATGTCAATTGTGGGGTTCCTCAAGGTAGTGTGCTAGGGTCATTATTTTTCCTAACATTCATTAATGATATTTCATTTTGGCCATTATTGGACAAATTAATATGTTTGTCGATGATACTGCAGTTATCTACGAAACAAAGGATCCTTCTGTTATAATTAATAATATGGAACATGAAATGAATATTTTACTTGAATATTTCAAGTCTAACATGATTTCATTGAATCTAGCAAAAACTAAATTTATGATTTTTCAATCACCACATAAACCAACATTCAGTGTAACATCTTTCAAAATAAATGATGTCGTAGTGAATCGAGTTGAACATTTCAAATATCTTGGGTAATATTTGATTCTCATATGGCATGGGATGAACATGTTGCAACAACTTTAGTACAAGTTGGCTCCTTTGGTTGGTCTTGTGAGAAGACTCTCATATTATGTGACCAAATATGTTCTGAGATTAATGTATTTTGCGTTTATTCACCCCAAAATTCTGTACGGGATTGTTGTTTATGGTACTGCCAGTTACACTAAGCTAAAGAAAGTTCAGATCTTACAGAACAAAAGTTTAAAGGCAATTTTGAGACTACCTGCACGTTTTCTTACGTTAACTTTGTTTAAAACTGAAGCCAATGGTATTTTACCAATAGGTGCGTTATACGATTACCAAGTAAGATTATATATGTATAAGACATTGAATGTATCTTCAGTTCTCTCTAGCTTAGAGTTTTATCGTTATTATCATAATTATCATACCAGATTTGCCAATAATATATCGTGCGGTGTTATAACTAACGAATTTGGGCGAAAATTAATTAGATTTTCTGGCCCTTCGTTATATAACAAGCTACCAGAAATTATAAAAGAATCAGTGGATCTCCATCATTTTAAGAAAAGTTGAAGCTATATTATCAAACTCTTATAAATAATTATATAGGTTGAATTTTAAATTTTGTTTATTGTTATTAAATTATTGTTTTATTAATATTACTGAATATGCAATTGGAAAATAGAATTATTTTTAAAATTTGAAATATAGTACATATATGTACTAATGTATATCTTGAAGCTCATTTATAAAGTAGATTTCCCTTAAAAGGACACGAAATCCATTGGGAATCAACTTTGTAAATTATAATAAATATTGTAAACTTTTGTAATTTTGTAAATAAATAAATGTTAAAATGTTAAAAATTTAAAAATTTTAAAAAGGTTATTTCCACCTGATATGGACTTGGGGTAACTTCTACATATTAGCTAATATCGTGGCCTGTCTGACCATATATCATGTGGCTTTATCTCCAGGTATATTGCAGTATAGAATTTAAACATTTAAAATTATTTGAAATTGAAAACATTTGAATTTGAAAACATTTAAAATTACAGTCAGAAAGTGAACAACTCAAAGCATGGCTAATAATTATATCTGGGAAATCATCTACATTTTTTAATGAATGAAATATCTATTATAATATAATGAACCGTGTTTTGGGGCTTAATATCGTATAATGCAAATTAAACCCTGTGGTACGTCCACAGTGACAGGTAGAGGATCACAATAAGTATTATTTAATTTTACCGATTGTGATCTACCAGTAAGATAAGATTTCAACAAATCTATAACTATTCCCCTAATTCCAGCATTCCATAATTTTTCAAACAAATTTGAATGCTTGACTGTGTCAAAAGATTTTGTAATAATATAAACAGTTCTGCAATTATTATTATTTAAACCACCGTATACTTTGTCCAGAAAGCTAATCAATGCATCTTCAGTATTTAGCTGTTCTCGAAATCCATATTGCGCATTATTAAAAATCCATTTGACGAGGCTGGAAGGAGTGAAATAGGTCTGTAATTAGACATATTTGAAACTTTTCCTCCTTTGTGCAAAGGAATTACTATAGCTTTCTTTAAATCGGTTGGAAAGACCCCACTACACATACTTAAATTGCAAATGAAGCACAACGGGTCGGAGATGAATCGAGCTATATGTTTTACAAGAACATTTTAATTGCAGGAGGTAGAAAACAGTTTTTAGCCTCATAATAATTTATAGAGAATAGCAGCTGATTTCTATCATGATTACTTATATCATCCTGTTCAATGTTTTCTACACATAATTTAAGAGGAATTGATGTGAAAAAATTATTAAAAGCAGAAGCAACTATGAAAGGGTCATCTTGAGTAGTCCCTCCATCATCTTTAATTACTAGATCATATTTCTTTTTCATGTACTTACCAGTTGCCTCATAAATTATGCGCCATTGCCCCTTAATATTATTTCTATTTAATTCAAACTGATATTCGTAAAATTTGCTTTCAACATACTTGTTGTTTGGATGGCTTTTGTGTTTTCTATATAAATTAATTTTTTTCTTAATTTTATTGCTTAGTTCATTGGTTATCCAAGGTTTTAGCTTCTTGGTTCTGGGTTTTGAAATCGTATATTGACAATTTTGAATGTGGGAATTGAGTAATGCAGTGAAATTATAATACGCTTTCTTAAAACAACCCGCATCATAAACACTAAGCCATCTTTCATTTGACAGTGAATCCGATAGTCGGTTATGATCAACGGAGACATAATCAATTCTCTCCGCATTTATATTGATTTTAGGATTATCATTTGCAGAGAAAATAATAGAAGCATGATCAGTGACCTCAAAATCAAAAACAATGGAGTTAATCTTATGATTGTTATTTAGGCCATGCCTAACAAATAAATGATCAATACAACTAGAAGAAAAAGCCCGCGTTATCTCATTAACCAATGATGCTAACCCAAAAGAGGACATCATGGATAGATAGTTGTTGCTTTTGTTAGAATCACTCAATATTAACAGTAATATTATCCAAAAATGAACTGAATTCGTTGATAAAATAGTCAACAGTATACAAGTGAATTCGATACAAACAGATAATTGAGTAATATTGTTGTTGGTGCCAGAAATTCAGACGAATAGCATCAGCGGAATTAAATGATGGACAAGTAACTTCATAATTTGAAACAATTAAATCCGAGATATATACAGCGACACTAGCAGATTTTTGGTTTTTATTATAGTTTGCAATTAAACTGTACCCTTTATAGTATTATAGTTATCAATCGATTCATCATTAATCCAAATTTCCGTTAAAAAAATTATCGATGATGTTTTTGATTTTCGAAATTTTTCCAAAATATCACGTTTAGAACTGAATGATTTTAACACTACAATTATTTTCCCAGGTTTATTAGACGACCTGTTTTTAACCCGAAAGCTATTATAAATGTTATCTGATTCCAAAGGTAACTCCAAACCATTCTTAATTAGCGTAGTGACGATATTAAAAGTGATTTTAGGCTTGATTTCGTGATCCATTTGTGATATGCGGCATATCGATGTGACCCTCGATGAATTTTTTCTACGTACAGTTTTGTAAATGTTTGATGGCCATTAACACATAATTCTAGAGATGTCTATGCAAACCTGGTTATACCACCATTTTAGGTATATACACTTTTGAGAATCGTTCTTCGAATTTAAATTAGTTAAAAAATGCCCAGAGGGTTGCATCAATATACTGCATATCATCAAAAATTCTCAAAAGTATCCCCAAAATGCTGGAATAACGGAATCTGCTTGGACATTTCTAGATATATTTGTTAATGGCTATCAAACATCTACAATACTGTAAACACACTTTTAATTTTAATTAATTAAGAATTAAATTTTAAGTGAGGCTCGTTACCCAACAAACATATAATATCCGCAAGTTTTGCAGATATCGCGTTCGAATAAATACTTTTTTTTTTGAAAGTATTGCAGCGCAGTTCCTTAATTTTCTTATAGAGAATGGCGGAATCAAATCAAATTAAAATAATTTTCTTTTGTACCTACATTTATCGCAATCATCACTAGAGCTTTTCTCAGTTAATTTTTTTTTGTATTTAAAGTAAATTAGAAAAACATCAATCAAATGTACGGAAAATGATTAATAGAAAAAATACATATTTTGTATACATTATAAACTGCGACCCTTTCATTAGCATTTTCCCATTTTTTTTTTTTTGTTTTTTTTTGCTTTCTTTATGTTTTATTTGCTTTTGTCTATTTGTTTTTTGTTTCATGATTAGAAAAATCAAAATAAATAAAATTTACGTTGTTTGTTGTTTTTATCCTGTTTCCACTCGATTCATTTAATTTTCTTTTTTGAGAAAAATAACAAAAAAAAAATGTATTCAAAACTCTATGGAAAAACAGAAGGAAAACTAATATCCATTTAATTGACGGAAATCAAGGGGATTGGGTTCTACAGGATCATACATAATCATATAATGTTGAATGACGAAAAGATGACACAATGATTTTTATTTATTTATTAGAGGAAAAAGGGAAATATATTGTTATTATTATTATATTGGTCTAGGCGGTTTTGTTTGGTATATTATAATCAAATACACGTGTGTCGTGCAATCAGAAAACAAATTATTCTTTCCGACTAATTCTGTACCACATACTCATACATATATACTTGCATAATTTTCCGCCCGTCGTTTTTTACCATTTAATCCTGTTTAATACAATTAAAGTGATTTAATTGTTCCCGTTTTTCCATATCCAAATTTTCACCCATCCAAGAAGGTGCTAAAATAATATATCGTGTAAGAGGGTGATAATTATTCTTTAAAAATAAATTAGGGTTAAAAAACATGCAGAAACTTGCTTTGTTTTTTGTTAAAAGGAAAATTCAATTTTGGGAGTAAAAAATAAATTTAACATAACCTTGTATAACTCATCATCATTACCTCGTATTAATCCCGAATCCCGTTTTCAAAATCTAATGCCGTGGTCGCAATTTATTGTATAATCAGTTTTTAATTTAAACCTAGCCTAGATCTTTTTGGCGAATCCGGATTCTCATTAGACTCAAGAGAATCGAGCTGCCATTGGAAGACTTCATCAATTGTTGTGCCATGTTGAGTAGTTGCTACGTTTCGCCGAGTATTTAATTCTAACTTGAAAAAACTTTTCATGAAATTAATTAGTTTTTCTGCTTCGAGTTTTGAGAAGTCTACGTTGAAGCCACGCGATACTATCATTGCAATAAGATGATTAAATGCGCCAAGACGAATTTCAACTAGTTTAACTGAAACTCCCCGACCACTAGTTTGTCGCCAAAGCATTTCCATATGCGGCGTGATTACATGGGATATTTCTCTTTTTTGGTACAAGGCGACCCCACCAACTCGTTGATCTTTCTGTTTGAATTGGACGCAACAATTAAAAAATGGCATGGATATCTGCTCGTCATTATTGGGCCACGCCTCGGTCAAACTTTGACAATAGGCAGATAATCTACTCAGTTCGTTGTGCAAGGTAATCATGGAATGTGTTGTTCTCAATCCGTGATGAAACATACCTTCTCCGTTCTTTGAAATTAAATAAAACCCTTCAATTAAGTGATTCTGTGATTCTTCTCATATTCGTAAACGTCTGCATCGAAAGATGTACCCTGAGCCTCGTGTATGGTCACTGCACAAGCAGGGACTAAAGGGAATTGACGACGCTTTACCAACATTGTCTTGTTTGGATTAATGGAAACAGATGCGTTTCTTTTGGCGATAGGTACAAGGTCGGCTTCAATTTGATAAAATCAATTCAATTTGATCAATCAAAAGTACCAACTTAAAGGGTAGCCCGCCTGTTTCGAGCACATACATCTTGTGTTATAACTGCCGCGCTTGAGCAATTTACAAGACGCTATACTACAGCCTACAAAAGATGTTTTTGGACACAAAGCGATTAATTCGATTAATCGTTGCCCAGGTTCACCCAGTACATCGCCGTTCCCTATGCTTTTAAAAACTCGGAAAATTCTTTATTGGCTTATCACATTACTCCCGTCAGCTCGTAAAATTCTTAACTCCGCCACAAAGTTGGACTGACCAAAAAGTTTTTGAGTTGACGATAAATCGGTGTATAGCACACAATCTGGCATCAATTTGCTGCCACAACTCGGCCCCAAGCATGCTAACCTCGTAGAGGCAAATTTGGAAGGTGAATTTTTTAATATTGATTTTTTCAATGCAGTATGCACAGTGGAACCCTCGATCGCGACGGCTGCCTTACCCGTGAAACCAGAGCAAATATAAGCATTCCAGTAGCCATCGGCATTTGTGAACCTAATATAAATTTCCATCAATAAACGGATAACAAATGTTTTGCCACGACCAGCAGGTTCCGTTAAGAAAATTTTAATGGGTTCGGCTTGTTGTTAGTCAATACCATGAATTAATTAACTACTATTAACTCCAATACCATGAATTAATGGCGATCATTAGTCATGCGCATGGGACGGTTGAATGTTTCTTTCTCCATTATATTATCCCGTTTCTTTGCAATCGGGCCCAGTTTCGGACTCAAATTCTCGTCGGCTTTGTTGAATAATATTCTCTTTCTCGTCATATATCTGTATATATTTTGCTTCAGCGAGCACTTCAATCTTTTCGTTTCTGAACGGATTATGCAACGTCTCCTTTTCGCGCCTATATTCGTCAAACTGCGATGTCATGCCATATAGTTTCTGTAGCGAAGAATGCGCTTTCCCGATCTCTTTCTCCACAGCTTAGAGGCATCACTTGGAATGATGTAGTACACAGCGACTTCGGTCAACGTTAGCTCCGTAAATTCGGGTGGACGCTTCTTGTGCTTGTCGAATAAACTATCGTTTCTTATATGCATAGGATCACTAATAGCCTCCCCCTCGTCCAGTTGCTCCTTGGATTTTCTAACCCTTTGTCGCTCTATTGGCCAGCATGTAGCATATCGTAGAACTGAATATCTTTATTAGAGCCAAGCAAGCTGAAGATAAACAGATTAAATAGATTCATCCATTTCTCTGACGGTGTTCGCTATATGAAGGCCTTCGGTCTAGTTATATTTGCTCTGAGCACATTTTCATAGTAAACATCCGATTGAATTGCGTTTGTCTTGAAAAAAGCTTCGATATCAGCATGATCAGAATATAGGTGTGTGACGCATTCAAAGCGACAAAGCTGAGGATTTTCGCCCCTTCTCAGTTTAGTATAGGCAGAAGCTCGTTTTTCCGAAACGGTAATGATATCACAGGCCGATTGCTCAATCATATCACAGGACGATTGGGTATCGAAACTTGACCATTTTAAAGTAATGCACCACCCGATTACATCCAAAAGGGCAATGCTGCTTAGACTGCAAAATCGTCATTAGAATGTCTACCAGCCTGTTGAAATGCACAAGTCACTGGATCTTCATTCACTAAAAAGAAGCTTTGGTGCATGCTCTCATTTGGATTCTGTAGTTTATACAGATGATCAAATTTTTCGATTCAACTTGCTTCCGAGTAATTGAGGTATTTTGGCTGATATATTTAAAGGCATTCTAGTGAATGAATCGCGTACACGAAGTTGCATTATCTTCATCGCCATATACAATAAATGGAAGTAACGCCGCGTCTGTCAGCACGCCTCAGTTCATTGGTAGCCATCATGAATGGGGTGACTTTAATTGGCTGTGTTTTATCTCAGCCCGTTTATGTTTCAAGACTTCGATGAAAAATATTTTACATAACTTCATTTCCATCACAGCAACGAATTTCATCGGACAAGAGTCCAACTAAGACAATTGGAACCAAAACCATTCTAGACTGGTTTAGTTCCGATGGAAACATTTTCTATAAACCATTTAAGAATATTCCTTGCCTTGAAAATTATTTTGCCATAATTTTGTTTAAAGGAGCATGATGACCAGACCTCACACAGTCGCCTGCGAAATCGATCACGTACATAGGTCCAATATTATCATCATTGTCCATGCCAGCCTATCTGCCATGGAAGATGGAAATTTCGTGATATTTTGGTAGCAAGGAAATTCCGATATTTTTTTCCATGGTTTAGTCATTTTGATCGTCTTTTTCATTAACTTGAGAATTTATAACTTCCAAGAAGTTTCAATGTTTTTACGTCAGCTGGTTTTATTATGTTAAAATAAAATAGGGTTAAGCATGTGTATCTGATACAGTAGCGTTTCATATAAGATTAACGAACCCTCTTCTATGGCGATACTGTACTACTAAATACACAACAATTAGACATGATCCTGCTAAATTGCTTGACAAGATTTCACTTGTTTTTTTTTTTGTTGAGGTCGGAGTACACACGATATACAAGGGGAATCGACGAACCCTTTTTGGTTTTCACCAGAGATAAAAATAAAATAAAAACATAAAAATCTCATAAATAAATAATCAAAATTCGGTTGATGCTGATCCTTTTTTTGTATTTTATTGTCTCTCATATCCTTCTAATGTTATATATATATATATATATATATATATATATATATATATATATATATATATATATATATATATATATATATTGCTAAGGGAAAACCGAGATGTCTCTAGAGAGAATCACAAAGGAAATTGTGTTTTTCTTATAATTGTCATTACTAAACGAAATTAATCAGCTATAATTGGATGGGTACGATCGATGTATTGTAAATTTTGCAAATCTTTGCGCAATAACCTCCTTTATGCGTTTAAAAAGCTCGATATAATAAAAGAAACTCCAATTTCCATTCCACCTCGTTTTGTGTCACAAAAAAAAATTTGATAGAAAACAAACTTTGTTAGGAATTATTCTAAAAATACTTTTTTTTATAAAAATTTCCCACATTAATCTTCGTTAGCTTTCAGAAAATAAAAAGAAAATCAACTTGAATTTTACTCCCCTTTTTCTTATGTTCTTATCTAATAACAATTTTCCTTTTTCCATTTCATTTCCTTCATCACCTTTATATTACAGTGTACAAAAATAACAATTCAAAACAATTCATCATTCTTCAATATTAATTTTCCAAAAAAAAAAAACTAAGAAAATTATAAATGAATGGAAATATCACAATAACCATACTAATTTTCCATTTTCTTTAGGTTTTTTTTTTGAGCAAAAAATTAGGGTTCAATTGAAAATAATGTTACGAAATTTTTGTGTTTCTGATGCTTTTGAGAAAACAGAATGTGTGTGTGTTGTGAAAACAATGGAAATATAAAACAATTGTGATTTGATGAAATCAATCAAGGAATTTTTATTTGCTTTTGTTTGATTTTCACACTTCTTGACATGTGGGCACATACAGTGGAGAAGGAGTGACTGAAAAATGTCTCAATTAATAAAACGTGTGTGTGTGTGTTCAATGTTTCAAGGTTCTGATTTTTTACACCCCAAATATTTAATTGTTTTACTACACAAAAGTAACAATCTTTGTGGTATTAATAAAATAAAACAGGAGAAACTAATGAATCTGCTAATGAAGTACTCAATGTTTAAACTTTGTTGCTTATCTGAAGTTGCACGTGACCAAGATATAAAAATTTTCACCGTACTTGTTTTGCACGCTACATATATAGATGCAAATCGAGATAACTTCCTTTTTTACGTAAGTAAAATTGTTATATGAAGTCGAATTATTAGTCATTACGAACAAAACCAGTTGCAGATGTGGAGCTAAAATCCGCTATTTAGCTGGCAATTCGCTAAGTCATTATGTTTTTATTTGCTGAGCTCTTTAACCGTGGAGTTTGTCGAAAAACTCAAATATATGCAAATGTTAGCTTTAATTTGACACAACCTAATGAGCCAAAAATCATTTCCATATGGATAGGATATATATCAAATTTCGTTCTCGCAAATCTAATCGATTTTATTGGTTTGAGTAGTTTAAGTTTAGATAAATTCTGGAAATCGTAGATGTTGCCAGAAAACTCCACTACGTGCAAATGTTAGCTTTATGTTGGCACAATCAAATAAATTAAGAGCCATTTCCATAAATAAGGGGTAGGTATGATTTTTCGTTCTCGCAATTCAAGTCGATTTTATTGGTTTGAGTATACTCAAAACTATAGTTTTAGTTTAGATAAATTCTGGAAATCGTAGATTTTGCCGGAAAACTCCACAATATGCAAATCTTAGCTTTAGGGTAGCTTTAGGTTGTTAATCCGCTAGAAAAATACTCGAATTCCATTTCATTATTCATATCGAATTTTTTTATGGTCCGATAACAAATGGCGAAGAAAATGTTCAAATTAATTCAAAGCAAAAATATCTGTCATTACTCATTACTATGAAAATGTAGAAAATTTGATTTTAGGGAACTAAAATTTTTACAAATATTCACAGTCGATCGTTCATAAAAAAAATTATTTCATTGATGGCCTATTTCAAAATCCCTTATTTTAAAATTACGTATTTAAAACTACGCCCGCAATTTCCTTATTCCTTATACCAAGATTCTAGCTAAAAATTGGTGAAGGTTGAGTTAAGACGAAGCTCAACTCGATATTTAGCCTTTGTTCACCGTTTTCGCAATGGATTTGGATTTTAAATAAAATAAATTAGTTCACCACACTGGTATTTAAAAGTAGCGCTAGAGCTAATATATGATACCTTGAACAAGAGTCTCTTTTTCCAGACAAAAATTTCCAGCTCCAACGAAGTGTAGAAATTATCCACAGTCAAAGTTCTATGTGCGTGAAAATATTCTCTCGCGTTTTATTTTCTTTGCCCGTGTAAATTTTGAAATCGTACGTGTACCCATTCGGATTAGTAATTTTGAATTATTTTATTCCGTATTTACTGGCTTTGCCTGGAATACACAATTTAAAACTTAATCGGCCTTGGAAGCATATTATTGACTCATCTATTATACCAAGTCGCCGTTTGTACTTAAAGCTGTTGTGGCTCGCATAACTTTTGTTTCAAACGGTTGTCTGGTAATGGTACTACATTAACCACCAGCTGTTTTATTCCAATTTATTATGCGTAGAATTTCATCGGTCAAAAAAAGCAAATAGAATCTATTGTTATATCGCCACTTTCAAAACCTGGTTCACCTTCGTTCCTGGTTCACCAAAATTTACCATTTCATGAAAATGTAGCTCGGTTATATCCGTACTTACCAAGATGCAACAGACGACTTTTTGGGCCTGGTTTGGACGATCGATGACCTATTTGACTGTCATAGTCCCTAAAATTCGGCATCTCTACAACTCGGACAAATGGGATGTTCGAATTGAATTTTCATACTTAAGCTTTTTTCCTTTAAAAGAAATAGCTTTCACTTTATGGTAAAATGTGTAACCAGATTTCAAAACGTTAACACATTAAAATAAATTAAATATAAAATATGTGTGTTGGTTAAAAATCTGACCACAAAAAAAAATATACCAATACAGGGACTTCATGCGGTAATTTCTTAGCCGACTAGAGCTCAGGGTTGGGGTGAGGTTTTTGAAGTATATATTGGTGCTAACTTATACCGCATAGTAATAAACATAAATATAAAACAAAACAATTGTGGGACAAACATTATTCACAAAAATAATTAATATTTAAAAATGAATTTAACTTAATAAACAGAACAAAAAAAATAACGATATTCTTAACACACATAAACGCAAAAATTTCATCCCTTGTCGTTACCTCTTAATCTTTAACACAACATATTAAAACAATAAAATAAAATCACGAATATTTACAAAAACAAAAAAAAATAAGTATATTATTTATAATTATAATTAAGATTTAAAAAAAAAAAATTAAATTATATGTACATATATATATATATATATATATATATATATATATATATATATATATATATATATATATATATATATATATATATATATATATATATATATATATATATATATATATATATAAAAATCGTTGGTGTTTGTATAAAATATCTAAAGAAAAGTTTAAATTAGATAAAAAAAAATATATATTAACGAAAAGTGTTGAAAACGACAGTAAAAAAAATAAAAGATCAATCATTGGTAAATTTGGGTCCATGAAATAAATTCATGAAATCAAAACCCAGTCAATAAGCAAGAAATCCAGAGCTTCATTAAAGATTTAAGAAAGTAACCAACGTTATATTAACCGGGAGGAGATACATCCAGTTTGCGGTACAGCATTAGTAGGAGATACACCCTAAGAGACACGTCAGCTAAGTGCACCAACGATTTTTATATATATATATATATATATATATATATATATATATATATATATATATATATAAAAATCGTTGGTGCACTTAGCTGACGTGTCTCTTAGGGTGTATCTCCTACTAATGCTGTACCGCAAACTGGATGTATCTCCTCCCGGTTAATATAACGTTGGTTACTTTCTTAAATCTTTAATGAAGCTCTGGATTTCTTGCTTATTGACTGGGTTTTGATTTCATGAATTTATTTCATGGACCCAAATTTACCAATGATTGATCTTTTATTTTTTTTACTGTCGTTTTCAACACTTTTCGTTAATATATATTTTTTTTTATGTAATTTAAACTTTTCTTTAGATATTTTATACAAATTATTGATTTATAAACATAATTTACACATATGCTTTAGATATTTGTGATTTTTTTTTATTAATTTACAAAACAATTCAAAAATTTCGACCGTTTTCTTTTAGGTCTTATGCACAAAACTCCCCGAACAAAAAAAAACAATTTTTTTCCAAGCCTTTTCAATTTTTTTTAAAGTGCTACCACTAGATTTCCAAAAAAATGTATGTAATTTTTATGTAACCCTTCCCGCATTTGTACTAAACACAGTAAGTATAAAATATTTAGTACTACCGTAGTAATGAAACAGCTCGACCAGTTTCAATCGTGGGGACGACCTACACCCATGAACAAGATGTCTCAAAAGCCGGGCCTACATGTTTTATTCATTAATAGTTACATAATTACAATTCAAAATATTAATTATTATTAATAATAATATTACGTGCGAATATCTTTTGCATGGTACGTTCCAAGAATTTTACCATTTGGATCCTTAAGCTCATAAGCTACATTTCCAATTAATTTATTTATAATAGCTTTTCGAAATTTTGGCTTTATTTTAGCACAAATTTTATTTACAGCATTGCTTAAAAAAAAGTTCTCACATAAACCTTTTGACCAATATGAAATTTTCGAACGCGTGTCCGTAAATTATAAATTTCCTTATTTCGCTCGTAAGCCTTTTCTTAATGCCCTAATATATCTTTTTGAATACCACTAAGCCGATCAGCTTTTGATACATGTACTTCACGATCATTCAAATTTGTTAACAATTTTAATAATTCGTATTCGGATCCATGATTAATATGATGCTGACCAAAAGCAATAAAATGAGGTGATTGGTTAGTGCTATTGTGAACAATATTTCGAATTGCAGAACCTATTGACTGTAAATGATTATCCCAATTACTATGATTTTCACCAACGTACGATCTTATTGCAGGCACGATAGATCTATTGACTCTTTCAGAAGTGTTTGACTGTGGGTGATATTTTGGTGTTAAAATATGATTAATACCATATTTATTTAAAAAGTTATTAAAATTTATACTTGTAAACTGCTTACCATTATCACTAACCAAAAATTCTGGAACCGAAAATACATGAAAAATACGATTTTCCAAAAATTTTATAACATTATCAGAATTAGCACTACGCATAGGCTCTACAAACACAAATCTAGAAAAATGATCCAAAACAACCAAAACAAAACAATTTCCATTCCTTGATCTAGGGAACGGTCCAATAAAATCAATATATAGTTTTTACCATGTTCTAACTATTTCATGATATTTGCCCATTGGAGGTCTCATTACACTATTTGCCGCCTTGCATTGTTTGCAGATGTCACAAGAATTTATAAAATTTTGAACATCTTTTACTAAACCTGGCCAATGAAAATAACGACGAATAATTTCAACACATTTGTCAATTCCAAAATGAGAGGACGTGGGAGGACAATGCGCTTGCTCGACAATTTGCAATTTTAATGGATCGGGTATGTAAAGTTTCCAAATTGGAATATCAGTATTCAAATTTAATTGTGTAATCCCAGACGTATTAATGAATATTCGATTATTAATCACTTTCAAATTTGATGTACTTTGTGGGTTATTGTTTAAATTTTGAATTATTAATTGGTATTTTAAATCATGCAGGAACGCATCAGAGTTCATATCTAAAACAAATGGTTGATTTTCAATTAACTCGTTAATTGAGTTAATCTCATCAGCATGAATTCTAGACAACGCATCCGGTACCAAATTATCCTTTCCTTTCCGATATTCTATAGAAAAATTATATGATTGTAATTTCAGGCTCCAGCGAGCGAGACGTCCCGAAAGATCCCTTTGCCCCATTAGCCACTTTAAACTTGCGTGATCCATGATAATAGTAAAAGGAAGTCCCTCTACATACTGTCTAAATGTCTTAACACTTAATACAGCGGCTAAACACTCTAACTCAGAAATGCTATAATTGCGTTGTGCTGCATTAAGTTTTTGAGAAAAGTAGGCAATAGGACGCTCATCGCTGCTGGAAGACCTCTGAAATAGTACACCACCCACTTCCGTTGTAGAAGCATCACATTGAATGTAAAAATGTTTCGCGTAATCTGGATGACTCAAAACAGGAGCCGTAGCTAATGCACTTCTGAGCTCATTAAATGACTTATCAGCAGCTTCAGTCCACACAAACTTTTTATTTTTTCGCAATAAACTTGTCAATGGCTCTGCTAAATCGGAATATTGCCCTATAAATCGGCCCATCCGGTCATTCCAAGAAATCTTCGAATTTGACGGACATTCTTGGGTTGAGAATAAGTAGTAATGGCCGAAACTTTCCTGGATTTACTTTTAGTTCTCCATCTCCTACTATGTAACCCAAATATTCAATTTCCTTCAAAAGAAATTTGCTTTTCTCAACATTAATGGTTAATTTGTCTTTGTTTAAATAATCGGCAACCTGATCTAGCAAAATCAAATGTTCTTCAAAAGTCTCGGATGTTATCAAAAGATCATCTAGATACACAAAGATTTGAGTATGCAATTCATGTGGTATCACGCGATGCATAAGTCTGCAAAGTGTTTGGGGTGAATTGCAAAGGCCAAACGGCATGACTGTGAATTGATACAAGGGTCTGCCAGCTACAGTAAAAGCTGTCTTATCGCTTGACCCGTCATCTAACGGAATTTGTCAAAAAGCATCTTTAAGATCAGTACTAGATATATATCTGGTATTTTTCAAACGTCCTAACAAACCGTCAATAATAGGTAAGGGATAAGCATCCTTCACTGTAACCTCGTTCAGCTTCCTTGCATCAAGACACAACCTGACTTTACCGTTAGCCTTTGACACCACTGCTATCGGTGAACACCATGAACTACTACTCTCCTCTATGACCCCTAGTGACAACATTCGATCTAACTCTTGATACATAACTTTTTCAACTGCAGGAGACACCATATAATGTCTCTGTTTAATTGGCTTAGCGCCAGAAACATCAATACTGTGAGACAAAATAGACGTCTTACCCAAACCTAAAATGTTAGACGATGGAAATTTTTTTATAACACAATCGAGTTTATTTTGCTGTTCAATGGATAAATTATGTTGATTTGGATTATTTGGAAATGGAGCTTTAACTAAATCAGATATAAAATTATTTGAATTAAATTTGGAAACAATATTTTGGTTTGTGATGTCAGATAATTTAGAAATTGAAATTTTTAAACCGAATTCTTGCCAAAAATCAACTCCCAGATATAAATGTTGACTTAAACTTGGAGCTAAATGTAAAATAATAATTGAAGTTTTCCCAGCAAACGTAATTGGTACACGTATATGACCAAGAATTGGTTCACAATTGCCTTTGGCAGTCTTAACAACAGAAGGCAAATGTCGAAATTTAATTCGAGGATCGTTAAGAAATTTTTCACAACCTTTGCCCAAAATAGAAATGTTAGCTCCGCTGTCTAATAGTCCAGAAATAGAAGTTTCAAAAATTTGTACTTCTGCGTATGGCCTACCATCAGTGCCATCAGATATTAGAGATTCCATAATTTGTTTTTTTAATAATCTGCGTGATTTCCAATATTTAATATTTCTGAAATTCGTCCTACTTAACTGATTAACTGAATGTGATTGTTTTAAATGATTTATTGGCTCCTGGTCGGCCTTCGTTCGTGTAACTCCGGATCCGTGTTGCACGCCGAATCTTCCAAAATCGTTGGTATTCTGGGGGGCATTCCTCGAGTTCACCCCCCTCTGAGAGTTTTCCGAAATTTTTGTTTTGCATCTAAAACATTGTGGTTTTAATACGCCGTGATACCCACAACCAAAACAAATTCTGTGAGTAATTGGAATAATACATTCTTTAAAGAAATGATCTCCTTTATTACAATTCCAACAACTTTGCCTGTTTGAAAATTTTTCAATTTGAAATTTAGGTGTGCTAGTCTGATTTTGCGGATTACTAATATGCTTATTAAAATGTAAAGCAGATAGTTGTTCATCTTGCGTTAACTTTATTGGTTCGTTAGAATCTATTTCATTAATATATTTACGCTGCTGTTGGCATAAAAGCTCCGGGACAAAACCTGTTCTTTTCCACGTATCTTCATAAGCGATACATACACGTACCATTTCATCAATTGTCGTGAAATTTTGGTTAGTTATTTTATCCTGAAGACCTGCTCGAACATTTTGCCGCATAAAATACATTAACTCGGAATCTGACATAGGTTGTTCAAGTTGCAAAGATATAGACAACATTTCATTATAAAATTCATTAAAATTTTCGTTTTGCTTCTGCTTGCAATTATCAATTTGACGACGGATATCCATATCTGTTCGTCGGTCCTGAAAACGTTTTATAAAGTCTTGTTTGAACAAACTCCAATTAATATTGTTGTTTCGTTCAATATACGTCCAGTACCAATCTGAAGCAATGCCTTTTAGAAAATAACTAAAATCTTGAACTAATTGATCATCTGAAATATTATTTGCCTTTGCCAGATATTCCACTTTAAAAATAAATCGTTTTGCGGGAACATCCTTTACAGTTCCATCAAAAGAAATATTCCACTTTGAAGGAAAAACTTTATATGATTTGTTTACGTTATTATCGAAAAAGGAACAGAGCTCTGATGTTTGTTGCTTTGAAATTTGAATTTTGGTTGATTGTTCTGGTAAATTTGGAATTCGGTTGTTACAATACGTTAAGCTGTTATTGTTTATTTTTGGTTCTGGTGATGCAATAAATTGGTGAATTCTACCAGATTTATTTTGGTTAAAATGTTTATTACTTATTTCAGAAATAGTTTCAAAGGAATCAGAATCATCCTGTTCAATAGACAATTGTAAAGCTTTCAATTTAACAACAGATTCATCTAATAAATTCTCGTCTTCTAATGTATGTTTGATTAAATCTAACAATTGATTACATTTTATTATAAAAACCTTAACTTCAATAGCTACTATTTTGGAATAACTTAACCTTTGCAATCGACCATGTAAATGCAATAATTTACTTTGAAAATGTGTTAATTGTTCAAAATTCTTGCTCGTTAGAGCTTCATCCACAGATTCATACAACAAATTGAATTTATTTCAAATTTTTTTAAGTTCACTTTTCGGATTTTTACGCGCTGCTTCGTGAGCTTTTATCGGAATTAATGAAGTATGTAGCGACTCTAAATTAAATCGTTCTTTCAAATTTGTTAATTTTTGACTAAATGAAATTCCTTCTATATCTCTAGCAGCACACTCTAACTCAATTTCGTCAAAATCTAAATGTTCCATCAACATTTTGAGATTTTCTTGTTTTAAAATCGTTAGAAAAATATATTAACAAATAACAAAAAAAAACAAAATAAAGTAACTGTGTTCAGCACAAATGCGGATGTTCGAAAATTAATTTATGATCAATTAAAAATATACGACACCCACAAAAAAAATGTAATACCTTATAATAAATTGAATAGTTTTGAAAAAAAAAAAAAATATTTAAATATTAACTCAATTTCTGGGTGAATATTGTAAAAATAAAATTATATTAATCAAAAAAATGTGAATTATTGACTTTTAAAATAGATTTAATGAACGACAAGGGTGAGATTAGACGAATATAGTAATAAAACTTTTTAACAAAAAAAAAAAAAAAAATAAAACAGTAAATATATGTGTATAATGTTTTGCAACAATAAAACAAATAATATTGTAACAAAATAAATTTGTATACCAAAAACACTTTTCATAATTCAAAAGAAATCAAACAGCTATACTGGAAAATTTTTGAATAAAAAAATATTTTTAATAAAACAAAAAAAACTTATCATAACACATATTGACACACACACTTCAATCAAAGTTTAACTGGGAAAAGATATGCGCAATATGAATAATGAACTTAATACAACTATATTAAAATTAAAATACTGAAATCTACGGTTGGACCGGAATCAAAGTATGTACCTACATGTTAAAATATATTTGTGACAAAAAAAAAAATTGTAAACTAATATTTTTAACATCCCATTCAAACAAAATTGGAAAAAAGAGGATGCGATTATGAGCTTCCAAAAAAAAACTAAATTGACTTTTCGGTTGTAATCCTTATGTTTGGGCACCATCTGTATTCTGTTGCCTTTTTACAATTCAACTTGAATTTTACCGAAACGTCATTGTAGTGGTGTGCATATTAGTATAGTGTTTTTTTTTGTTTTGTGTTTTTGACGTCATTTAAGAACACAAAATAATGTTAGGTACATAATTTGTGAATTTATTAAATTTCACAATATTATTTAAATTAATAAAGTGTTGTGTCGCTATTCCTATATAGTTTAATCTAATTCCTAGTAAATACATGAAAAAGTAATTTCATTCAAAAATAAAAAATATTTTTTTATGTATTTGTTCGTCTTTTATCATTTCCATTTCTACTAAACAAACAAATAACAAAACAATACATCGATGCGATCAAGAGACACGATAATAAAAAAAAATATGAATTATGAAATATGAAAATTAATTTTATTTCAGATTTATCTAGATATAAATGATAAATTCACAAAAAAATTTAAATCGAATCTATTTTCTTATCATTTGTCATTTTTTCCTTTGCTCGCGAGCAGAGGAAATGTATTGTTTCTCTACCGATAGTATCATTTATAAAATCGAGTCAACATTTTGGCGAAATTTCATGTGGATTTGACACACACACAATGACACAAAATAACAGCACACAATATTAAAAGTGTATATTATACACTGTATACGTATACAAAATTCAACTTGAATTGAATTTGAAAAGGCAACAGAATCCGTATTTCAAAAGTTTAACACATTAAAAAAAAAATTAAATATAAAATATGTGTGTTGGTTAAAAATCTGACCACAAAAAAAATATACCAATACAGCGACTTCATGCGGTAATTTCTTAGCCGACTAGAGCTCAGGGTTGGGGTGGGGTTTTTGAAGTATATATTGGTGCTAACTTATATCGCATAGTAATAAACATAAATATAAAACAAAACAATTGTGGGACAAACATTATTCACAAAAATAATTAATATTTAAAAATGAATTTAACTTAATAAACAGAACAAAAAAAAAATAACGATTTTCTTAACACACATAAACGCAAAAATTTCATCCCTTGTCGTTACCTCTTAATCTTTAACACAACATATTAAAACAATAAAATAAAATCACGAATATTTACAAAAACAAAAAAAATTAAGTATATTATTTATAATTATAATTAAGATTTAAAAAAAATTGAAATTATATGTACATATATATATATATATATATATATATATATATATATATATATATATATATATATATATATATATATATATATATATATAAAAAAATCGTTGGTGCACTTAGCTGACGTGTCTCTTAGGGTGTATCTCCTATTAATGCTGTACCGCAAACTGGATGTATCTCCTCCCGGTTAATATAACGTTGGTTACTTTCTTAAATCTTTAATGAAGCTCTGGATTTCTTGCTTATTGACTGGGTTTTGATTTCATGAATTTATTTCATTGACCCAAATTTACCAATGATTGAGCTTTTATTTTTTTTATTGTCGTTTTCAACACTTTTCGTTAATATATATTTTTTTTTTTTATTTAATTTAAACTTTTCTTTAGATATTTTATACAAATTATTGATTTATAAACATAATTTACACATATGCTTTAGATATTTGTGATTTTTTTTTATTAATTTACAAAACAATTCAAAAATTTCGACCGTTTTCTTTTAGGTCTTATGCAAAAAAGTCCCCGAACAAAAAAAAACAATTTTTTTCCAAGCCTTTTCAATTTTTTTTAAAGTGCTACCACTAGATTTCCAAAAAAAATGTATGTAATTTTTATGTAACCCTTTCCGCATTTGTGCTAAACACAGTAAGAATAAAATATTTAGTACTACCGTAGTAATGAAACAGCTCGACCTGTTTCAAATGAAGTTGGGTATTGGCCATACAGCAAGCTATAACTCAAACTTTAAAAGTCTCGACCGTTCTCCACTATTTAAAACCGTTAATTTTAATACGTGTTAGGTTAGGTTTCAGTGGTTGACACTTAGGCCATTTTTGGCCCATTGTGATACCACGCATTCACGCCACATCATTAACCCATTCACCTATTCACCTATTCACACAACTACAGTATACGACCTGCACATTGCAAGCTCCATGACAACCTGTACATTGACATGGACGGTGGGTCGGCGCTGAATTCTGCACTCCATCAGAGGGTTTTAGTTATATTTATTAACATCACCGATTGTAGTCGATGATGAAAATTCGATTTTGCATCTAGCCTCTGATGGGATTCGAACTCAGTACCTAATACGTGTTACAGTTTCGCCAATTTTTTTTTATTGTACTTCGGGATAATTGTGTAGTGTGGATTTCTCTAGAGACTTGTTCCATATATTATCACCAAATTCTGCATCATATCGTCAAGGATTTTAAAATTATAAAAAAAAACGAAAATCCTTTTTCCGAGATTTCTTATCAATCTATCTTGCTGTCGGTCTCATTCTACTTACTCATTGAATAAAGATTAAGGATTTTTTTTTTTTGTATTCTTTATTTGATACAAAAGTGACACATGTTCTTAGATATCATCGTAATAGATGTATAATCGATTTAAAAAAAACGAAAAGACGGGGAAAATGATAAAATATGTATTAAATTGCTTTGTCATTCGCACACAAAACATCACCGAAAATCCGCACCCCGCATTCACTCTCATGCATACGTAGTATATCCTGAAATTAAAATTATATTTTGTTGTAAGAATCCTATGTGATCAGAAAATGGATTAAATTTATGTTCGACATAAGAAAGGTATTGGTGGTATATATGTATATATATATATACGTAGGTAACAGTTGAAATCTTCCTGTATCCGATTATATGATGAGACCATTTACATTAATGCAATTGTCTTATTAGGTTTCGTGATCCCTTTATTTATTTAAATAAACGTCCCCTTTAATTTTTTTACAACCCTTTCCATAAAGCAAACTTAAATTTTTCATGTTCAATGTCTACAAGTACAAAAACAAATAGCAGGGGTAACAAAAATAAAACCGCGAATTGTACATATTCTATAAAATTTATGGAAACCGCATTTTATTGTTGAGCACCCATTATTGACAGGTTCTGTATTATTATTATTAGTCTTACAGGTACATTAAAGTTTTAATATAGTGGAACACATAGTGATACATTTAATATTTGCGTCCCTGACGTCGATAATGTAGACAACTTTGACAACTTAGAAAATGTTATTAAAAACTTTAGTTTCTCATTATTTTCTGTTTATTTTACGTTATCGAAGTGATTGTCGATCTCACTATGTTTTTATGCTTGATCTATCAAATGTCCATATCCATGACGATTTTCAGAATTTTGTCATATTTGTGGAATGGCCAAACATGGCCCATATGCATATCATTACTGTTTAAAGAGTTTTTTTGACTTCATCGGAATACTAGTCGAGATTTTGCGAGATGATCATCGATCTCACTATGTGTTTACGTTAGATCAATAAAAAACCTATATCCATGACGATTTTTCGAATTTTGTCATATTTGTGGAATGGCCAACTAACCACAGAAAAAAATTTGTCTTAGGATTTTTTTTAGGAATTATTTCATGCTTGTCTACAAGAGCATGGAAGTATTTCACGCGCATTAGCAGCGACGATGAATAAACTCGAAGCAATATGGAAGAAGAAAGACAACTTGATGGAGACTCTATTTCTCGAGCTCATTATGTAGGCAGGCGCAAAGCAATTGGTAACTGTTCTTGGCTGGACCTGCTGGATGTGGGAAGGCTTTTCTCATCAAACTCATGGTTATTTTAATGCCAAACTTGCATGTGCATGCCCAGGGGGAAGCCATAACGCAAAGAACGGAAAATTATGATGTCACTTTTGGTGGCATTTGCTACTGGTTATAGTCATCTCCATTTGGAAGCAAAAAATATAGCGGATCGGGGGTCAGCATTATTAACAAAGTTTGGCAATGGAATTCGATTCGATGAACAAAAGTTGCAATTCGATTTATTAATGATTACCCGACGCGTATAATTTGAGTATCTTGAGTTCATGATCGCGAAAAAGATAAGATCACTAGAGAGAAGCTTCACAAGCTCAGCACGATTAAATGTCAAAAGCTAAAGATTTAAATATGCAAAAAAATTGAAATTCGAAGGAGTATTGAACGTAAGAAGCAATCACCCCGCGTGTGACTAATACCAAATATAGAGTATGGCGTTACAATGTTAAACCCATTATACTGAGGAGAAACTAATCGAGGTTTTAAGGTATATAAATGAACTTATTGTCAGCTATACTAGCTTGGAAAGGCACCTGGACTAGACTACAAATTGACCATGAATCAACATTCTCTCATAAGAAAGGGATCAACGAATTAATGATCAATGGGGTGGAACCTGACCCCACACATCACGCACGTAATAATTATACTGAAACATCTGCGCCGGAATATCAAGTGTTTGTCTTCAAAAATAGTCAGGCTTCGAATAAGGTAAACACAACAGAAATATACTGTTTTCGCGAATTGTACTAAATGTACGGAAAACATTTAATGGGGTCAGTGGAGAAGCAGGACTCACGGACTCCAGAAATTCGGTGTCCCCAATCAACCATGGGAAACTTTTTCCATGCAGGATACAGCAAGCAATACCGATGCAGACCTGTCGGTTCTAGCTCGCCATAATTCATCGAAACCAACATGATAAATTCAGACAACCTTCATTTCATGCACGAACGTCTAAACCATATCCGCTTTAATTCAATTTTAAATCGTAAACCTCAGATTACTCTCGAACTTAACGCGCCTGTCCTTCCACCAGCTCCTTATAATTTTTATGATTCAAAAACCTCTTCACTTCTTAATACAGTTTAATAATCATTCCCACATGATGCGTCTACATATTGTTCCTAGTTTAGACCAACCATTGTATTTTGGAATCGATTTTTTGAACTTGTTTCTTATTACTCCTGCCTTATGTTCTTTAAATTTAGAAAGGTATTCTAAACCTGATGAGACGAACTCACATATTCTCTCACCAAGAGATTCAACTAGACTTAGAACTAAATGCAATCATGGAGATGTTTTCGTCGTTTAGCAAATTTGGACTTGGAAAAACTACCTTATTCTCCCACGTCACTGATGTTGGTGCTGTCAAGCCAATTAAAAAGAGATTTTATTCGGTGTCGCCCGCGATTCAGACTAAATTGTACGAAGAATTAGATCGCATGCTATCATTGGGCGTAAAAGAGGAAAGTCAGAGCAGTTGGTGTTCAGCAAGGTTCAGCTCTGCCTGGATGCCCGTGAATTGAACAAGGTCACAATTAAGGAGGCATACCCACTACCTCTTATCGATGGATTGTTGGGCCGACTGGATCGAACCAGATATATTTCCTGATTAAATCTAAAAGATGCCTTTTGGCAGATCCCGTTTGGCCAACAATCCAGAGATAAGACAGCGTTTACCGTACCTGGGAGGCCTTTGTATCAGGTCACGGTCATGCCATTCGGACTATGTAATGCTCCGCAGACAATGTGCCGCTTGATACACAAATTGCTTCGTATATTAAGATGACCTGCGTAATTCGAAGAGCTATATTGTTGTTAAGAAAAGTTGCCGTTCTCTAGAACCATGCGGGTCTTACTATAAATATTTAAATATTGAGAGAGGTCAATTCGTGTTGAAAGAGTTGTAACGACACCGATAGCTACTACCGGGTGTTGACAGAATTTGCTACCCACTTAGAAGCTTCGAGGTGGTCATCTTGGCTCCAGCTAGGGCTCAAGGTAATGGGCGTATAGGGTTTCTCGAAGCATAGGTGGATCTTGTTAGACCGCAAGGAACAGATAGAAAATTTATGAAGTTAGGAAAGGAAATAGGATAGGAAAATACACTAGGCAATAATATACCCACCAGCATCTACTTACGTGCTTCCGTCACATCCTCCAGGCGAAACTCCCGATTTATTCCATTTTAGAGTCCATAATCACACTTTTCACTGAATAATCACTTTAAACGAGAGAGAAGGGACAAACACAACCAACAACGGCATCAGAAAAAGTAGAAAACTAACAGTTTGAATTTTGAACAATAAAATAAACCACTTCTTTATTTAATATTGAGCGAAAAAGAAATATAATAAAAATATATATTGTAGAAATATAGTAAGGGGTTAGTAATACTAAGCTAGGTGATATATAAGATAATAGAAAATTTATCTAAGACTAGAATTATTATATATATATATATATATATATATGTCCATTGATAATCCATATTTAACAACCACCCAAAGGGGGAAAAAATAATAATTCGCTTAAATGAATTTACTGTTACCTAAAACTAACAATAAGAAATTTAGAAATATTAACGTAATTAAAAGAAATTATAATTTAATTTTATTATGCGTATACTTTTAAATTATTATTATTACGTCGATTTAATTTATGGATCCAATTAGTTTCGAAAAAAAAAATATTGTATAAAAATCTGTGCTAGCATTTATCCTTGCGATGCATGCATTTCGGGAACTTGCGGTTATCCATGGTACCATTGACACCTCATGTACATGATTTAATAGCGCACGTTTTACACACCTTTTATTTTTTATTTTAATATAGTTATATTTAGTTTAAGTATTAAATTCGTTAATTTTAGTATTTATTGAGTAGTATTTTTATAGAATAGTTTATATAGAATTATAATTAGACACATTTGTACTTTTCTGTAATTTTGTCTGCTGTTTCATAGATCACACTGTACTCATTCAACAATTTAATTTTTTTACGATTCGTTCACCACAGTCTATTATTTATTCCTCTCAGGAATTTAATTGATGCACTTACACAGTACTATGCATATTATTTATGGCTATATGCACGCCTTTAAAAAAAATACAATCACCGGCAAATATTTTACTGGTGTAATTATAAATTTAAGTTATATTCATTTCAAAATCTTTCTTATCAATACTTAGGATATCACTTGGATTAGTTTATTTATTTAACATCCGTTAAAATATTTATGAGTTTTTATTTGGCTTAACTGATCATCACTACAGTTCTTTTAAACTTAATCTAAACTAAAGCACATTTTTGTCTTTCACAGAATAATATTAAAATGCGCGAAAAATTATATTATAAACCAGATTAGTTTATATCAGTATTAAACAATTTATTTAATTAAAAGACGAATTTATTAAGTTTGTAATTAAAGTTTAGGTTTTTTCAATTATTTGTATATTATATTATTGGTTTATTATATATAAAGATTAAATTATAATATTTTGAGTTAAATAAAATTTATATAAACGTTTTAACTTCACTAACAATAAAATATCTAGTATGGTCAAAAATCAAAACTCAATTCCCCGCGTCGTACCAAATTAATCTTTTTATATCAATCGCAAACCCCGTTAAACATAATTTCTCTCTCGTTTGAGACAAGTGATCATCATCAAACCCATACACATTTATATATATAAACCGCAAAGCAATCGATGCAAAATTAATTATCAGTGCTGGGTAAACTATGCACAAATTGTAGCGAAAAATTACGTTACAGAGTCAAAATATTTTGGGTTGTATTATCATCGGTGACGGCTATGTCAGAACTGACCCTGACTAATTTCGAGAGTTTGTTGACTTTCCTTTTCCAAAAAGCACAAAACAGATCCACCGGTTTTTAGGAATGTATGGTTGGTACCGGAGATTCATAAAAAATTATGCCACATTATTGTGGCTCATTATTCAATGAACCGATTAAATGGTGATACCGTTCGGATTAATCCACTCAATAATTCAACAGGCTCATCTACTTCTTTCATCTACTCACATGCAAACCTCCAAAACGCTGTAAAGGATTCAGGGACAATTTTATTGGTTACACGGATGGCGCAGGATGTAAAATTATTTATAAAAAACACGTATACTTTTCAAAATTTACCTTGCTTAAACCCCTCCGCGAAGCCTCAGCTTCTTTGCTATTACAGTACATGGAAAATGAAGTGTTTAATGTGTTTTCCACCCCGAAATAGTTTTTATGTTCGTTCATATTTGTCTGACAATCACACCGAATGGGATCTACATTTAGTGGAAATCGGCGCTACTCTACGAAACGTAAATCGTTCCTCCACAACTGTTTCTTCTCATTTCTTGGTATGCGGGCAACATAAGGTTTTACATGGCATAGATTACCAAGTCCGACGACTGCTTAGAGAAGTAGTTGACAACTTTCTGTACATAATATCAAAACCGCATCACCTGAATATTGCTCGAAATAAGGTTTTGCATTATTTAAAGATAGCAGTTTGTTATGAGACTGTTTCTTGGGTGTGAGTCGTAATCGCGATTTGCAACGACAGTCAAATTGTTTTCTCACCGTCGCAAGTAAGGGTTAACGTTTTAATAATTAAATAGGATGGCTATTAAACGGGACAATATTTTTCACGCTGAACTCAAACAATTTTCCTAGATTACTTGAGAAATCTATGTCGGTGAGCAGTTCCAGGTGTACAGACCGTATGCTATAAATCTATTATTTATAAGGATCAGTCGGACGTTCTTTTCAAATTAAAGAACATTTCAGGGCCAACAATTGTAATGAAAACAACCCCAATTCTATTGGCACGGAGCAGCCAGATTCGATTATTTCTATTGAGGCTTCTATTTTTAACTAGAATCTAAAGGAGATCGTTTGGAATAAATTCCAGAAATATTTCTTTGGTTATTGGTCCATTATTTGAAATTTCATATGGGTAATACCGACTTCCGAATTTCATAGATCAATACTCTGAGCTCTGCAAAGGGGACAATCATTTACCCAGTATTGCAGAAAGTTTTCAAACAGTTTCTAATTTTACTACTTTCTTTTTATTTATTTCCAGGTATGTTAACACCAAAAAGGATTAACAGTTTGTACACTAACTATGTTTTTGGTAAGTATAAAAACTTTGTCTATAGTTTAATTTCATGAACTATGTGCTGGGTGGGGGTTATTTCCATAAATTAGTGTTTTGTATAATCACCCTTAGAATCCACCTATCTTATAATACGTTGAAATAATGTTTCCCATAATTTTTCACGTCATGATAAACACAATATATAGAAAATCAAAATCATCCCATCTTTCATCGCAATCGTCTTCTCCAGGACGAAACCAAACCAACAATATTATAGTAATTATAATTATCATCGTGTGCAATAAAAAAAACAGGATTTTCACAATAGGAAACGTTAAGGTATGAAAAATCAGGTCGAGGGAAAATATCGTAATAAAGTGATTTTCCATTTTCCTATATAGTTCACATAAAAAGAAAAAGTTTGCCGATGAAAAGATAAGGCAAAAAGGGAAGTATCCCTTCATCATTAACATTTATTTTTCAAGGACTATGTATTTGTATGTATACCTCTGAATAGATATACACATATACAAACAGACATATGGAAAATTATACATTAATGAATTTTATTATTTAAATGAAAATAATTGAAAATTCATATAAACAATTGAGAAAATTTTCTAGAGATTTTTGTTATTATTATCCCAAATCCTTATGTTTCCTTTTTTTTACCCCGGTAAACAAATCGTAATAATAATTAGAAAAATAATATAATACAGGAAACAACATAGTGACTGTGTGCGACTGTATATGTTTAAGAATAATTAAATTGGAAAATTTTTACTATACTAAATTCTGTACTAGGTATGAAATAAGATTAGAAATAGAATTTTCAAAACGTGCTTTGGAAAAATTATGAATTATAACAAACAAAACAAAATTATCTTGATTGTTCCGTTTATTATGCATATCAACAAAAAAATATTTTTATGTTAGACGAATCTAAGGAAATACATTTTCCTATATTTTTAATTAAAAATTGATTGTCAGGAACATTTTGCTATTATCGGAATTGGAATTTCCGCTAATTGTAAAATTTGTAATACACTACCCAAAATTAAATATCGTCGGAATAAAATTCATAAGTGGAATATTAATGTGGCATCGATGAGTAGTGTTAGACCATTAGAAGTCTTCCTTTAACGTATTGAATGTGGTGATCCAAATTTTTGTGTCTGAGCATTTACATAATAGTCTAATTCTGTCATTCTTGCGGATTTTAAAATGTTGGCACCCAGTTTTATAGGTAGTTCATATACAAATTTTACGAGATATGTATTAATGTACGTGACAGGAGAGGACGGTACGGTTAAGATGTAGACTAACCTTGATGATAATAGAGACATTTTTCATCACAAAAGGTATTTCCAATAAAACATAATTTTTTTTTTTCGTAGAGAAAACACATTTCATGAACTATTAATTTTACTTGTTAACGATCGTTTTATTTAAATATGACAATATGGTTGCCAAAATTTTACATAAATATACGACTGCAATCATCGTAATTATTTATTTTAGTAAAGAAAATAATATATTTTCGACTATTAAATGCAATTTTATTCGTCTATATAAAGGCAAACCGTTTCTATTTATAAATTTTCAAATTTCATTCAGCATGGCACTTTGTAGTCATCTTCAAAAGATGTTACATAATGCATACTGCTGAACAGTGCGCCATGAGAAGTTATGTCCACCTCTTGCTCTTGACAAATAATGGAAGCTTTGTTTATAAATATCAAGACAGGCTGATTGCCGCATTACCGTGCATATCGAAAATAACATTCTGCATGTCGATCGCGGATCCAGGAAATTTTCACTAAGAAGGAGGTCGGGGGCTTAGGGGATGTGTAAGGAAAATAAGCTTAAAAGACGGGTCCATCTATTACCTAAGTCATGCCAGAAGCTCATTTTGCAATCATGACTATAAGACTATAAGATCTTAAGCAATTTGTCCTTATGACAGTAATATACCATAATTTTGATATGAAAAATAGATTAAAATAATAAATTATTTGTGGAAACTATACTAATTAAGCTTTAAAGTTGATAGAAGCTCATTTTGGAATCATGTCTATAAGATTCTCCTCTTAAGCAATTTTTCCTGATGGCATTAATGTACCTTAGGTTTGATATGAAAAATCGGTTAAAATAATAAATTATTTGTATAAATTCTAGAGATAACTCAATCGGAAAATTAAGCTTTAAAGTTGGAAGAAGCTCATTTTGCAATCATGACTATAAGATCCTGATCTTAAGCAATTTGTTCTTATGACTTTAATGTACCTTAGGTTTTATATGAAAAATCGATTAAATTAATAAATTATTTGTGAAAATCTGTTATAGATAACCCCATTGAGAAGTTAAGCTTTTAAGTTGGAAGAAGCTCATTTTGCAATCATGACTATAAGATCCTGATTTTAAGCAATTTATTCTTATATGGTATTAATGGTCCATAGGTTTATATGCAAAATTAATAAATTATTTGTGGAAACACTAGACATAACCCCAACAGGAAATTAAGCTTAAAAGTTGAAAGAAGCTCATTTTGGAATCATGACTATAAGATCGTGATTTATGACATTAATGTACCTAATGTTTGATATGATAATCGATTAAATTAATAAATTATTGGTAGAAATCCTATTGATAACAATATCGGAAAATTAAGCTTTAAAGTTGGAAGATGAAGCTCATTTTGAAATCATGACTATAAGATCCTGATCTTAAGCAATTTGTCCTTATGGCATTAATGTACCTTAATTTTGATATGGAAAATCGATTTAAATAATAAATTATTAATGGAAATACTAGAGATAACGCAATCGGGAAATTAATCTTAATTTCCCGATTGCTAAAGTTGGAAGAAGCTCGTCTTGGAATCATGACTATAAGATCCTGATCTTAAGCAATTTTGCCGTATGGCATTAATGTACGTTAGGTTTGATATGAAAATCGATTAAATTAATAAGATATTTGTGGAAATCTTAGAGATAACCCAATCGGAAAGTTAAGCTTTACAGTTGGAAGAAGCTTATTTTGGAATCATGACTATAAGATCCTGATCTGAAGCAATTTGTCCTTATGGCAATTATCTACTTTATGTTGATGAGTAAAATAAATTAAATTATTAATTTATTTGTGGAAATCCTACAGATAACCCCATCGGGAAATTAAGCTTTAAAGTTGAAGGAAGCTCATTTTGGAATCATGACTATTATATCCTAATCTTAAGCAATTTTTCCTTATTACATTAATGTACCTTAGGTTTGATATGAAAAATCGATTAAATTAATAAATTATTTGTGGAAATCCTACAGATAACGTAATCGTGAAATTAAGCTTTAAAGTTGGAAGAAGCTCATTTTGCAATCATGACTATAAGATCCTGATTTTCAGCAATTTGTCCTTATGACATTAATGTACCTAAGGTTTAATATGAAAATCGATTAAACTAATAAATTATTTGTGAAAATCCTTTAGATAACCCCATCGAAAATAAAGCTTTAAAGTTGGAAGAAGCTCATTTTGGAATCATGACTATAAGATCCTAATCTAAAGCAATTTTTCCTTATGGCATTAATGTACCTTAGGTTTAAAATGAAAATCGATTAAATTAATAAGATATTTGTGGAAATCCTAGAGATAATCCAAACGGAAAATTAAGCTTTAAATTTGAAAGAAGCTTATTTTGCAATCATGACTATAAGATCTTGAACTAAAGCAATTTGTCCTTATGGCAATTATGTACTTTATGTTGATGTGTAAAATAGGTTAAATTATTAAATTATTTGTAGAAATCCTATTGATAACCCCATCGGGAAATTAAGCTGTAAAGTTGGAAGAAGCTCATTTTGCAATCATGACTATAAGATCTTGATCTTAAGCAATTTGTCCTTATGGCATTAATGTACCTTAGGTTTGATATGAAAAATCGATTAAATTAATAGATTATTTGTGGACATCCTAGAGACAACCCCATCGGGAAATAAATCCTACAAGTTGGGTTGTTAAATTCATTCAATGAACGAGTTTTACTGAAAAAATTTTTTTCGCGACCTATCCGTTTGGAAATCAAACTTATTTCCAACTTTAAGCCTATATAAATCATCCGGTAATAGTGGCATTTTGGTACAAACTCTGAGACGTCTTGCTATTAAAAGTAAACTACTTATAGTTTCACTTTATGATTGTGAAACTATAAGTAGTAAAATAAGATTGATCGAGAACAAAATAATGTTCTCGATCAATCTTATTTTACCACAAATATTTAAATAGGAATGCAGCGTCAACGGATTTTTTTTATTTCACTCAAATTCTTACAACAAATGTTTTAACAGTGTACTTAAATATGTATATTATAACCAAGAGCAGTGGAAAATCTTCAACGAGCAATGGACAACGTTACTAAATGGACAATTGACTGGAAAATCGCACTGAATGAGCTCAAATCAACATATGTGACATTTACGCTCCGACATAAAAATAACACTCTTCATATATGAAATTTTGGGTTATTCTGGATTGATAGCCAGATGGTATTTTTACATCAAGGTGAGGTTATCAAGATGATGGAAGTTTGGTTTCGAACTAATGAAACATTGAATTTTTGTATTAAAAAATTCGGTCGTCTCATCTTCATATATACCTCAAAGGGGTGCAAGTGCCGCAGGCTGAATCGGCAAAATACCTTGGTCTGCATTTAGAATCAAGGCTCAACTGGAAACATCACGTGAGACAAAAAGCTGAGCATATACGATTGAAACAACGTCAAATGTACTAGTTAATTGGACATCATTCCAAAACGAACCTGTATTGCAAAAGACTGGTATACCAGGCTATCTTCAAACCAATATGGAATGGTCACCAACGCCTACCGATTTGTGACTAACAAGGAAATCCACAATGATTTAGAAATGAAAAGAGACTTCTTACCCACACCAATCTTGAGGCCGTACAACTATACTGAACAGTATACAAACGAAGTAAGGCGGCTCAAACGAATCAAACCACATGAGCTAATCGTATGAAAATTATAAACCAAGGGAACTGTACACTGATCCAACAGACCCACACAATTTTATGCTTATCTCATATAAGTACTAAAGTCAACTTTACTAATGAATTAATAATGTTTAAGATTGTAGTAGCCATATCAATAAAGTTGTTAAAAAAATGTATTCTTCGGAAATGTAGTGTTCGTTCATAATTCTTTTTTTATTAAGCTTATACAAATTATAAGCTAAATTGATTGATTAAATCATAGTCAAAATTTTGTTTTTGTCAAACATTGTTGTTGTTGTCAAAATAAACATGGCCAATAATATTTATTTATTTATTTAACCAGTACAATTTAGCTTTCAACTACATATCACATATTGAGCAACAAAGCTCATTTATAATGAGACATGCAGTCAATGAAAAATTCCAAAAATATCTCCTCTCCTTTTGTAATAAATGTGTATTGTCAGCTCCTTGTAGTTGTCATTTATTTTTCAGAGTTTTAAGTTTTTCTTTACATATTTTTTTGGAAATGGCCAAAAACGGTATTAGGTGCGCGTTAGAAGTAATTCAGCCCTGTATTTTGTCTATATACAAAGCCATTTAACATCTAATTAATCGAACATAAAAAACAAATCATCAATTTCATTTGTAAAATGATGTTACGATTTTTTTCTTTTGTAGTACGATGAAATAACAAGAAAAAGGATCTACAACTTGTTTTGTTCATTTTGGTTTTCTTATATTATTTTATACTCTGTATGGCATTTTACCACAAGTTGGTTTTGGTTTGCAATTTTGTATTCTCGTCTTAAAGAAAATTAAATCCAATAAATAATACGATATTATCAGGCAATAATTTATTATATATTTAAATTATTGTTGTGTTCTTATATACGTTGTGTTATTGTTGTTGCTGTTTCCTTTATATATAAAAGAATTTATTTCTTAAATTTCTTGTAAGTATATTTTCTTCATTTTTTGCGTGTGCAAATTTATTTCGGAGTGATAATTTATCGTAAATTTTTATAGATTCAATATGCTGTCACATTCCCAACAGTTTTACCATTATAAGATTTACATGAGATGTGGTCACACTTATATAGATTGAGCCCGCAAATATTGG
>OX371226.1:15726553-15823544 GCA_947310385.1 Nephrotoma appendiculata | reverse complement strand
TATAACAATTTTTACAATTTATTTCTATTCGTCTATACTTCACAATGCTCGCAACTTGAATGTCCCTCGTATCTTTTTGTTTTCCATCATCCAAAATTGTTAACCGTAATCTTCAACATTAATGCCAATAATCAGTTTATCCACTCTCTTCTCGAACCGTTAATTTTAAATAAGTAAAAGGGTGCTTCTGCAATTCTACCCATGTAGTAGCACAAGGTGGTCCCACAATTCGGCCATCCTGAGAATTCGTCGACTCGACGAATCTGTTTATTTTATTACCATCAAATTCTTCTGATTATCTTTGTATAATCCTCTCACCATGCTTAAATATTAGATTATATCTCGTCTTTTTTCGTCTTAGGTAAGTTTATTGTCTAAATTAAATACATTCGTCTTGCTTGGACCCCTTATTTGAGGTAACTATTTCGTCTTACGATCCAATTTCGTCTATGGTAACATCTTACATGAACAATTCGTCTAATTGTTAATTTCGTCTTAATGGTGAATATGGTTTAGATTAACAGAATCGTAGGAATTTGAAAAAATCTCTCATCAGTGGCTAAATTGCGGGTAAGTATATGTAATTTTCGTTATTGGTTATCGTCGACTTCGTTAACTTCGTCCTCACTCGACTCTGGTTGCTTCATTTGATGATGATTTTCGACTTTCTTTGAACACTCTGGAGCTTTATGTCCAAATTGCATGCATTTAAAACATCTCGGTCCCTCACTCTTCTTATAATAATGTTTTGACTGGTGCCCAACTTTTCCGCAGTTGAAACAATGATCATTTTTACGTGGCTTCATTGAGTTTGAAACACCGATGGTACTAGCGATAGAACTTGTTGGTCTTGATTGTTTCGCTTTAAACTCTTCGTATATATTCAACTTTTCTCGAAATTCTGTAATCGTTGACGCTCCATACAGCAGTAGTTTATTTGGAGGTATATCATCTATGCCATCGATTATGTAGCTGATTATCGCAGAATCGTCCACATCTCCTAACGATCCTAGTTGCCTCATATCATAAAATATTCTCTTAGTGACTCCTCCCTTCGCTTCCTTCGTTGTCGCAGCTGTCTATGTACTTCAGCGCTTGCAATTTCCTACAAAATTCTGCTTGAAGAAACGTCTTTAATTCTTCCCAGGATGATATTTGTCTCGCAGATTTAGCTGCTTTCTCCGCTGTACCCTTTAAAGACTGTTTCGCGAACTCAAACATCGTAACGGGTTTAAATTGTATAATGCGCTTATTCGTTCAAAATCATTTATCCATGTTTCAACTTTACAAGGACCACTTCATCAAATTTAGGAATAGTGTTTTCTAAATCCCGAAATTGTATGGGAAATGTCACATTGGTGCGTCGGTCATCCATATTATTTCTATCTTCATTATGGGAACTGCTTTCAAACGTCTTCGATTCCCGTAGAGCTTTAATTTCTTCTCTTATTCTATCTGCCTCTTCTCTTGCGTTACGCAATTCATCCTCAACGGAAATATCTCTGTCTCTACTTCGCGAACCGAATACATTTTTATTAATGCGGCGTAGGCTTATCTCAAGTCGCGAGAAAAATTCATCATCTTCGTCCTCTTTGTTAGCGTTTTGTCTGTCTCGCTTGCTTTTGTTTCCCATCAGTTAAACAATTCAAAATAACTTTATTAATCTCAATCGGCACTATGAGCAAATTCAATTTCGGTTTTGCTCCCACTTGTATGAGTAAATTATCGATTGACAAGTTTACCATAAATCACATAAACATAATTTTGAATTCAAAATATTGCTTCTTCCCGCTGTAACAATGCTTGTAACGGTAAACACTCGCGAGATAATTTAGTCGTCTGGTTTTATTAGGGTTGAATTAATAGTTAACAGTTAGACACAGCACATAATTATAAAGCAGCAGCTTATTAAATTTAAGAAATTTGTACACGACTTGTATAAGATATCGTCAGTAGTAAATGCACGCGGTGGAACTTTCTTTTCACGAACGGTTCACAAAACTTTACTTGTACAGTTGAATCTCTGATGCACTTAAAGGTCGTCGACGATATACACATGCGGTCTAAGTTTTTTCTTTTGAACTGTTCACTAAACTTGCCGGCCTTTACACCAAATTAAAATATAATTTAACACACGCACTAATTTTAATTTTACTGTCACTACTATGATGGATCAATCGTTGGTAGATCCCGGTTGAGCCCCCAATTTTGTCGGATCGTAATTTCTTTGATCCAACAGATATGTTCTTCAGACAAAATCTTACAATTTGTCACAACTACGCACGGATTAAAAATGAAAACACATCAACTTTAGTTTAAATAATTATAACAATTTTTACAATTTATTTCTATTCGTCTATACTTCACAATGCTCGCAACTTGAATGTCCCTCGTATCTTTTTGTTTTCCATCATCCAAAATTGTTAACCGTAATCTTCAACATTAATGCCAATAACCAGTTTATCCACTCTCTTCTCGAACCGTTAATTTTAAATAAGTAAAAGGGTGCTTCTGCAATTCTACCCATGTAGTAGCACAAGGTGGTCCCACATATATATATATATATATATATATATAGGGTTATCCAATTCAAGCTTGATAAAGTAAACTTAAAAAAAAACACACAAAATATTCGGAATGTATTGTAATTTTTATTTCATTTTACAGATTGATCCTTGCCATTTTTAGTTAAACAAGATATCATTCAAATGTCCTCCACGGGACTTCTTACAGGCCTTGATTCTTTTGAGGTAATTTTCATTTTCAATGACTTTTCGGCACATTTCGGGCGGTATCTCGGCCATTACCTTACGAATATTAGTTTTCAATTCGTCAAGAGTTTGAGGATTGTTTGCGTAAACACGATCTTTCGCGTAGCCCCACAAAAAGAAATCCAAAGGCGTTAAATCACAGGATCTTGGAGGCCAATTGACATCAGCCAATCGCGAAATCAAACGTCCAGGAAATTTCTCTTGCAAAAGATCTCGATTTGCTCGTGTTACGTGACTGGTTGCTCCATCCTGCTGGAACCACATATCGTCAAGATCATAATCTTCGATTTTCGTAAAAAAATAATCGGTTAACATGCGGCCATAGCGCTCAGAATTAACGGTAACGGTTCGTCCATGGTTGTTCTCAAAAAATACGGCCCAATCACACCACCAGACCACAATGCGCACCAAACAGTGACTTTTTCCGGGTGTAATGGCTTCTCTACAATCAATTGTGGATTTTCTGAGCCCCAAATTCTACAGTTTTGCTTATTAACGTATCCACCAAGCGAAAAATGAGCTTCATCACTGAAGAAAATTTTGTTCGAAAAATCAGCATCGACGGCCTGTTTTTCCAACACCATGCTCCATATTCTTAAATGCTCCATATTCTTAAATGGCAGAATGTCAACTAAATAAATGACAGCGTACTTGACGTTTATCTTTGACAGATTTCTACTTTATCAACCTCGAATTGGATAACCCTGTATATATATATATATATATATATATATATATATATATATATATATATATATATATATATTCCTCTCTCTCTGGCTTTCACATCCCATGAAGGGATTTCGCTGCCTGCACTAAGGCCCTCCATCCATCTCGATCCACCGCTCTCGTCCTCCAGTTTCGACATCCTAATGTTCGAAGATCTTGTTCGATGGCGTCGCGCCAGTGTAGTCGGTGTCTTCCTCTACGACGTACTCCGGCTGGTTGTTGGTGGAACACTTTATTTATCATCCGTTGTTGTGGAGACCTTGTAACGTGGCCGAGCCATCTCACTCGATTGGATTTGATGAATCCGATAATATCGCTGCCTCCGAGGAGTTGCTTTTTTTCGTGATTCATACGAATCCGATATCCGTTGTTCGCAACTTTAATTGGACCAAAGATTGAACGGACAACCTTCCTTTCGAAGGTAGATAATAATCTACAATCGTTAGAGGTCATGGTCCAGCTCTCGCTTCCGAAAGCCAGCACAGGTCTTATAAGTGCTTTATAAAGTGCGAGCTTTCACGACTGCGATAGATGTTTCGATCGCAATAATCTTGATTTGGCGTAGAAAACTCGTTGTCCGGCAGCGATTCGGGCTTTTATTTCTGCCTGCATATCATTCGACGATGTTATAACTGACCCGAGGTATTTAAAGTTTTCGACGCTATCAAAGTTATGGTCGCCAATTCCGAGATTTGCCGTAGAGATGTTCCTAGGTGTTACTAAATATTTGGTTTTACTGCTGTTCACCTCCAAACCAAGTCTTCTTGCGCAGCGATCGAGCGGTATGAAACTATCTTTGATATCGCTAGGTCTTCGGCCAAGAAGCACGATATCATCTGCATATCCAAGAATTTGGCCTAATTTATTAAATATAAATCGCGAGGTTTCAATGTTGCTTTTCCTCACTACGTACTCAAGCGCAAGATTGAACAGCAAAGACGCGAGTGCATCACCCTGTCGAACACCAGATGTTATTTCAAAGGAGTCTGACACAGATCCTTCAATTACGATTCTACATACAGATCCGGATGTTGTTAATTTACACAGAGAAACGAGTTTCTCTGGGATTCCCAGGCATATGAGCGCGGCCCGAAAGGGATGAGTCTGGCAAGTACAACATTAGCCAACACTTTGTAAGCAGTGTTCAATAGAGCTATACCACGATAGTTTTCACATTTAAGACGGTCGCCTTTTTTATGCAACGGACATATGAGCGCAGTCTTCCAATTCTCCGGCAACTCTTCTTGGTCCCAGATACAAACGACGAGATCGTGTAAACTTGTTGCAAGAGTAGCGCCTCCGAGTTTAATTAATTCTGTGGGGATTCCATCGAGACCAGGTGCCTTGCCGTTTTTCAATCGATTAATAGCTGCGTCTACTTCCTCTACTGTGGGATATTCGACAAAGAACTCTTCACCTGGCGGAGCTATTGCTCTAATGGGGGTAACTTCGTCATTCCGATTTAGCAGATTTTGAAAGTAGGTTTGCCATACTGAGAGAACATCAGCCACGTTTGTTCTCAGCTCTCCATTCCCGTCTTTGATGGCTGTACTTCTTGGGTGGAAATCTTTAGTGAGATTCCTGACGTTAGCAAAACAGTCCCTTGAGTTTCCTAGTTCCGCTTGGAAGCTGATGTTTTCGATGCATAAACTCATATGTTCGCGCTTCTTTTGTCGAAAAAATTTAGTCGTGGCTTTCCTAGCGCGGAGATATTCTGCTAGAGTGCTTCTGGTATTGCGAGCCAACCATTTTTCACGAAGCGCTCGTTTATTTTCGACGACCCTTCGGCATTGATCATCGAACCAATCGTTGCGGGGCCTCGGAGGTCTTCTTCCGATGGTATTTTGCGCCGCGGTTGTTATGGCTGACTGTATAGCGTGCCACTGCTCCTGGATATTAGGAGGAGCTTCTTCATTGTTATGGTGCCGGTCTAAATAATTAGTGACAGCTGATTCGTAACTCTGCAGTGACGCTTGGTCTTTTAGAGCATCGATATTCCATCGAACGGTCTTTTGTGCTTGTCTGTTAAACGTAGATGACAGTTTGCACTTATACTTAAATATGACAAGCATGTGATCGCTGTCCATGTCTGCACCTCTGTAGGATCTAACGTCAGATATGCTGGTGGAGTGTCTCTTGGACACCATGACGTGATCGATTTGGTTTTCAGTTCTTCCATCATTCGATCTCCACGTTACTTTGTGGATTCTCTTATGTGGGAAAAACGTACTTGATACAACTAAGTTGTACGTTATTGCCAAGTCGGTGACGCGTTGGCCGTTGTTGTTACTAGTTAGATGCAGGCTGTTGGGACCGATGTGCGATGTATTTTCTGCACTCCTACCGATTTTTGCATTAAAGTCGCTCACGATGATTTTAATGTCGTGGTGCGGTATGTTGTTGATGACTTCCTCGAGCTCGACAAAGAAGAGATCTTTGATGTCATCTGATTTATCTTCGGTGGGTGCATGCACATTAACGATCGTGATGTTAAATTTCTTAGTGCGAAGTCTGACCGTGCATATCCGCATGTTGATGGGGCGGAAATCGATGATGTGGTGCTTCACGCGCCGATGGATGAGGAAGCCAACTCCAAATTCTCCTCCGTTCTGATGGCCGCTGTAGTGAAGAGTGTAACCATTGGTGGTGTCATGGATCCCACTCCCAGACCATCTAAGCTCTTGTAATGCAAGTACGTCTGATGTGTAACTCATTGCTTGGTTCGAGAGGTTTCGGAGATCTCCAGGTCTTAAGAGGCTAAGCACGTGTTCCATGTTCCCATTTTTAAAGCGTTGTCCGTGTAAAATTTCCGAGGTCAAGTTTGTGATGAATCCGATATGGTAATCCGAGGCCTTTGTTTAGGGTTCATAACTTAAATGTTTTTATGGGGGAACGTTGTTGGCCTGCCGCTCAACCCGCTTATTACGTGTGTGGGTCACGTACTGGTGAGAATCTTAAGGCATCCAGTCCTTCCTTGAAACACATTTATATAGCGAGCCGCTTGATACAAGACAGACGCCCGCTTCAGCCGCTCCTAACCTGGAGAACAGACGCTGGTTTGGATATATATATATATATATATATATATATATATATATATATATATATATATACAGTGTGTTGCATAACTATATAACCACTCGTTTTTTTGATTTTTTAAAATAACGGATTTAAAAATTTCCAAACTTTTAATGCAAAAAGTTGCGTAAAGATGAAATATATTAAATACAAAAAAAACCGTTACACTATTCAATAGTTTTAAACAAAAATAATAAATATTTGAATTTGCCTTGTTGCATAACTATATAACCACTTTTATTTCAATAACTTTAACTCAATAAAAAATTAATAAAAATAAATAAAAACAAAAATGTTAATATTTCGTTGGTCCACCTTTGTTTTCCGCTATAGCCAAAATACTATTCGACATGCTTCTAACCAACGAATGGATAATTTCGGGTGATATTTCCTCCCTACTTTTAATTCTTCTACAGTGTCAAATTGCTGGTTACCTTCGTAAATTTTTCTAACCAATATTCCCCAAAGATTTTCGATCGGATTTTGGTCTGGCGAACAAGCGGGCCAATCTAATACTGGTATGTAGTGTGTTTGAAACCATAATTTTGTACTCCGACTCGTATGTACTGGAGCATTATCTTGTTGGAAAATCCAGTTTTCATCTTGGTTTATGTACGAGAAAGGTAATATATAATTTTCTAACACGCCAATGTACTCTACGCTGTTCATTTTGGTGGATGGAAACGCTAAGGTAAAAGTTCTCGCTGAACAGAAAATCACCTGTAATTGATTAATGGGTTAGTTTTGATAAAATCGCATAGTTTTCATAACAACGAAACAATTGTTTGTTTTAATTACTTTTGACCAGTCGCGACTCATGTTTGCCCTAACAAATTCAAGACGGGCGGCTTTGTGCCGCGGCAATAACTTAGGCGCTGATATCGGTTTACTGTGTTTCAGATGTCCAGCAACTTTCAAACACCGACAGATTGTGCTCCGATACACATTTAATTTAAGGTCGCTTTTCAGGCGCTTAAGGCTTTTGAAAGTATTACTCGCGGCTTTAATCAACCCACGGGTTTCACGAAAACTCATCTTTTTTTGACCCTTCGCTTTTTTTGTCCCATAATTAACCGGATCTCTTAAAAAATTGCCAACTATAACATGGCTGCGGTTTAATTTTTGTCCGATTCGTCTTAACGAAAAACCTTCTTAGGAAAGGGCCAGAATTTTGCCTTTTTTCTTCGTCCGCTAAATATTTTCCACGTGGCATTATTTGTGTAAGACTGTAGTTGGAAGAAAGCAAAGTGAACTAATACTAAATTTTTATAATTTATAAAACTGAGCGATAAAAAACCATCAAAAGATCTACTGGTTATATAGTTATGCAACAAGGAAAATTCAAAGATTTATTATTTTTGTTTAAAACGATTGAATATTGTAACGGTTGTTTTTTGTATTTTATATATTTCATCCTTACGCAACTTTTTGCATTAAAAGTTTTGAAATTTTTAAACCCGTTATTTTAAAAAATCAAAAAACGAGTGGTTATATAGTTATGCAACACACTATATATATATATATATATATATATATATATATATATATATATATATATATATATATATATATATATATATATATATATATATATATATATATATATATATTCTCAAGACAAATAATTTCCGGTTCGAATAAAATTTGTAATGTATGTCGACTAGTTCCTTCCGATTTTATATACATATAAGAAAAGCGAATGTATAAAAAGGAAAAATCTATTTATTTTAAATAATATTTACGAGTTTAATTACGACGGCGAAGATCCTATTTTTGGTCGTCGATTATGATATTTATGATTTGTCGAAAATGACACATACTCATGTGTGATATAATAATTAAGAATTGCTATACGATGTTCTATGTCATGTGAATATTTCATATTTATTTATTTAACGTGTCTGTCTCGTAAAGATATCATGTGCTAATGAAAAGTTACCGCAGCCTATTCTTTCGTGTGTTATGTATTTATGTGTCTCGATTTTATTGTATATATATATATCTGAGGTATCACCCGGTGTAGCCTCGCATTTTATTATAAAATTCTTAATTTTTTATTTCTATTTCGCTCAAAACACGATAAATTAAAAAATTATGACATTTGACAACATCATTAGCGATCTATTAAATCAATAAGACAATTTAAAAAATAATTTAAATTTTAAAAATTCTTGAAGAAAATTTTTCTAACAGGTGGGTTTGGCTTCATTTTCATATCCAGATGATATATAAATAAAAATACATGAACATTAAGAAAATTATTTTGAAATATAGAGCAATAATTATTCAAATTATGAATACTACACGTAGAAGATGAAAGATTTGATTAGACAATCAAATACAAATTTTAAACCGCACGGAGGCGAATTTTAAGAAATCGTACTTGTTGAGCTTCTAAGGCTTAATGTATAACCCCGTTAAATTAGAACTCATTAAATCCAATGACTCAATATGTTATTGTTGAATTTTTATTTCGAGACGATAATGGATCTCCCCATACTAAATGTTTTAAGGATGTTATTACATTGTCTTACATGATAATGCGGAAACAGAAAAACCGTTCGATAACGTTATATATAGGGGGAGAGAGACAATATATAATGAATTTTGAATTATGAGTATTATTCTCGTCTTATATTTGTACGAATATTGAACGAGAATAAAATTTTCCAACAATAGACACCCTGATTAGAAAAAATATATTTTCTTTTGACTTTCGTAAGTCTCCCCTCTCTGGTTGTGTAATTCTTGTTTAAAGTCACGACACAATATCAATATGTGTATATTGTATACATTTGTATATACTCCGGTCCGACATATACACTCAACATCGAATTATGTTTTTTTCCGTAAAATTAATGACATCGACTTTGTTTAACATTTTCTTAAACATAAACACCGTTATAGAAAACATATATACACAATCCTTTTGTTTTCTTATTTAGATTTTCTTTAGAAAAAATAGATGAAAACAAAGTACCCAATTTAAATTTGGTCACTGGAAAATGATTAATACGATTGTTTATTTTTCTTAAAGAAAAACATGAATCGTCTTATATACATTTATTTGTTTTCTTAATATTATATTTGAAATAGAATTTGAGTCCTAATAATAGAAAATTTATATTATTTATAGTTAATAAAAAATACTAAAAATAAACGTTTTTTTTATATATTTTATTGACTTATTCTTAAGAAAATTTTAAGAAAACAAAAAAAATAATAATGTTTTTATTAAGTCGAAATATTTAAGAATATAAATGAGTCAAAAAAATTTATGATTTATAAATGTACAAAAATATAAAGATTTGTGGTATTTAAGACAATTTTAAAGAATCTGCGGAGACAACTACTATATAAAGGCGTATAATTGTCGACGAAAGATTTAATGTGTGAGATTTGCGATCGTCACCAGAATATCGTGTAATAATTACCAATATCAAATTTCATTGTAATTGTAGACGATTTTCTTTCACATTTATGGTGGTGCCGTTTCTAACAATCATAAATTGATGATCACGAACCAAATTAAATATGTATATTAAATATGTATGAAATGTATATGTATAGGTATTTGTAAAAACGTTGTCCATTTCTCGTTGAAGATTTTCCACTGCTCTTGGTTGAGATCCGTCTACTGACATAATTACAGTGTCGTCAGCGAACGTGCCGAATGTTTTATTCGTTGTAGGTATGTCCGCAGTATAAAGAAGGTAGAGTAGGGGACCCAATACGCTTCCCTGCGGAACTCCCACAATCGCTGGATAAAAGTCAGAACATTTTCTTCATGAATGACTCTGAATTGGCGATCAGAGAGGTATGATTCAAGCAGCTGGCAATAGTTTTGTGATAGCATTTTGCTCATCTTGAATGTCAATCCCTCATGCCAAACCCTATCAAAGGCCTACGGCGGGGCAGTATTTCTTTTCTTCTAACGCTTTCTCTATTACCGCAGTTATTCGATGGACTTGATCTATTGTGGAGTGGTTATTCCTGAATCCAAATTGAAAATCAGGAACGTTTACCATTGGCTTTAGACATTTTAGTAGCATTTTCTCGAACAGCTTTGATAAGGTCGGAAGCAGTGAGATTGGTCTGTATGATGTTACTTCTTCATCTGGTTTACCTGATTTCTTTAGAATAATTTTTTTGGCCATTTTGAAGCATTTGGGTACATACTTCAATCTCATACAGGCATTAAATAAGTATGTGATCAAGATGATTGCTTTACGTGGAAGTTCCTTGAATAGACCCGGTGATATTTCATTAATTCCTGGTGTTTTTTTATGATTAAGATTTTTGTCGATTTCTTCAGCAATTTCCATTGGCGTGACCCTTTTAAAGTCCTGATTTGGTTGATAAACAGGTGTTACATCAATGTTGGATTGAATGTCATGGGGTTGGAACAGTGCTGCAAGGTGTGGAGCAATGAATTCCGTTTTTTCACTGCCTTGAGGTCGTTTAAATCTTCTGGTTGCTTTCAATAACGAGGAGTCCTTATCCATTATTGGACTTAGCCCGCTTTTAAGTAGTTATCGAGGCAATTCTGTTTGTAATTTTTGATTAGCCTATTGACTTTGTTACTTATTCGATTAAAAGTTGTTTTGTCAGCGGGATTTCTGATGAGATGCCATATTCTCCTCGCCCCTTCTTCTTGCCTTGTTGAAATTGTTTGTTGTTCCAATTCTTCATTGCTTTTAATACTAACTTTTAATTCAACTAGCTCTTCCAATTGCTTTTTCAGTTTCTTTATTACTATAGCGCTTACTGACAATCGTACAGGAATGTAGTCAGATGTTAGGTCGTTAATTCCTTCGACTCTAGTGTAACTTAGCGGAATACCTTTTATGATGAAGAAATCCAGTAGATCTGGTATTTTTCCTGGTGTTTCCGTTTCCAGGAGAAATAAGCCTGGAACCCCAAGCTGTATGTTTTATATTGTAGTCCCCTCCAATAATCAATCTTGGACCGAGCTTATTGAAGACGTTATTAAATTGTAAGTTCGTTGGTGTATGCCGTGGAGGACAGTACGCTGCTGCAATATTTAGATCTGCGCCATTATATTGGTTTATGATAACAGTTGCTTGCAAATAGTTTTCACTATTTCAGCTGAACCTCCTCTGGTTCTTTCACTAGGATGGGTTGTCCAGTAGGAATTAAAACCCCTTATTCTGATAAAGCTTTTGTTGGAGAAGTGCGTCTCTGAAATCAGCGCAATATCAATGTTGTTTGTATGGAGAAATATTTCCAGTTCTTGGGCTCGTTGGTTCAACCCATTAGCGTTCCAAGTAACAATGCGTAGGAACGAGTTAATCATTTGTGAGTATATTGACTTTTTCGCTTGGTGGATAGATATAGATTTCCAGTTTTGCCACCCTCTCTGCTAAATGACGGAGTGACTGTGGAATTTGGCTAAATGAATTTGGCTATAATCCAACTGTGGATGGTGTGATTGTTGTTTGTGGTTTATCAACTTTTGTTTGTAATCGCTGCACTGCGCTTGTTGACTTTTAATTTTGTCCTGATATACACGGCATCTTTTATAATTTGCAGTATGCGCTTGTTGTTGACAAAGAGCATAAAGAAGGCGCGATATCTGGTGTTTTCTTGCATTTTGTCTCGTGGTGATTTTCCGCGCATTTAACGCATTTGGTTTTACGATATAGCAAACCAAATGCGTTAAATGCGCGGAAAATCAGAATAAAAATGTTTAATACTTTTTTTACCAACCTTTAGGGAATTTCAGTTTAGATGATTGACTTTTCATTATCAGCAAGACGACTTTTCTTTAAAAGGATACTCCATTGAAAATTTATTGTAATATTTCTAATTGGTACAAAACGGTTCTAGTTATCTTTCACATAAACAATCAAATTTACATATTGCGCCGACGACATAATTATAATTTCAAAATCCATTTATCCCGGATCATTTTCGTAATTATCCCTGATATAAAATTAAAATTGTTGCTTCTTGTTTTTTTTTTGTTTCTAAATTATTTCTGCTAATTGTGTTAAATAAATAAATAACCATCTAAATCTCAACCACTCTTCTAATTATCTACCAACCAAATATTCCCCTTACTTTTCTCTCCCCCTCCTCTTATTTCGTATGAATTAAAAACAAAAAGCAGATCACAGACAATCCGTATACACAATCCGTATAGCACACAAAAAATTGTGTTTTGTATCATTTTAATTTATCCAAAAACAACAAAACCCCTTTTGTGCAAAGGGTTAAACAATATATTAAATAGGGAAAAAGGTTATTAAAAATGGAAAAACTAACATAAATATATTTTCCTATATATAGATCAAAAGGAAATTTTTTTTTTTGTTTTCGTTGTTTTCAAACAAAAACAAAAATATTTGAGTGTTTTATTACTCATATGGTTTGTTAAAATTATTTTTTGATGTATTAATGAAATTGATACAAAATCCATTTGAATATCGTACATTATATATAATATATTAAGGAGTGGGGGTACACGAAAAGTATATTAGATTAGCTGATAATTAAAAGCATACTTAATTTCTGTCTTATATATTAAAAGTGTAAAAGAAAAGGAAACTGTAATAATATTTAATTTGTGGAGGGAGACAGGAAACACTCAAATTTTCGCGCTTCTTTTTCCGCTTAATAATAATTAATTTCACGCAATTTTATTGCAATGATTACCCCAAAAATTGAACTAACCGATGCATAAATATGGCCACCGTGTAGGCTTCTCGTCAGAACTAAACAACTGGCCTCTAAAGTTTTGGCCGAGCAGGATATTCAAACTAAGCCTTACGTGTTCGCTGGTTGAGTGATTTTTTTATTACTAAAAAGCTCATTCCAGATTTTTCACTTTTATAATTATAATAAGTATTTCTAGTAATTGAACGTTTATGGCTGCCTTGAGCTCAAGTAATGAGTTCCGTTGGTCGTAGAAATAACAATAATTCAAATATGGCAAAGGAATTAAAGGTTCTGCACATTTGTTAATTTTTATAATTTATAGACTCCTATGGCCATCCACCATACAAGTGCGAGGCTCCGCAAACCTTGGAAATTCCCGCTATGTAAATTTGAGTATCAAGCCAACGTTCACAGAATTGTCATTGCCAGTAGTTTCTGTACTCTATTGGCCAATTTATAACGAAGCATGAAGAGTCTCACTATCTCTATGAACCTGCTATCCAACTGATAAGGTAATGGGGCTATAGATTTAATAATCCTGGAGGCCAGCACTAGCTTGTGGCATTTGTCAAAATGTTCGTATATCCCTATTTAAATGCTACATAGGGAAATGCATAAATGAAAAGTTAAATTTTTCATTTCAAATCGTTATGAACGGACTCGGTACACATGGCCGGTTTGCGAAGAATTGCTCTATTTTGCAACGGAACTGATACACTTCCCATGTCGCTATGTCAAATTTACATAGCGTGAATTCTGACGATTAACGGATTCTTCTACTCGCACCGTAGATGGGCATTGGAGTCTAGGGCAACAGAAGTTGACTAAATTAGCAAATTTGCGGTCGTTCTAAATCCTTGGACGGTAGAATATTTTTACTTGTAAACGGTACAAGTGCGTTTCTCGTGTCAAATTTATTTAAATTGTGCACTGAGAGAAATTCTCCTTTCGTATTGAAAATTTGAAATTGTAATTATTGCTATAAAATGATACTGTTATCTAAACAAGCAATTTCTCATATTAATCGTAGTTTGTTGATATGACCATAAATTGTTTTATTAACAACTAATATTCCTCGATATACATGTTGTCACATTAACAGAACAATTGTAATCTTTTTTGTCATTAAAGAACAAATTTGAAAGGAGTTTCTCGATATGAAAAATTGTTTGTCAATTTTTTTTTTATTATTTTTATGATAAACAAACTTTCATATAGAAATCGCATGTATGCATTAATTACAACAAAATTCAAGGTTACTAGGAGGTTGACAATTGCGTAGCGAATCATAATAATTCGCTAAGGCAGTGTGATGATACTTTGTATGTAAGTTCAAAGTATTTTTAATATTTTTGTAGTTTGGTCACTGCAGTATGATGAGACGTCCGAATTTTTTTATATAAAGAATTCAATGTTTCATAGTTCGAAACCAAACTCCCAACGTCTTGGTAACCTCACCTCGATGTAAAAAAAATTCTGATTTTAATATCTGTTTATCACTCAGAATAAATCAAAATTTCATATAGAAACATTTTTCTTGCAGAAATAATGTAAATTATGTCTAAATAAGCAATGCCCTGCTTTCATATGGAACTACTTGATCATCGATATGATATGAAATACAATTACTTTGACAGAAATGATTATCTTTATGTGTCTTTCATTCGATCGAATCAAAAGAATTATGCTGTTATATAGAAAACTCGTTTTATTGAATCGAAATTTTATTTTATTATTATTCTGAAAGTATACTATCAAATTAACAGCAAACAAATTATAATGGAAGTACTATCATTATAATAAATATTATGATCGGTTGACTATCGATAGCATTTTTTTTAAAACGATGGTAATTTTTTTAATGCGATAGTGTTTTTCTCTCAGTGTGGTGATTCCCATGATATATGGGATTGGTTACTTGTGCTCGAGACAGCCAAAAGGGTGCAGGACACAATGTTACTCTCCAAAATATTGTTTTGAATGGGAATTGGAAGTGTGGGATGAGAAAGTCAAGGGAGTATGGCATGAAAGTCTGCTCAATGCTTTGCTCAAAGATTCATAAGAAAGAGTTGCATTTTGCACGCAGCTCTTACAAAATTTTGCACTTGGCTCTAATTCTCGGTACCGCTCCCCTGTAAAGGCAATGATGCCGTCTGTGCAAAATCTGCACTAAACAGTCACTCGTAATGGGTGTATCGGTTTCTCCATGTCTACGTGTGGATTTTCTGAGCCTCAAATGGTTGCCTGTTGATGTAACCTCCGAGTTGGTTGTCGTTGATGATGATGGATGCTGAGACACATTCTGAGCAACAGCTTCAATGTTCTCGGCTATGTACGCGCTGCACGTGCACGTGTTGGTTTATGCAATAAAAATTGCCCTGTAGACATTTCATTTCTACTGAATTTTCCATGTAAATTTCTTACGGTTTGGGTGAGAAGACTCACCACTTTGAAAGAAAGTTTTCATTATTTTCCAATTACTAATTTTCTGTCATAACACGAATAACGTAAGTGATGCCACACTCGAAACAACCGGTAGTTGGAATTGCAAACGCTTGATGGATGAGCCACTCGTTACTAGACAAAATCCAAACGATTGCATTTTGATATTCTTTTCTTCTACAAAAGTTGTCCCATAAACGGATTACGAGAGATAATTTTTGAATTTTCTCAAAAGTGCTGAAAATGGCACGAAAGTATCTAAGTACTTTTATACAGCCAGAGTATCGAAAAAACCTAGTAGGCGTTACAGTATGCACAATTTTTGTTATAATGACTCCTTTGTTTCGTTTTGTCATCAAATTAACGACGTTCGCGTTCGCCAATAATTGTTGGGTTAAGTCGTCGTGAAATTTTACCTGTTTTTACTGTATGTTTCAACATTCATCCATACGTCATTATATCAGGTACATCAACATTCCCAATATTTTACAATTCCAATTCTGAGGAGAATTCAGATGAGTATTTCTCAGTATCATAGATACGAACGATACTTCCCGAAACTTCAAAATTAATCTCGGCGGTGCTTGAACCTAATGCAGATTCAACAGTTTGCTTGAGAGAGGTGAAAAAATTGGTCACAATGACAGGAAAGTACTCTCTGAACCTCTATCAACTCCACCAAAATATTTAACCAACTTTACATAAGCGAATTGCGTTCTTGCACCACATTTAATAGACAGCAGCATTTAACAACACCGACGAAAATTTTTTGTAAATCGCATCACGTAAAATTTTTCGCCGATTCGAATTTTCCGAGCAATTTTAATTTGACATAACATCTAAGAACAGTTTTAAAATAATGCAAACATACAAAAAATTTCTATTTGTACAGGGTTTACTGAACAGAGGAGACATTTTATGATCTTTCTATATGTAATCCTACTCCGGAGGCTCCTACTGTCTAGGAGCCAAAATAATTAACCTCTCAAGGCCATGAAAAGTAGGATGGTACATTTCCTGAATAAAAATAATTTTCTGTCTCCGCTGCAATTCAAACAAGCTATTTCAACAGTTCTGGAACAAATAAGTTAGAGCGTTGATTTAGGGGTGAAGTCATCTGGTCTGTTTGTCGATATGACTAAAGCTTTTGATAGAGTAGACCATTCGATTCTCTTAAGGAAAATTGAAGAATTGCCAATACGGCAGGAGTTCCTCATAGGGATCGGTGTTGCGACCCCTGTTGTTCCTTGTTTACGTGTATGGAATTTTCCGACGCCCTTTTGCAGGCTCCCTCACAGCTTAACATATCAGAGATCGAACACGATTTAGATTTACTGGCGGAATGGCTAAGCTCACAACTTACTTTTGAGTGAGAAAACTAAAATTATACATTTTAGGGATAGGCAGGAACTACCTGATGCTCTTTCTTTCCATGGTTCCTTCGACTGGCTGTTTTGTAGTGTAGTAAATGAAATTAGATATTTGGATATTTTAAATGATGCAACTCTAAACTGGAAGGCGCACAGCGTTATACCTACAGAGGATAGTTTATTATGCCCTAGTTTATTCTATTCTTCTCTACATGCTGACGTGGTGCGGGAGTGCCTGTACAACATTAATGAATTCGTTTGTGGTTCGACAGAAACATATTATCCGGTTAATAACTTTTCATGATGAGCTAGACATTCTGCCACTGAGACACTTGTTTGGCTTCGAGGTCTTAAAAATTTTCTATATATTACGAGTGGAAATAACTTTGCCACTTGTTCCGGCTACAGTCTTCGATTGAACTCGCAATACAGAAAACATATCCCTAACTGAAAGCTAGATTTTTATAGACAGTAATTCTCAATCTGGTTTCACCCATTATCTTAAACAATTTACCGATTGAAATTAGAATGCCTGGGGGGCATCTCTGTCCTCTCTGAAGCCCTCAAACAGTATTAACAGCAATAAACTTGCAGGTTTCGACGCGATAAAATGATGCAGCAGTATGGTTTGTGTTTTATGTGGGAATAAAATACACACTTTTCATGACCCGATTAAGACGCATACGTGGAAGGAGCGGTTTTCGGCCTGAACGATCGACGGAAGGAAGCTTCATCGATTTCAGATGGTATTGTTTTTTCTCGCTTCTTCGTCTGTGTTGTTCCATGTGGTGCTGTTGATGATGGGCCATCGGTTGATTGTTGTAACTCTGATGTTGATTGTTGAATATCGAGCGGTGTTGGAACAACGTCATCATAGGGAGTTGGAATGATTAATGATGGTATTGATTGAACGCCTTCTGAATTAACAACATCATTCAGACGAATTGATTGAGGTTATTCTATCGGAATTATAGTTGTGTCATCCGTTTTTTTTGTTCGACGTAGTTGTTGTAGTTTGACGTTGTAACTGATCAACATGACGTCTCATTGATTGGTCTTGTTCGGTCTGTATAGAATATAAAATAGGCCCTGTTGTTCTGGTAATGGAAGCCGGTATCCATTTTGGACCCGACGAATAGTTTCGCGCCCAAACTGTCGAATCCTCAGACAGTTTTCATGGTTAGTCGACCACTGGTTTGGTCTTGTGAACACGAATATTGTCGGTATGAAGATGATCAAAGAAAGTTCGAATACGACGGTTAAATAGGAGCATGATGGTGGTGCAGGAACTTTGCCAAACGATGTTGGATATCGCCAGAACTGTCTTTCTTCAGGAAATCTTTTGTTGCTTTGACCATTTTCTCCGCCTGCCCGCATTTGAACGTGGATGCCATGGAGCCACGTACACTGAACGAATACCATTCGTATCACAGAACTGTGGGAATTCTGCGAAATCGAACGTTGTGCCGTTGTCACTCACTATTGTCTCTGGAATTCCATGAGTGGCAAATATCTTGCGAGGAGCGTGTATGCCACAAGCAGCTGACGTTGTGGTAACTTAAACTACTTCCAAAAACTTGTAATACGAATCGACCAGTATAAAATAAGTCTTACCGTGGTGAGGTCCGGCATAATCGATATGGATTCTCGACCAAGGGTTTGTCATCTCGGACGGCTTGGTTGACACTTCTTACAAAGACGTACAATCTTTTCGATGTCCGCGTCTAGTTTGGGCCACCACATTTAATTTCTCGTCAGTGACTTCATTCTCACAATACCTGGATTAGCCGTATGTAGAGCGGACAAAATTTGTGCACGGTGGCATGGTGGAATTATTACCCGGTAACCCCAAAGAAGGCATCCTTTGAGTGTGCTCACTTCAGCACGACGAACCCAAAATGGCTGGAATTGTTCAATGGGCTTATACACTGGCCATCCATTCAGTGTCCACTGAAGAATTTGCGAGAGAACCGGGTCTTTGGTTGTCGAAGCGGCAATGTCATCGGCATGAACAGTAGGCTTGTAGGCCGTATCTATAAGTAGCATTTCTTCTTCCTCTGTGACGATCGAACTGCCCGAAATTGGAAGTCTACTAAGACGGTCAGCATTCCCCACATCCTTCCCGGCACGGTAGACGAGTTTGAAAGTGTATGCGTTCAGGAAAGTACTACAACGAATCATTCTCGGCGATAGCATCTGTGGAGTTGAAAGATCTGCCAGAGCCTCGCGATCACCTTGGCTGTATCGTCGTTCCGTTTCGGTCATCGTTCTCTAGTGGTAAGCTATGGGACGCTCTGTCGTTCCCACTTGATGTGACAGAATGACGCCAATTCCGTATGGGGAAGCATCACATACTAGGAACAAAGGGTACGTCTCACTAAATAGCATTAGGACGTTGGGGATACCAGCCTGACTAAATCATTGGAAAATTTCAATCAACTTCTGGCGCAAATCGGTGTCGGGCGATGCGATGACGATGATATCGTCGAAATACGCTATAACTCCTTGAAACCCTCGAAGTAGATTCTCCATGAAATTCTAGAAAATTCCTGGCGCGGTACGAATACCGAATTGGAGTCTGTTGACCTTAAACGCACCCTTGTGTGTAGTAATTGTTTGTACTAGCGTAGATGCATCGTCTACAATGAGCTGTTGGTACGCTTGAGCGAGGTCGAGTTTTGCACGCACCGAACCACTGATGGAACCGGGCAACAATGTGGTGTGAGAGCTTTATTCACTGTTGATTTATAATCGCCGCAAATTCTCACGCTGCCATCGGACTTCGGAACAGGAACTATAGGCGTAGTCCAATCGCTGTATTCGATCGGCTCCAAAATACCTGATGAATTAATTTATCTAAATTTATCGTGCTGGCAAACGAAGCGGAATGACATTTGGATCTACTTGTAGAACAACAGGAGGCCCACTGTTCAAACCCACCTCAGGTGAAAATAAATGACTATATGTCACCAGTACATCGGGAAAAGCTGTCTCTGTGATTAAATGTACTCCTTGAATGGAAATCCCTAAAAACTCGAACCAATCGACGCCAAGAACACTGGTTTTGTTCCCGGTGGTGATGTAATGGTAGACTGGAAACTGATTTACCGTTGTACTGTACATCTATGTCCAAACATCCCAAAATGTCGATTGGATTCCGTTGGAAATCAACCAGTTTCAATTTTACCTCACGAAGTGGTGCTGATTTCGGAAAAACTCTTTTGAATATTGTCTCGGATATGATCGTGTGTCTCGAGTCTGAATCCACTACAAAACGACACGGAAAATGGTTTATGTTGACGGTAGCAGTAGTATTAACAGTAGAAGGATTCGCAACATGTTTCACTTCTATGTAACGACGATTCGATCGTTTTTGGTTCTTTTAGGTTTGTTGCGGTTGCCGTGGTTGCTTGCCATCGCGCGACATACCCTTTGGAGATGTCCCATTATACCACAGAAGGATCCCAAAAAATTTTGGAACTTCATTAACAGTAAGAAAAAGGTATCTGGTTTTCCGTCGAATATGTCTTACCAGACCTCCATCGCCAGTCAGCCGTCTGATATTTGCAATTTGTTTGCCAAATTCTTTGCATCGGTCTACAAGCCGATTAGATCGATAAACACCGGGTCTCTTACTACTTCCACCTCCATTGTATTTCATTTAAAATTTACCGAACAAGAGGTTCAGGATCAACTGCTCCTTCTCGACGTTAGTAAAGGAGCGGGTTACGAAGGTTTCCACCGTTCCTATTCAAACGTTGTGCTGTAAGTCTGGCCCCTGCAGTTAAATTCTTGTTTAACGGAAGCCTTCGTCGTGGTTTTTTCCGGATCCCTGGAAAATCGCATGTATTCATCCAATTTTCAAGGCGGGTAATAGAAGTGAGGTTAGTAATTATCGTGGGATCGTCATCCTCTCTGTCTTACCCAAACTGTTTGAGTCCATGGTTTACAGAGTATTGCACTTCCATACCAAGAGACTTATTTCGCCTTTTCAGCATGGATTTTACTCCGGTTGGTCTACCGTGTCTAACTTGTCCTCTTTTTGTGGTCATTTATTTGACAGTTTAAACTCCAAGCAGCAGCTTGACGTTGTCTATACCGACTTCGCAAAGGCTTTCGATGTTATTGATCACTCTATTCTTATTAGCAAGTTGGAGAGTCTCGATTGCCATTTCATTCCCATCGACTGGTTGCGCTCTTATCTTTCAGATCGCTGGCAATCCGTAAGGATTAAGGATTCTTTCTCCCCATTATTTCGGGCGCCATCCGGCGTACACCAGGGTAATCATATTGGTCCACTGTTATTTTCATTATTCATTGACTACGTTGTAAAATGTTTTAAGTTTGCCAACTGCCTCCTCTTCGCGGGTGACATGAAGATTTTCGCCCGGGTCTCTAGCGTGTTACTGCAAATTGTTACAAGATGACTTAAACCGCTTCTGCAGTTGGTCAATCAACAACATACTCCCTTTAAACGTCCGAAAATGCAAAAATCTTTCTTTCTTCCGTATCCGCTCGCCCGTTTTTTATCAATATCAACTGTACAACAAAACCATTGATCGGATTGATTTCATTTCGGATCTTGGCGTGACCTTTGAATCTAACGCCCCATTTACCAGACATGTTAACGCCATTATTTCAAAGTCGTGCATCACTTGGTTTCATTAAACGAAACTGCAAGGACTTTAGTGACGCGTTAACTTTGACATAATTATACGTATGCTATGTTTGCTCTATTTTGGAGTATGCATTTCCTGTTTGGTCATCCTCCTACCAATGTTATTCTGAGAGGATTGAGAATATCTAGAAACAGTTTATTTTGTTTGCGGTACGACGTTTACCATCCATGCGTGCTGTGGATTACGTTCTTCCACCTTATCGGAATCGATGCAATCTTTTTAAACTGCAACGTCTAGATAATCGCCGAGATGTAGCTTTCGCGCTATTCCTGCGTCGATTGTATCGAGTTACTAGCACGTATCAACTTCTATGCTCCCGAACGTCGGATTCGTCAACGCGATGGAGCTTTATTCATATCGACCGAGCATTAACCAACTACGGTCTTTCTGATCCAATTCCGAGGGTATCGCGGGTATTTAATAAGGTCTACGAAGCTTTTGATTATAACTTGTCGAAAGATTCATTTAAGAAAGCTTTGTATAACCTTTTTAAGTCGAGCTGATGTAATGTAATTTTTTACCAATTGTTTTGTTGTGCCGATGGTAGTTACTGTAGGCACCATTTATAAATAAATAAATAAATATTCCGATTTGTTCGAAAAAATGCGTGCGCAAACATTAAACAACATTTAACGCTAAATCAACAACTCTGGTATTGCGTTCCGTGCCTGTATATAGTATGCCCATTAGTGGATGTGCAATTTTGGAATCGCAAATCCAACAAATATTTATGCCGTACTTATCCGATTTCCTTGTACTGATGTACTGAATATGTGAGCAATGAGCTCTGCAAGGCATCAGTTGCTCATCAACTGTCAAATTTTCTGATGGTATGTAATACTTGTCCAGATTATATAATATAATTATGGCTTCCCCATCACGAATGGGGCAGAGCTTATCCCCATACTTCGTGTTGATTTGTCATCGAAACGTAAGAAGCTCAGTATATTCTCAAAACGAATAAGACACATGGTGGCTTTGAAAATTGGCGATCAGTACAACGGATCCCAGAAACTTCTGTAATTTTTTTAGTTCCATTTTAAATGTCCAGCAGTAATCAACAAACCCATAAACGCATATAATTCTTCCTCATCCAAGTCCTACCTTTTGTTTATTTACACCTAATACTTTTTTTGCTTCCGCGTTTGTGTACTATAATTTTGCAAACTGAATCAGTTATAAACAACAGTTTGAAACAATCCACTGGGTTTTCAATGTTACATTCGGGTGGAAGGATCACCTTGTCTACAGCTCCACGTATGATGTTATGACCACTTGTTTTTGCTTGAACAAACGGAATTTTATTCCATTTTGAACTATCTCTATCGATAAAATTTTGAGCAGGAACAGATTCCATTTGGTTGGAAGCACATAATTTTGTTTTGAGTCATAAAACGAAATTATTGCATTTTAGGGATACTCCATCGTCGTATCGTCAGACAACATATCACACATTCGAATGTAGCAAAAACTATAACATGCAGTGCCCTTCTAATGATTGCTTCCTAGTAAACACAGTTGATGAATTTCGATATCTAGGTATTATTATTGATCGAGATTTAAATTGGAAAGCGTATACATAAGGGCTAAAGTCTAGACTATTATTGGTCTCTAGGAAAATGTATATGTTCTACGACTATTTGCTCCACAATATTTACTTAGAATGATCTACTTTGCATTAGCGGACTCAATTCTGCAATATGGCTTATTATGTTGGGGTAGTGCGTGCAATGCCACGCTACATCCTATCTACGTGCGACAAAAGCAGTTAATCACAATTATGTGCTTCAAACCATATTTTTATCGCCATCGTGGCCATTATTTCAAACTCTCAGTATACTGCCACTACGGCATATATACGTTTTTAAGGTTCTAAGAATATTTTATGTCAAAAGTGGAAATAATTTTGTGACCCATGCAGGTTATAATCTCAGGTCGAATCATACCTTTTTAAAACATATTCCAAAATTTAGATTAGACCTACGGAAAAACTTTTTTAATATCGTTGCACCAATTATTTTCAACAATTTACCTTTGGATATTCGAAAGTGCAGCAGCTTTTCTAGCTTTTCAAAACACCTTTAAAATGGATCCATCAAACTAAAAATATTGACCATCTTTTTCAATTATTAGTTTAAAAATTGTTCGCGTGCGTCTCACAATGATAACTCAAATACGGGAAGGATAATGAAAGAAGGAAAAATTATTTAAATGTAGTATTTTAAGAGGCTTTAATATATCCATGTGTAATGAATTTAGAATAATAGTTTTAATTATCTATTATTATCTATTATACATATGCTATTAATTTTAAACGTAAATTATATTGTTTTTATTTCTTATTTTTGTAAATAGAAGTTAAATATTTATTTTTGTTTTGTAATTTAGAATCTGTTGACCAGTCACGTGATCTATTTGATCCAATGGTCCACTTATCTTACCTTCTGAAACTTTTTTAGTCTTAAAATTATTGTACATACTAGTTTTTATTTATTATAATTATAATAAAGATGGTAATGAAATTAAAAAAAAAAAAAAAAAAAAAAATATTTCACCTTGATGATATTTCAACTCTAATGCTGATCAGAGTGGTCTATATCATCCTCAACTTCAGATTCTGCGGAAATAATTTTCTTTTCGGAATCACTCACATGCACGTTCACATCATTTTGTGGTTCTGCAATAACGATTGCATCCTCTTCATGAATTTCGTCTAAAATTCTAATTCTTCCAATTCGAAAATTTCAGCTATGGTTAGTGCTCTGTTTGTCATTTTCTGTATTGCAACACTCACTTCACTAAATGAGACACACTGAATTAAAACACTCGCTTTTCAAAACAATTATGCATTCACTATTAGCTAACTTCACCTTATTATTTCATTTATATTATATTTATAATAAATAAGCATAGAGACTAACAGGCTCTGTTGGTTATTGGGATTGTAAATAATGGCTGAGCATCACTAGGGGAGAGGTGCTATAAAGTAGACACTTTTGATATTTTTGATAAAAATTAGTATATACAAATCGTTATTACAATTTTTTTGAAATGTTTATTTACGTTTATTGCTTTTCTACAATCAATGATAAGCTCGTTCTTTACCGTAAATGATTTTTAATGGTGATATTAAATTTAGGGAAACTAGTCGATTTTTATCTTCTTTATATTGGCTTTGACTTTCGCGTCAGCGAGTCGTTTGTTTTTTTCCTCATTATATATTTTTAATAGTTTTTATTTCAATGGTCAAAATGGAAAAAACAAATATTTTGGACTGGCCTTTTAGCAGTTCTATTCGAAGTCATTCCTGTAAATTGGAATCGTAAATCGGAAATTGTATGTTTTTGTTGCTGGAGTGAAACACTGCCCCCCCCCCCCCCCCCCCCCCAGTGGAACGTTAAAGTACCCCAACCATGAATTTGAAGAAAGGTAATATTGCGCTTGGCTTCGTAGCTTTTGGCATAAATTCGATGTATTTATTGCTGCTTGCCTGGTTATCATACAATGCTATATGCATGTCGATCGTGCATGATTTTGGTGCAATTCAGAACAACACAAACTTTTGAAGGTGATCCTTACAAATTCCACATAAAACTTTTGGAGGAAACTATAAACTGCACCCTTGTTATAAATGAGCTTTGATGCTCAAAATGGGGTGTGCGCTTTTGAAAAATTGTATACTGTATAAAAATAAATAAATAAATAAATAAAATAAAATAAAAAACCTGATCACATATCCAACACGAATTGTTATATACATTTTTTTGGTGCCGAAACCCGGGACAGATAAGTATACCAATTTGCTATACTTGAGTAAAAGCCTGCATTATTAATCTAAGTAAAAACAATATAATAAATTTAATATAATAAAACAACGTATACGTGTTAATTGTCGGAAGTGACGAGTTTATTGAAACCGCGTGGTCATAATATTGTGTGAAGTGATTATCAAAATGGATGACAATTTTCAAAAATTAATAAAGTTGCGTGATTTAGCCCATAGTCAAATCAAACAGATTTCGCAATTTGCCAATACAATAAATAATGATACAAGGATGGAGGCAATTACCGTGCGTCGTGATTTGCTTGAATGTCGTTATCGCACCTTCGGTGAGCTAGAACACCAGCTATTTGATGGTCCCAATTATGCATCAATCAGTGAAGCGGTTGATGAGCTGTATTGCGAAGTAGAAGAGCGTCTATTGCGGGCATGTATTGGCTATAAACAACGGGAAGAAATCAGTCCACATAACTTAAATGTGACACTGGCGCAATTTGTAGAGTAGCAACGGTCGTTCTATGAGGGAGTTAATAGTTCGTCAGCCCAAGCACGCCTTCCAAAGATAACAATCGCTCCGTTTTGTGGAAAATATCAATATTGGCCGTCATTTCATGACCTTTTTACGACAACTGTCCACGATAGTAAAACTCTTAGTAATGTGCACAAAGTTCAAATTCTAAGTGGATTACTAAAGGGTGATGCCGCGTCTCTGATCCGCCATATTAAGATCACTGACGCCAACTACACAGAGGCGTGGGAAAACTTTGTAAGCGATACGATAAACTAAATCCTATCATCCATTCATACATTCAATCCTTTGTTGCTCAAAAATCGTGTCAACAAGCAAATGGAAGGGAATTAAGGCATATAGCAGAACATGCTGACGAAGTTGTCCGTGGATTACGAGCGCTGCGTCGCGAGGCCGAGACACGTGACCCCTGGCTAATTCATATCATGTTGTCAAAGGTCGATAATGAGTCCAGGCAACTTTGGGCAAAACATTCACTTGATCTTAAGTTTCCATCGTTCAGCGAATTCTTGAACTTTCTGATCGTGAGATGCGATACATTGGAAATGTATGAGCCTAGTACTCAAAATTTAACCACACCCAGGATAAAACCAGCATTCAGAAGCTTCCTAACTAGTAGTGAAGCTACAAGTGTATGCATAGTGTGTAAGAGCGTACATCTTCTTTTCAAGTGTCCTACATTTAAAAATATGCCGCTAGAATCTCGTAACAAAACAGTGATTGAAAACGAATTATGCCATAATTGTTTGCGTAAGGGTCATCTTAGTGAAAAGTGCTACAACAAGACATGATTGTAATAAACGCCACCACACCTTGCTTCACAATGGTCATCTAAAATCAGCAATATCATCCATAGATCAAACACCAATCACAAATCATCACGTTCGTTGCGAGGACCCACCAAAACCGAATGCAACTGGCATAATTCCCAATAAACCAGATAGCCACATAGCGGTATCTGATAGTAGTGAGAAAACTGTATTACACACCTTCTATGCAACTCACGATACCATCCTGCCGACAGCAGTAGTACATGTAACATCATGTTCAGGAGAACTACACCCAGCTAGAATATTGCTTGACTCAGGCTCACAAATGTCCTTTGTGACAGAATCTTGCATACAACGCCTAGGCCTAAATCGAACGCACTCATCCATTTTAATCAACGGTCTAGCATCAACGCCAGCTGGAGTTACGAAGGGGAAAGCTGTATTAACTTTAAGATCACGTGTAGATAAACATTACACTCTTACACTGGAAGCGCATATCTTGCCACAAATCGCCAAATTCGTGCCTACGAAATTACATCCATTTGCAAACCATCCAATTCTAACGTCATTAAAGTTAGCAGATCCCGAATTCCATAACCATAAGGAAATAGATATATTGGCAGGTGCTGATATATTCTTCGAACTACTAAATCCGGAACGGAAGAAAATTACTGGTCTGCCCACTCTCCAGAACTCGAAATTTGGGTGGCTAGTCGCAGGTACTTTAAAATCCGATCCTGCCGAGACTACAAATGTTCACGCTGGTATTGCAACAGCCACCGTAACCAATCATGGAGCAGACGTCAGCATGCTGTTGAAGAAATTTTGGGAACTCGAAGAAATTCCAAGCCAATCGTCTCCTAATGTTATCGACAGCTGGGTTGAAAAACATAATGTTCAAACCACTACACGAGAAACCAATGGGAGATTTTGTGTCAGACTTCCATTTAAACATCCAAGACCAAAATTAGGAAGCTCCTGGCAAGCAGCACGACGAAGGTTGTTGACCATGGAAAGGAAATTCACCACATCACCAGAATTTTGCAAGAGCTACAAACAATTCATGCAAGAGTCCATAGAGTTAGGTCATATGAGTCACCTACCCTGGTCAAAGGTTCCTGTTGACGACGATGACAAATACTTCATCCCACATCATGCAGTGTTGAAATCAGCCAGTAGCACCACCAAACTACGAGTAGTGTTCGATGCTTCCAGTCAATCTACCACGTCAGTAGCACTCAACGATATCCTGCAAATCGGACCCAAAATCCAGCAAGACTTAACAACGATTCTATTACAATTTCGCAAACCACTCATTTCATTTGTCGCCGATATCGAGAAGATATACCGTCAGGACAAGGTTGACTCAACAGATGCAAATTACCAACTAATTCTATGGCGGGAGAGCCCGAAGGAGTCAATAAACGCCTACAAGCTAAACACAGTCACATACGGTACAGCATGTGCTCCATATTTAGCAGTTCGATTCTGCAACGATCTGCTGAGGAGTTTAAGGATGTATATCCTAATGCATCCCAAGCAATTTGCACAAATTTCTATGTCGACGATTTACTGACGAGCTGTGATTCTGTAGAGGATGCCAAGTGTCTAAAAACCAATATTATTACCATTTTAGGCAACAGTGGGTTTCAGCTAAGGAAATGGCGATCTAACTCACCCAAATTCCTGCAGTCGTTCTCCCAACAAAAAATCGAAGAAACACCGAAGTTAATAGAAGATGATCCTGCAATCAAAACATTGGAAATAGTGTGGCACGCAGAAACTGATACATTCCAATTCAAAGTGCAGCATACCGACGACAATATTGTGTGGACAAAACGAAGAATATTGTCAGCTGCATCGAAAGTGTATGATCCTCTCGGATGGTTATCACCCGTAATCATTCTGTTCAAGATCATTATGCAAAAAATTTGGCTGCCCAAACTAGATTGGGATTCGCCGTTACCAGAGACGATAATCAAGACTTGGAAGGACGTTCATGACAATATGGTTCAGCTAACTAACATTAGCATTCCCAGATGCTTGACAAATAACCCGAAGCCAAGGTCAATACAATTACATGCATTTTGTGATGCATCTGAAGCCACATATGGAAGTGTCATCTATTTGAGGGCTGAAGACGAACAGGGTAACATCACAGTAACCATCATAGGTGCGAAGAGCAAAGTTGCACCACTAAAGCAACTCTCATTACCACGCTTGGAACTATGCGGGGCAGTCCTAGTATGCGACTTAGTCAAGTTTTGCGTTCAATCCTTACAGTACGAAAATATCACGATCCATGCCTGGACCGACTCAATGATTGTGCTCCACTGGTTATCCGACGTTCCGCGCAGATGTAATAGTTTTGTTGCCAATAGAACGTCACGAATCCTCGATCTAATACCTCGTAGCAGTTGGGCACATATCAAGTCAAGTCAGAGCCCAGCTGATCATATCACTCGGGGAGTGAAACCACACACAATGTCAGATTTAAGCCAGTGGTGGCAAGGTCCAAAATGGTTAGCGAATCCACAACATAGTTGGCCTCGAGATGATTAGCCAACGTTAACCAGCAATCAAAATACATTGGAAGAGCGTTCCAGATTTATCAAGGTGTTTGTCGAAACGTCTGAAACCGAAAACATAATTACGCAGCTCGCAGCGAAACATTCATCTTGGTTCAGACTGCGCAAAGTTACGGCATACATACTGCGTTTTGGTAAATCCAAATCATTGCGTCATATTAATCAACAAGGCGTTATCATCCATCCTTTGGAGCTTATAGTGACTCGGAAACGGTCATAATTCGTAATGTGCAGCAAACAAGTTTCAAGGCAGAATTATCAACGATCTCGGCGGGAAATCCACTATCCAAGAACCACCATCTTTCGTCCTTAGATCCATTTATTGATGATAGCGGCATCTTGCGTGTTGGAGGACGGTTAAACCATTCGCAATTGAGTTATTCTTGCAAGCACCCAATCATCTTACCGAAAGATCATCCAATCAATGAATTAATCATTCGTGAAATCCATATATCAAATTTGCACGCCGACAATTCATTAGTATTGAGTGCAGTAAGGCTACGATACTGGATGATTGAAGCCCGTTACACAATAAAACGATGCATCAAGACTTGTGTAATTTGTATTCGCCATCGTTCCAAAAGGATCGAACCGAAGATGGGTGATTTACCCGCAGAGCGCTGCACTATAAGTCGACCATTCCTTAAATCAGGCTTGGACTATGCTGGCCCAATAACCATAAAAACCAGTAAACGTAAAAACGCTCCCACAGAGAAGGCATACATTGCAACGTTTGTCTGCCTTTGTGTCAAGGCGGTCCATTTGGAGGTGGTATCCAGTTTGGATACAGAACATTTTTTGGCTGCATTCAAGAGATTTATAGCTCGCAGAGGACTGCCCGAAGAAATTTGGTGCGACAACGGTACCACATTTATTGGCGCCGACCGAGAATTACGAAGACTTCGACAACAAATCATCAGTCAACAAAAACACGAATTAATCTCCAATTTATCATTACAGAAAAACATAAAATTCCAGTTTAGTCCACCTCGCGCGCCCAATTTTGGGGGTTTGTGGGAAGCCACAGTAAAATCTGTCAAGCACCATTTGACACGGGTCATGTATGTCAACGCTACGTACGAGGAATTAACAACGGTCATCACACAAATTGAGTCGATTCTCAACTCGCGTCCATTATGCGGAATTGATGATGATCCGACAAACATGCAAATATTGTCCCCAGGCCATTTCCTCATTGGCCAACCATTAATTGCCATCCCGGAACCCAGCTTGAATGACATACCAATGACCAAACTCTCCCGATGGCAAAACTTGCAACGTCGAGTACAAGGATTTTATAAATATTGGTCGAGAGATTATTTGTCGACACTACAACACCGCTACAAATGGAAGAGGGCATCCCAACAGTTATCCATCGATGATGTTGTGTTAATCCACGATGACAACTTGCATTCTTCTCGATGGCTACTTGGTCGGATCATTAAGATCCATCCGGGCGCCGATGGCATTGTGCGAGTAGTCACCGACAAAACCAGTCACAGTGAACTTAAACGGCCAGTCAACAAACTGGTGAAACTACCAATCAAAACAACATGAGGCCACTGTGACCCATTACAACCAATTCACAACACAATTTCAGTCATTCATCCACGACAATGACGTATCAAAATCTTGAGATATTCTATCAAGAATCCTCAACCTGTGGGAGTATGTTCATGAGAACAGCCATTATTCTCGGTACGCCAGGTAACCCCTGAAAAACCACATACACAATTATATTTTATTATTATTAAAATTTATTGTAACAATTTCGTGTTTTGACGTTTTATACAGGTCAATTCACAATGTAGTAATGTATAGACACATTTGTGTATAGTTTGGCCATCTGCCAAAAATTATGTTAAACTTTAGTATATAGAGACCTCTATTTTGTGATAGATTCACCAAACAATAAAAACCTTTTACTAAGCATGTTTGAATATCACACGGTAGATGTCACTATAACAGAATTATTGTAAATTTGTAAAATAAAATGTTTTGTCATTCTAAAAAAGTAAAAAGTACCTTCAGCGTATAAACACCGATGAAAAAACCTGATCACATATCCAACACGGATTGTTATATGAAGGCGGCTTCAGATAGTTTTTAAAAGTCCCACAAACACCCACATCTAGTGGTTGCATACGGTGAGTGCAATGTGGTGGGAAGGAAAGTAGCACAATACCATTTGCCATAAATAATTGACGTCAGAGAGGTATGGCACACATCCAGCCGCTTTTGTTTCCATGTCCCAAACTGTCTGGTGGAGCACCATGCAAAAACATATCTTTATAGCCGGTTGGCTACCGTTCGTTGCGGGCCCTTTCACCGATACCAAAATTTAATGCGAGGTGCCGGTTGGCCACCCGTATCGTTGTGACCTTGTGCGGTCTGGCGTTGCGGGGCCTTTCCCCGATACCACAAAATAGAAATAAAAACAGATCGCTTGTTTATATAAGATAGCCTCGTGTTAGGCTACCTGTTGCGGAGTGATTACTGTGAATGCCTCCGTAAAGTATACGGTACTCGTCGTATTTATACGGCACCGTTAGCAAAATGCGTTATCAACCAACGGGTTGATATGCGTTTCCGGTGAAAAAACCCAGGGCACCGTTAATAAAATGTGCCACCCCTTCGTACCAATGTGTTATCCAAGGATAAAATGCAACACCCGTGGATTAATATTCGCTTCGATCGAATTTTGATTTCCACCAGACCACGACAAGAAAGCTCGTAGCCCGCACCCCACTTGAATCCACAATCACTGATAATGCCCACAAACAAAATAATTACGTAAACCACACAATTAGTTCTGGTTATCACTACTTTCACAATGGAGGGTTCAATTTTTGCCCAAAAAAAAACTATATTTTGAAATAATATGTGTCTTTCGGCTTTATTATATGAACTTCACCAAAAAATTTATTATTTTACTATACAAAAACCTTTTGCTCCGCTTACAAAAACTAAACTTATTTTTATATAAAGCAATTATTATTTTAATTTTTAATTATCAACACTTTTCATAAAAAAACAAATCATTTTCTTGATTCTCAAACTCGACTATCTATCAAAAATCACAAAACTCGAATGCCGACAAGAAAAAAAATCTTCTTGCGCCACATAGCGAGAGCGACGCGCAAAACATTCTAGAAAAATAATCTCTCTTCTCTGTTTTTCGTTTATATCAATTTGCATTGATATAAGCGAGAAGCATATAAGAAAAACATTTTTCTAAAACGTTTTACTTTACACACGCTCGATACACATTGTTCTCTCCCTCTCCCATTTTCATACAATTACCAACCAAACAGAAAGAAACACACAGGAATCCATCCACCATTAACCACGTTTAGACAGCAATAAACCCGGACGCAAGAAACCGTGGAGAATAGAAACACACAAAATTACAAAAATGGTCTTGTTAAGACAACACAGTCGTAACAAGTATGATTTCATAGCGTTTTTCATAGCTCCAAGAAGCGTCGGGGTAATCTAGTTTAAGCATCCAGAACCAATCCTCGGCAGTTTTTGACAAAAATATGTGTGTGACTTTAGTTAAATGCATTTGCGGCCGCATGATTTTTGATTATTTGCTCAAACCGATAAACAAAATCATGTACATTTGTGGTATTGCTACCATCAAAGGACAAATTCCATTTCTGTCGAATTTTATAGAAATCAGACAAGAAACTTCAATTGCATAAATTTTTGTCTCGCGGTATAAGTGGCGGCTGATACACGAAATTTTGATTTTCGTTAAGAAATCCGTGATTCTGTTTGATATTTTGTTATTTTTGATCAAATGTCCGGAGTAGATGCTGTCGAGATTTCTCGGTCAGGTGACTAGAAGGCATCCCCGAAGCAAATTGAAAATTTGACTCGCGTTTTCTCGTTTCGGATGCTTGATCGCATTGTACTGATGGAGAGATGTTCTCCGTAACTTTGGATAATTGACTATGCAGTAGGGGCAACATTGAGATCCTCATTTGGTCTCGCATTAATAACACTTTGAATGGGTTCAGTATTTGCTTATTTTTTTGATCTTGGGATTACTTCCATAACTTCCCATACCATTTATGTTCCCTAAGTAAAGAGGTAAAAATTGCACTACGGTACTGATTGCCACCGAATATTACTTTTTAAAGAGCAAAATTTAAAATTCCTCAGATGATGAAGGTCCTTCTTGAAGCGCTAGATTTGAGACTTCGTCTAACTGATCGCGACAGGACTATGTCTCAGCATCGGGATAACCGCTGGCTTAAATTTTTTACCTGACCTTTCTGTAACCAGCAACTTTGTTATAGGCGTCAATTGCTTTGCTTGATAGACCTCTTACTTGAAATTCTATACTTTTGCCTCAGAGTCCTAAAAATGAAAAAGAAACCAAAAATAAATTTAATTAGCATAAGCGGGCCTAGCCGTTACACATGTTGGACAGGCTCCTCTGGCCTGAATGTCTTTTAAGACTATACCTAAAATAAAAAAATACAAACTGTTCAAGGTTTAATTATCATACGAGATGTGTCTTAAAACACGCGATATTTGACCTTAAGACCATATGGTTTATGATCTTGAGGTCCCTGCTCGGCGCCATTTTTGTTATGCATCACCTTGCACATAGCACGTCTAAATTCGATAATATGCCGCTGCACTCGCCAAGAACCAGAAAGCCTACTCCAAATTCTCATTCATTCTAATGGCCGCTGTAATAAAGAGTGAAATCCGAAAGGTTCTGGAAATCTCCAGATTTTAGAAGGCGTACTACGTTCCATATGTTCTCAGTTTATAGTGTTTTTTGCGTACATTTTCTGAGGTCGTTGTTGTGATGAATCTGATAAATTAATCCGAGGCTGTTGTATAGGGTTCATAATTAGATGGTTTTATGATAGGAAAGCGATTTCGCTTATCAACAATTTAAAATAAAGCGACTAAGGTGTGGCTTTGAATTTTATAATTACTTTTTCGCACGAGAATGAATGTGTCAATCAATCGAGTTTAAAAAGCCTTTAAGGCAGACATTGAATTCGCTCAAATATGTACGTACGTTGTTATTTCACATATTAAATAACATAATTTGTCTGCGAGCCGTTAATGTATGATATTTCGGTTGGGATCCGCGGGCCAAAGAATTTTAGCCGGCCCGCGAGCCGTAGGTTGCCGACCCCCTGAGCTAGTTTCAGTATCCTCTGTATTTTAAGGTATATGTATACCTTAAAATATAGAGAGTACCTGGTGGTTTTATATAAGGATTTTCTAAGACTATGTGAGTCCACTAAACTGTTGACCAATCAATATTGATTGAAAACGGCTTTGCTATATAGAAAAGCAGAGTTTTTATCACTCATTTTAAAATAACGCCAGACTTGTTTTTCCGATTGTATTAGGCAATCAAATAAATAAATGTTTTAAGTTATAATGAGAAACTCTGCGAACTGCTAGAAATTATAAACTATGCAATAATAAACGTCCTAATTGGCCTAGGTTTAGGCCTATGGTTTTATTTGATTAAATTATTTTTATGATAACCGGATCATGTATTGTGGCTTAAATCTAAATTTTAGATGTCCTCAGCTATATCCAATACTGAGCTTGTTTCAATTCCAAATCAGTGAATTTCCGTTAATCAGTCCGAATACATCGTATGAAGGTGTACTGGATATGATGGACAATTTATTCTCCACATAACTTTACGTCTGATAGTTCAGACCAATTTCCAACTCATTGTTTAATCAATTAATTCCAAACATTATAATTTTGATACATTTTACATAAAATGTAGGCAAAAATCTATTTCGTAGTTATTAGATCACATTTTAAAATCGCAATGTCGAGACTATCTTGTGCCCTCTAGCCCTCACTCTATTTTCTAATTTAAAATAAAAATAGAAACACAACTGTGACCCTAAACTACAAGTTTACTATACTATATTGTACAGTTTTATGTATTATTCCTAATCACAAATATTGTGCAATAACAATATTTTGTTTTATTATTAACTCGATTAAAATGCTTTGACGTAACGTTTCTAAATCTTTTACAATTATTTAGATTTGCCATCCACACATCGTCTTTATACGAACAAAGTTTTATATATGTTTTCTTTAAAATAACAAACTTTTCTTTCCTTTTATCACAATTTTCATTTTCTTTCTCGTTTCAAAAATTTTTATAAAGAAATTAAAATTTTCTTTAAAAAACTTCTCATTCCAAAATCTTCTTAATTTTCATCAACAAAAAAAAAATACAAAAAAGGAAAAATATATAAGAAAAACACATTTCATTTTCTTATTTGTGCAAATAAAATAATTTTCTTTGAAGTAAAATAATGAAAATAGAATTTTCTTAATTTTTTTATCGTTTTTAATGACAAAACATAAAGAATTCTTTTAAGAAAATAGAAAAAAGCTACTTGATGACGAATCGAAAAATAATATAAAATAAATAAACAAATAAGAAAATAAATAACACGAAGAATCAATATTTTTTCTTTTCATTTAAAAAGAAAAAATGAATTCATAACTTTTCTTCTTAAATATAATAAAATGAGATGAAACGTAATGAAGTAAATAAGAGTATATTGATAAATGAAATTAGTTTGGAATCTGTACTCAACTCCTACGTCGCCACCCTCACCCCCCATAAAAAAAACATTTATTTTCAAAATTTTGCTACAAATAATATGGAGATTATTATTTGCAGTTTTTTAGTTACTTTATATACCAAGCTGGTAAGTTTCATACTCGTATGATGGCATTCCGGAAAACTTTACTGTATACATTTTAAATTTTGAGCGCACCCCATATATGTATATTGACCACCGGATATGAAAGGAATACCTCGCGTATTCAATATGTTCATTCTCCTGTATGTTTTCCTTTTTCGGTGTGTGTGTATGTGTGTGTGTGCACATTTGTATTAACTATTATTCTGCAGAAAAATAGCAAAGAAAAAAATCCTTTTTTAGTTTTTTTCTATTCAAGTTCTTATATTATATTTTTCTTTTGATATGGAAAACGAAAATTTTATTTTTTCATATTTTGTTTTTATATTATATGCGCAAAAACAAATGAAAATTCCTCGAAAAAAATTTGGATAAATAAAGATAAACGTAATTTTTCATTTTTCATGTACTCAACAAAAAAAAATTCATTTTCTAACTTTCCCATATACTTATTATGTTTTTTGCATTTTTTTTATGAGTGGTTTTTGGTAAGACTTTGTCTGTATTCTCTTTTATTTCAAAAATTTTAAAATAATAACAAACAAAAACTTTTGTAATTGAATTAAACAAAAAAAATATTTCCTTTTTTTCTTCACTTTTCCGGAGCTTTATTTCTAAATTTCAACATTATCTTTTATGTAGTGATGTAATCATAAATTTACTAATTTTACTAATTATTAGATCAGAGTTCTAAAGATTTTATGGGAATTTTTTTAAAACTAAAATTTTCTCAGCAAACAAATATTTCATTTCCTTATCTAATGAATTATTCAATGGCGTGGCACAGTTCCTACTTAGTGGTCGAATACTTTGAGTGATGAGTGTGTGCTTGAGTAGTGAGCCCTTTTAATGAAAATTAAATAAATGTCCCACGTTTGTAGCCGGTTTCAAAATCTTTTCACAGATTTCTCTAATACATTGAATTTAAAATATTTTTACAAATCATGCACGAAGATCAAAGGAAAGGAATAATTTACCTCTATCAATGTATTATGGTCAGGAAAAATTACAGAAAATGCTGACCCAGAAATATTGCAATAAATGCATTTTTCCTGGAGCTTTATGGTATTGACCTAACACTCAAAAATTCGGTGTTTCTGAAACACCGAATCGGTGTTCAATGGAGTCCATCCTCCAAATAGGTGTTTTATTTATTATTTTACTGGATAAGATCGTATTTATTTCTTTCGACGTATTAAAAACCCCAGTGGGAATTAATTGTATTATATTTATTGGTGTTAGAGAACTAAAATTGGGGTTTTTGGTTTTATCTTTTATGGGGTAACTTATTATTAAGTTGGATATTATATTTATTATTCAGCTTAAGGCAATGTTTTGTATTTCTGAATAAAAATTTAAAATTTGTTTTGGGGAACAATTCAAACTAATTGTTTGGGTAATAATTAAATATGTGATCTGGAACTATTAGATAATATATTTGGTAAGGTAACTCGAATTTGCATATAAAACAATAAAAATTCAAACTTAAAAATTATTGCTAAGCTTTCGACATCATTATCAAAGCATAATAAGCTTTGATAATGATGTCGAATTGACACCCAAAGCTTAGCAATTAATTATTTTAATTTTACAATCTGAGCTATATACCAATAAAAACATACATATTTAAAAATATGTCCATTTTTACTTAATTCTAAAATATAACATTGAGACATATGCAAACTCAACTGTTCTTGTGCTCTTGATTCAATTCAAAAGTTTTTTCCTGCCAGTCGGTGTAGAATACACTTTGAAGTTTATTGGTAAGAGATTTACAAATATTGGAAAAATTATTCATATTTCGTGCCAGTTTCTTAAAAAACTTGTGTTTGCTTTCGAATCGCTTTGTAGAATGAATGTTAGGAGGGCCCATTTTGCTGGCTATAAGAGGATAATGAATAAACAAATGGTGCTGTGGTATTAATGGTACCAGATACTATTAAAGTTAGCCGATATTTCCCAGCCAAAAGTAAAACAAAAAATCGATAATGCAGATAGTGTGTTTGCTTCAAGATAGTATGCAGATAGTGTGTTTTCAAATTTCAGGTCAATTTTCATGTGGGGAGCTCGGAAAAACTCGATTGAATATATCGTACACACAAAATTTGAAAATTTCTAAATATTGACCATTTAAAGTGTCATGGTTGGAAATAAATTAGAATATAAGGTCTTAATGATGCTCACACCTGGAAAAAATTTCAGGTCAATTTCCATGTGGGGAGCTTGGGAAAACTCGATTGAAAATATCGTATACACAAAATTTGAAAATTTCTAAAAGTTGACCATTTAAAGTGTCATGATTGGAAATAGATTCAAATCATAGATCTTATTGATGTTCACACCTGGACAATCTTTTAGGTCAATATCCAAGTGGGGAGCTTGGGAAAACTCAATTTAAAATATCGCATACACAAAATTTGAAAATTTCTAAACATTGATCATTTAAAGTGTCATGGTTGGGAACAGATTCAAACCAAAGATCTTTATAATGTTCACACCTGGAAAATAATTCACATCAATGTCCAGGTGGAAAACTCGATTGAATATATCGCACACATTAAATTTGAAAATTTCTAAATATTGATGGTTGATGGCTCTCCACATGGAAATTAACATCAATAAGACCTTTGATTTGAATCTATTTGCAACCATGACACTTTAAACAGCCAATATTTAGAAATTTTCGAATTTTGTGAGTGCGATATATTCAATCAAGTTTTTCCGAGCTCCCCACATGGAAATTGACTTTCAATTATTTCCAAGTGTGAACATCATTAAGACCTTTGATTTGAATCTATTTCCAACCATGACACTTTAAACATCCAATATTTAGAAATTTTAAAATTTTGTGTGTGTGATATATTCAATCGAGTTTTCCCGAGCTTCGCACATGAAAATTGACCTGAAATTTTTTCCAGGTGTGAACATTACTACGACCTATAATTTGAATCTATCTCCAATCGAGACACTTTAAATGATCAATTTTTAGAAATTTTCAAATTTTGTGTGTGCGATATATTCAATCGAGTATTCCCGAGCTGCCCACATGCAAATTGTCCTAAAAAAATTTCCAGGTGTGAACATCAATAGAACTATGAATGTATTTCCAACCATGACACTTTAAACAGCCAATATTTAGAAATTTTCAAATTTTGTGTATGCGATATTTTCAATTGAGTTTTCCCGAGCTCCCCACAGGGAAATTGACCTGAAAATTTTTCCAGGTGTGAACATCAATAGACATATGATCTGAATCTATTTCCAATCATAACACTTTAAATGGTCAATTTTTAGAAATTTTCAAATTTTGTGGGTACGATATATTCAATCGAGTTTTCCCGAGCTCCCCACATGGAAATTGACCTAAAAAAATTTCCAGGCGTGAAAATCAATAGACCTTTGATTTGAATCTATTTCCAATCATGACACTTTAAACAGCCAATATTTAGAAATTTTCAAATTTTGTGGGTACGATATATTCAACCCAGTTTTCCCGAGCTCCCCACATGGAAATTGTCCTAAAAACATTTCCAGGTGTGAAAATCAATAGACCTATGATTTGAATCTATTTCCAACCATGACTATTTAAACAGCCAATATTTAGAAAGTTTCAAATTTTGTATGTGCGATATATTCAATCGAGTTTTCCCGAGTTCCCTACATGGAAATTGACCTGAAATTTTTTCCGGGTATGAGCATCATTAAGAACGTGTTGCTAATACGACATGTTGCTAATACGATCAATAATTTCTTTAGAATTAATATTATTTCTATAAATCAACGGCAAGATAGGTTTCTATAAAGAAATGGCAATAATAGGTAGAATTAAACGATTCAGAAAGACCGTATAACGAGTTGGCACTCAAGCTATCGTGAGATAAAGAAAATATTTATTTGACATTTTATTTTAGGCGAAAATTTACCTTCAAATCAAATCTCAATTCCAACATCCATCCAAGGTTCCAAAATTGTATTATAACCGATTCGTTTAATGTCTGGTATATGGCATAACATTATGAGGTAAATATTTTCTAATAAGCTGTTAATTTCTTGAGGTAAATTTAATGCCCGAAAATAGAAAGCAGAAATTTTGTATATAATTGTTTTGAGCCTAAAGGGTTTGCTGTTTCAAACTCATCCACATACAGTTGTTACGTCATTGTTGGATTTGGATTTAAATAAAATTCGCTTATTTTAAAATATGAGCCATCTGAAATATTACATTAAAACTGTTCACATTATTATGAGAATCCCAGAATCGATCACGTCTGATATCAATTGATATTGACTTAGGATATGACACAATTTCAGCAGTACGCTTGCACCTTATAAGAAGTTAGACAATTTTGTAAGGGATTTTTTATAAAAATAAGCTCATTTTTTATAATTGATGAATCTACAAGTTTAGTTTCAATACATCTAGAAATATTCGCAGTTAAATTTGTAACACTAACAAATGTTTTATTAATTTTAGTATCTACTATAGTTAAAGAACAAACTTCATCTACAAATTTCCTGACTAATTCACTTAAATCAAATTTAGTAATTTCAAAATCAAAACTGAAATGTTTAGAATTGATTTGGGTGACTAAGTTTGTAAAAGTTTCCTGAGTTTGTTTTCATATTTCAATCCAAAGTCAAGAAGAATCTGCCAAAATATAAAAGTTTTAAAATTTGTACAGTTGTACTCAAAGTACCTTATATTCGAAATATTATTTATTACCAGGCCCGGTGTGTCGAGAAACCTGGGGAATTTTAAAAGTAAATCAGCAGAACCAGTTCGTTTTTCAGCCAAATAATATCAACGGAAAAGTGGTGTCCGGAAATTTTATTTATTTCCGGAGCCATCTCTAGTTCCATCCAGCCTTCGCATATCCAAGTGAAAGAGTGCTTAAATAGAAAAACAAAATCTGGTCACTTTCACAATTTTATATGGCGGCCCCTTGACCCTGGGTTTCGATATAATTTTCAAATTTTAATTAAATCTAGGAACTACAAACAATGCTCAAATGTGTATATCAGTTCAAAATACATACCAAAATAAATTTTTGTAATGATTCTTTTGCCTTACCCACACAATCGTGTGGGCAGGCAGGAAAATGGATATAAGTGTACAAATTTTCAATAAAATTGTTTTATTTTCAAAAATTAGTAAGACAATCTTCCAACCTTGGGAACCAATCACTTTCAAATTTTAGAAAGTGTTATTTTCAGAGGAAGATACACGAGGGTTCAAATTCTCTAGAAAGTCACGTTTCCTTTCAAAATCGTATATGGTTTCTCTACTTCTCTACCGTGTGGTCTGAGTATATTCAAATTTTAACAGAAAGTTTTGTCACCGTTGCATTGTATAGAAATATAGTAAAAAAAATTGATTATTTTCACAATTGTTTATGACAGCTTCTCGACTCTAGAGTTCGATCACAAATGTTCAATAAGATTCAAATTTTCAATAAAATTGAGTTATTTTCAAAAATAAGTAAAACAGTCCTCCGACCTTGGGGTCCAATCACTTTCAAATTTTAAAAGAAAGTGTTGTCTACAGAGGAAGGTAGACGTGGGTTAAAATTCTCTAGAAAATCACGTTTCTTTCTAAAATTGTATATGGTTTCTCTACGGTGTGGTCTGATTACATCCAAATTTTAACAGAAAGTTTTGTCACCCGAGATGCACGTGTGTGGAAATACTAAAAAAATTATTTATTTTCACAATTTTTTGGCAGCTTCTCGACTCTAGAATTCGATCACTTCCAAATTTTAATAGAAAGTGTTGTAACCGGGGATGCACCTCCGATGCTTGGGTTCAGTCTCTTCCAAATTTTAATAGAGAGTGTTGTTACTGGAGATAGGCTTCAGTAGTTGACACTTAGGCCAATTTTGGCCTAGTGTGATAACACGCATTCACGCCACATCATTAACCCATTCAATTATTCACCTACTCACACCACTACAGTATACCACCTGCACATTGCAAACTCCATGCCAACCTGTAAATTGGCGTGGACGGTGGGTGGACGCTGAATTCTGCGCTCCATCAGTTGGTCTTAGTTGTGTTTATTAACATCACCGATTGTAATCGATGATGAAAACTCGATTTGCATCTAGCCTCTGATGGGATTCAAACCCAGTACCTCCCGGTCCAAGTGGATATGCACTAGTGAGAAAATTTTCAATAATTTCCGGTTATTTTTAAAATTCTGTGTGACAGGGGCGAAGTGTCCATATAAGCTACGGAAGCACTGCATCCCTTTCAAAAATCACTATCGTTATAAAATAAAATTTCAAATTTGATTTATTTTATGTATAACACGTTAGATTAAAAATATTTTTTTTTTCATAATAATACATATACACTATTATGCCTTACAGGTCTGCACATATAGATATCTAGTTTAATGCAATTAACTTTAAAAATATTTTGTATATTTCTTTCCTACTTTGATTTCTCATTATAATTTATACACATCATCCACCTTCTCTGATACACATCATTCACTATTGCATAGTGCATCATTGAACCAAAATAAAAACAAATACGAATACTCTCGTTGATTTATAGCATGCGTCTTGCATCCAACGCAACAAAACAGAATAACAAAAGCTATTCTCTCTGATGGAAGCTGCTTTTAGTTTAGCTTTGCCTTATTTCCCTTCAGCGTATATTATTAACAAAATTAATTATCGATGTGTATGTGTTTTATCTATTCATAGATTTGTTTATACTCTCACTTGTTACTCTCAGAATACGCTGCAAACTAAACAACAGCTTATTAAGAAAATACTGAAATGAATTATTTGTTTTCAATTTTGCACAAATTAACTTCTCATGTTCTCGTGAAGCGACAAGTGATCGGTTTATTGAAACATTTATTAAAAAAGGTAATAAAGGTGTGATTAGGGATAAATTTGCGATTTTTTGGGAAAAAACTAAAGCTGTCGTGGAAATTGATGAAACGTGCACCACTCGAGTGAGAATCACACTCGAAATCATCAAAGATTTAAAAACGTCTTACAGAAAATTATTTTTTGAAATAATTGATCATATTTCAACCCATTTAAGTACTAGATTTCAAAATATTGAGAAGTGAATTAATTGTTGTATATAGCGATGAGAACTTTTTGGACAAATCAATATTAGAGATGTTAGAATTTCTAAAGGCAATGATTTAATAAGTTCATTCAATGAAGTATCACCCTTATTTCGACTATTCTTAACGATTCCATCTACAAGTGTATCATCCGAAAGAAGCTTTTCTGCTTTACGTAGAATTACAACTTATTGAAGAAGTACTATTGGAGATGAACGGCTTTCTCATGTTTCGTTAATTTCTATTAAAAAGAAACTATTGTCTCAGTTAAAATGTCACCAGATTTCTATACATTAATTTGTAATGAAAATTTTTGTTTTTAAAAAGAATCGTCAAATTGAATTATATTTTAAATAAATCTTGTAAATCAAACATTTTTATGTTGTCAATAAAAATCAGGCTTAATTTAATTTTACTAGTTATTGTGTATTTTAGGTCTAATTTTTTATATTTTGATATGAAAGTATAAAAATATGAGATTATTTCATCAATTTGTCTGATAATTTGGCTCAACAATACTTTTTTATTCTAAATTCCAAGAAAGTTAAAACTCCATTTTATTAACGCAGATTCCTTTACTTTGCAGTGCACGAGTCCTATGCTGTGTGAGTTTCTCGACCTTGGGTTCCGATCACTTGCCAATTTTAATAGAAAATATTTTTATTGATTTTCATTAAAATCCAGTTAAATTCAAAATTAAATATTCCAACCGATCGACCCTGATGTTCAAAGCCACCAAAGATTTGTGTGCAAAGTTTCAATAAAATCGGGTTTTGGAAAAGGCTCAAAAATTTATTGCAAGATTTGGTCGCCACAAACCAATACGCCTCGAAGCTCAAATAGCAAATTTATACATAAATAAGCATGTATGTGTTAAAGAAAAATCATTTTTCATTATATCTGTACTTGGTCAAGATAGATAAGGGCCTCAAACGAATATATATTACCGTAGTTCAGCAATATAGAATACGACCGATGAATTTTTTCCAATCTTCAAATCAAAATATATTGTCAATCCGTACATACTCGCGCAGTTTCCGAGCCAATTTGAAGACGTACGGTACGAGTATATATTTGGCTTTATGGTATACTTCTCAGTTACTTGAGCCGTGCCCTGCCGATTAGGTCCTGGCCAATATTATTCACTTATTTAATGTTGAATCCTCTAATGGTACTCCAATACAAGATTACGCTTTTCCGATTTTTTTCTTTTAATTCTTCTTTCATTCTAAACATGTGATCCACCTTGTGGTGATATAATTTTAATTAACAGAAAATATTTGCTTTTGGAAAATACAACAATAATTCTATGTAAGTGTTTTCTTTATATTTTTTATTTTTCAATACGTCTCGTATAATATAACAAGACCCCAGTTCAACCAACAACAACAAACAATAAAATGTTTTTGCATACGACGAATGCCTACAAACCACGGCATAAAGAAAATACAAAACAATGTTCAAATACTGCTTATAAACGTAGATAGGTATATGCAGCAATAGTATTCGGGTGCGCCGCGCACTTGATGATTTTCCATTATTTTTATTTTCATTGAAGAGTAGCACAGTAATTTTCACTATTTCTGCTACAATTCGGGGGGCTACTATAAATAATTATCCTCAGTGCCAAAAATCATATATGAGGGACAGTGGCATTTACTCTCTCATATTTATATATGTACAAGCATATGCTAAAAATCAATTAAAAAATCACATCAAATTAAAAAATAAAATAAATTGAAATTTTATGACAGCGAAATGTCCTTAAACATCCCTTCGATTAAATTTTATTCTCGACAAGCATCAAATAAATTTCACGGGGTGAATAATATGATGAACGACAACAACATATGTCTTAATAAAAACTGAAAAAAATTAATTATTAATCTTATTAATAGGATTTTCAATTTTTTATTATTTTATTTCGGTGGGGTGAATTCCACAAAATTGTTGTATTTCCCGTATAACAACATATTTTCCTTTGCTATTGTTTCGAATAAAGAAGAGAAGAAAATTGCGCGCGCGAATCCAAATCCTGGAAAAATAATGATTACACCACAAGATATATTTGTAATGAGTATCGGGTACACGCACAATCGGTATATAATAAGCGAAAAGATCAAACAATATTTCTTTATGATTATTGATAATGCATGTATCCAATTTTCTTTGCATGGAAAATCACCACCACACACAATGACAAGGGAATTCGTATACAAATTTCTCGGATATTGTGTTCCATCAAAAAAAACTTTATGTGACAAAAAATGGGAGAAATGTGAAATAAAATCCCAAACCCCAATTGAATTTCCAATTTCACTGCTTTATTGTGTACTTGTGTAATGTGTGTGTGTGTATACATATATTTGTTCTCTTCAAATAACTAAATTTAGGACTTATTCCTTATACTCATCTTTATATGAAATGAGGATGAGTTGTGTGTTATTTACGTGTACCAAAGACTAATAAAAAGTTGTAATATCATCGTAGAATAACAAAACAAGCGTGATAAATGACAAATCGGGGTGGTATCAAATTCCCGCCGCATATTACAAACGAAAAGTCAAAATTTATGCATTGTCACAATTCTTCTTGTTGTTGCTGTGGGAAATGCGCAATGCTAACGAGAATATCATTGATATTATATTAAATAGCATTGTCAATTCATGTGTATACTGGAACCAGCAACAATGCGATTCATTTTTCCTTAGTTGCGCACTCACAATCCTTATATGAGTGGTACATATTGCTTTAATATTTTAATATCCGTGTGATAATTCCGTGGAAATTCACACACTTTTGGTATAGATTACTGATTTTTAATAATAATAATTATTGCTTAATTACAAAGGAGAAATAGAATATCATTTAGAGTAATTGTAATTTTTGACTATGATCTAAATATAATTCAATATTAATAACCAACCAACAAAATGAAGAAGGTATTAGAAAATCCGTGATTGCGCTGGAACAAGTGTGTTGTGACATTGTGTGACCTTTTTATTTTGCTCTAACGCTTCAGGTGATCGGATGCTGAAACCCTTACTCGAAAATAGAGCGCAAAAACCACAGTCAATGAAAAGCGTAAATTTTAGCACATTACCAGCTAATAGAAAACCTTGGGTGGCAATTGAAAACGATCTAGTTGTTCTGTAGAATTATCTAATTTTTTTGTCAGTTAAATTACCGATGTCGTTGATGTTATTGTTGTTGTTGGTTTGGTGTCGAATTGGTTGTTATGTGGAATTAGCTATTTAATTGTGTCAGCTAAATACCGATGTGGTCGATGTTGTCAGTGTTACTTTGTTGCCGATTGGAATATTTAAGTCCCCCCCCCCTCCCCCTCCATTCAAAATTAAGACATCTAATCCTTGTAAGTGTTTAATGTGTCGGCCATGTTTATTTTGACAACAACAACAATATTTGACACAAAACAGAATTTTTTAATTGTTTTCAAAAGAAACCAACAAATTACTAGATATGAAAAAATATTTTTTGACGAATAGAAGGCAATTCTAATGGTTTCTAAAAATTTGTGTTGTACACGAAAAAATCAACAACGAATAGTTGACAAAATACCAAAATTTAATTTGTTTCGTATATGTAAGAGACTGTCATTTTTGGCGTATTGACCCAAGTCACTATAGATTCACCAAACAAATTACCGAACATTTGTTGTAGTTAGTATCAGGTTGTCTGTCAAATCTCAAATACCGATATAGCTCAGGGATGTTTAACTTCTGATTTTTATTTAGTTGTAAACGATTAACCTTGTAGGTTACTTTTCAATGCCTTCTAAATTTGAAACTTTCTGCAATTTTTTACTGGAAAATCTTATGATAGGTAAAATATACACCGCACGAATATTTAACAAAATTTGAATGATTTTTGTTCTTCTATAAAATCAAAAAGGAGAACAGAAAAGAAAATGTTGGAACAGGTGCGTACTGAATTTTTACAAAAAAATAAAAAAGAAAATCGTTATCGATTCCGAAAATAGAAAATTATTAATTTATAGTGACATAAATCATATTTTTTTTTATTTTTATTTTGTATGAAAGAATTTTCCTCCATATAGCTGCGAGAAAATTAAACAACAAAATATATATGAGAGGAGTATTTTTAATACATTTTTCGTGATTTTCATCAAAATTTCGCTTGCCTTGTCCAATTTTCTATATGCACTAACCAAACTTTTGTGTGTGTGATTATAAAACTATGAGCCAGAAAAAAAATGTTTGAATCGACAGTCGTCGTCGTTAAGTAACACACAAAATAAGAAAAATAGAGAATAATTTTTCACACAGAATAAAATTGAATAAATAAATAAATTGAAATGAAATAAATTAGAAAATGTTTTTCGTTTTTGTTGAAAAATATTTTCATAATTTAATTCTGTTTTTATGATCCATTAATTGGAGGAGAAAGAAACTAAAGTGTATTTTGTTGACAATTTTTGTAATTTTTATATAATTTTTTTTCCTGAAAAAAGAAAAATTACCACCATTTGCGGAAAAATTGTTAATTAATTGATATTTAATTTAAGCAGGGGGTGTAACATTAAAACAAACGATCGCGTTTTTATGAATTGTTGCGAGGTGTTTTAGAAACGATACATCAGCTAGAAACACCTGCTAATATAAGTCATGCAGATAGATTTACCCAAACGAATAGATTGTAACTATTTCTGAAAACAGTTTAAGACCATATATTGTGACTAGATGCCTAATAATTTTTTATTTTTGCCTATCAACATTTTAAGAATCATCGAATAAAAAAGTAACAACGATTCAATTTGCAATTATGATTAGTCAATTCATTGCTTGAGCAGTACAAACATATTTTTGCCGGTTATGAACGAATTCAGTTCTAACTCGACTCCAATTCCACCCACATAAATAAAGTAACTAATGTGAAAATGAATGAAAACCTCGAGGCATCCTGTCTGCCGGATTAGAAATTGAAATACTCCACCAAAACCAGTCACATGAGCTGGTGTCAACATCAACACTAATAGCACCCAAACGGATAATAACTTGGGGCCATATTTTATTCACAGACGAAAATCGTTTCGTAATTAACTCGATCGATGGAAGGAAAAGAGTATAGAGACGACCAGGTGAGCGGTATTCTCAATGAAACATTACCACAAGCGTCGCTTATACAAGCGAGCCTCAATTATGTTTTGGACCTGTATTTGTTTAGATGCCCATCCAGAATTAGTGATCATTGATGGCGGATCCCTTACAGCTGATCGAAATGTTAGAGATATTCTGCTAGAACATGTGGTATCATTTGCCCCATTTATCGGAAAATTTTTTGTAAGATAATGCCCGGCTGTTTCTTACTATACTTCATGTTCTGTAACGGCCTATTTGTCTGTGGGAAAAATACAGAAGGAACGAAAATGGGTTCCTCATATAAACTGACTGAAGAAAACAAAAACCAAGAAGAGTTGGCATCTGCATGAATTTACTTTCTGGGTACAAAAAAAAAAGAATTGTTCGCACACAATCATTTTGAATATTCATGCCAAGAAAGTGTTACTGTGTGTCTGATGGGATTGGAAAGGAATCATTTTATACGAGCTTCTAGATCTTGCTGAAACTGTTACAGCTACACAATACCAGACTCAATTGATGTAATTTAGTGATGCTCTTATAGTGAAATCCTTCTACCCATCACCATTACAACCAATATATCATAATGCATATCAAATCTTTTTTATCGTACACACTCGTATAACTGACCTAAGATACAAAGCGGATAGCCGCCAGTACAAAATAAAAATATATTATCATGATTCATAAATCGCTAATCGAGGGTTAACACACTGAAGAAACTGAATCTAAATAGCAAGTGCTTTTTGCTTTTTCTTATAATCGCTTCTTAACATTTTGTTATTGTTGTTGCGGTTGAGTCGTATTTTATTTTGTCTTGAGAAATATTTTTGCATACAGCAAAAAAAAAAAAAAAAAACCGGACATCAAAATAATTAGTGTGCATATTCGAGAAATGTGAGTAGATTTTTGTTTTTCTCTGCGTTTTGTATCGTTGTGATACATTATTACATTCGTGAATGAATGTATTATGCATATACGAAATACGAAAAGACGATGATGACGTTGAATGGAAATGGATATACACATACCAAGCTGCACCGCGTTTCAATATCACTTGACTTTTTTGTACTTTATGTATTTTGTTCGTATACCTTAGAACTAAAATAAAATAAATATTATCCCACACCCCAATGTCCAGAATCCGGAGTGAGAGCGAAATGTTGTGTGTGAGTGTGTATGAGTATGTGTGTCGAATTGAAAAACAAAATTTTTCCTTTTCGCTTTTTTATGGATTTTCATGAAGTGCACACATAAAAGAGCAACTCCGGTTTTGTATTTTTTTTACTTTCCTTTTATATGCAAATTTGAAAATACGGAAAAGTAAATCCATCAGAAATAACAAGATGAGTTTAGTGCGACGGGGTTACTATGTGGGGTGAATGAGTGGTGTGGTATATGTATATATTGAATGCGGCTAACGTAGGATGTTGAAATTTTTGTTTTGTTGTTGTTGTTGCTGTTGTATGAAAAGACTTAGAAGATCGACCATATGGATGAATGAAAATGATACAAAGCATCCCTTTTTGTGTACGGGACGTAGCACAACACAGAAAATAAAAATTTTTGCTGCGATTGTTTGATGAATTTGAATAGAAACCTGGAAAATATATACATAAAGAGATTTTGTTTGTTATTTTAAAGAATGAAAAGAATATTCAATTATATGTATATGGTTTTGTATATAATGTGACTCTATTGTGATGTCGATCGATAAATCTTAAATATATGCATAGTCCTATATTACAACAACATCAGCAAATCAGTTAATCAACCCGAACTCAATCACAATATGTATACCTTTCTGTACTTCAAATTTGTTTGATCATATTCACGCTCTAACTATATATTTTCTATTTTCTCCTATTTCACCCATTTACGCGACGCCATATAAATAAATGCTTAAAAACAGAAAAGTTGGTTTGTATTATTTTTAAAATTTGTACTAAATATATCTGTCTCATTTTCATGTTCAAAAGTTTATGCATACCTCTAACACCAATAATTGTAACTCTTCTCGTTTCGGAAATTTAGGAGCTCGCAATTGCTATATATATTCTGTATAGCATATCTATGTAGCGAGATTTCGAAGTGACCTTCTTTCAAACCCACTAGCTCAAATTTAATTCAGGTGGGCAGTAAACTTTATCCCTTCACAATAGGATTTAATTTTCTGTTTTTGTAATTATAGATCTCCGAAAACCAGTAGTTATTCAAAGTTACTTGGGACGCGCGTATTTGTCTTAGGTTACTAGAACTTGACCACGAACACGGCATACGGAAGGAAAATGAGATCATCCTACCCCTCCCTCCCCCTCAGCATGCTAGTATGCCTCATTATGTGTTTTATGTAGTATTGTCGCCCATGTTTATTTTGACAACAACAACAATGTTTGACAAAAACAAAAATTTTGACTAATTTAAATAAAATTCAATTTTAATCCCAATTTGAACACATTTAAATTCGAGTTCAGTAAATATATATAGACATGTAGTCCTTATAAGTGTTTTATGTGGTCTTATCGGTCATGTTTGTTTTGACAACAACAACACCAATGTTTGACAAAAACAAAATTTTGACTCAGTTAAATATAATTCAATTTTAATCCCAATTTGAACGAATTTAAATTCGAGTTCAGTAAATATATATAGACATCTAGTCCTTATAAGTGTTTTATGTGGTCTCATCGGTCATGTTTGTTTTCACAACAACAACAATGTTTGACAACAACAAAATTTTGACTAATTTAAATATAATTCAATTTTAATCCCAATTTGAACAAATTTAAATTCGAGTTCAGTAAATATATATATAGACATCTAGTCCTTATAAGTGTTTTATGTGGTCTTATCGGTCATGTTTGTTTTGACAACAACAACAATGTTTGACAACAACAAAATTTTGACTAATTTAAATATAATTCAATTGTAATCCCAATTTGAACAAATTTAAATTCGAGTTCAGTAAATATATGTATATAGACATATAGTCCTTATAAGTGTTTTATGTGGTCTAATCGCGGTCATGTTTGTTTTGACAACAACAACAATGTTTGACAACAACAAAATTTTGACTAATTTAAATATAATTCAATTTTAATCCCAATTTGAACACATTTAAATTCGAGTTCAGTAAATATATATAGACATGAAGTCCTTATAAGTGTTTTATGTGGTCTTATCGGTCATGTTTGTTTTGACAACAACAACACCAATGTTTGACAAAAACAAAATTTTGACTCAGTTAAATATAATTCAATTTTAATCCCAATTTGAACGAATTTAAATTCGAGTTCAGTAAATATATATAGACATCTAGTCCTTATAAGTGTTTTATGTGGTCTCATCGGTCATGTTTGTTTTGACAACAACAACAATGTTTGACAACAACAAAATTTTGACTAATTTAAATATAATTCAATTGTAATCCCAATTTGAACAAATTTAAATTCGAGTTCAGTAAATATATGTATATAGACATATAGTCCTTATAAGTGTTTTATGTGGTCTAATCGCGGTCATGTTTGTTTTGACAACAACAACAATGTTTGACAACAACAAAATTTTGACTAATTTAAATATAATTCAATTTTAATCCCAATTTGAACACATTTAAATTCGAGTTCAGTAAATATATATAGACATGAAGTCCTTATAAGTGTTTTATGTGGTCTTATCGGTCATGTTTGTTTTGACAACAACAACACCAATGTTTGACAAAAACAAAATTTTGACTCAGTTAAATATAATTCAATTTTAATCCCAATTTGAACGAATTTAAATTCGAGTTCAGTAAATATATATAGACATCTAGTCCTTATAAGTGTTTTATGTGGTCTCATCGGTCATGTTTGTTTTGACAACAACAATAATGTTTGACAACAACAAAATTTTAACTCAGTTAAATATAATTCAATTTTAATCTCAATTTGAACAAATTTAAATTCGAGTTCAGTAAATATATATAGACATCTAGTCCTTATAAGTGTTTTATGTGGTCTCATCGGTCATGTTTGTTTTGACAACAACAACAATGTTTGACAACAACAAAATTTTGACTAATTTAAATATAATTCAATTTTAATCCCAATTTGAACAAATTTAAATTCGAGTTCAGTAAATATATATAGACATCTAATCCTTATCGGTGATGTTAATAAACACAACTAAGACCCTCTGATGGAGTGCAGAATTCAGCGCCGACCCACCGTCCATGTCAATGTACAAGTTGACATGGAGCTTGCAATGTGCAGGTGGTAATACTGTAGTTGTAGGTGAATAGGTGAATGGGTTAATGATGTAGCGTGAATGCGTGGTATCACAATGGGCCAAAAAATGGCCTAAGTGTCAACCACTGAAACCTAACCTAATCCTTATAAGTGTTTTATGTGGTCTTATCGTCCAAGTTTATTTTGACAACAACAACAATGTTTGACAAAAACAAAGTTTTGGCTAATTTAAATATAATTCAATTTTAATCCCAATTTGAACACATTTAAATTCGAGTTCAGTAAATATATATATAGGCATCTAGTCCTTATAAGTGTTTAATGTGGTCTTATCGGTCATGTTTGTTTTGACAACAACAACAATGGTTGACAAAAAATATAGTTACGCTAAACTACGTGAAAAATCAATCTCGTCCTCAATTATCCTGATTTTGCTGTACAGTAGGATGAGCTATAACGATTTGCATATTCAATCATTGCCCAACAAAGGGGTTGTGTACACTACTTATACGATCCAATTCAGCAACTGCAAATTGATTGCATAATTTGCATTTACGTGTTATAATCTTAATAGAGGACTGCATATACGGCGACGTTCATCTAAAAGCAGTTATTGAATAAAATAAGTGCAAAAAGAAAATAAACTTACATCACAACAAGTAAATTGTCATCTTTAAGTTTTTGTATCAATATATACGTTCGCGAAACGACGAGTAGTCGATTATATGTCACGCACAAAATAATTAAAGTAAATCTAGTTTTCAAAATAATATAAAAATAGTTTCTCTTTTAATTTTTTTAGTTTTTATTACAGCAATTAGATTTCATGCCATTACTTTTACCTTTCATTATTGAATAAATAAATGTATAACAAGACCACAAGTTAGTTTTATTGTGCGTATGTATGAATGTAACAACGGTACGCAAAACGTAATAAAAATCTGTAAATATAATTATGATAACTATTAATAATTAGTAGTTTTGTAATAAATTGACAAGGAAATTATAAAAAATTTGCGATGTCTATAGAGATATCCAAACTTTCCCATTAAATTTATTTGCTGAAATACAACAAGCTTTTATAAGAATTTAGAGGCCTGCCAATATTACATTGTATATATTAAATTCATATGTTGACGGCCCACCCTTCCTAATTTATATCGATCGTATACCAATCAATTATTCGAGCCATTTGAAATCGCCGACGATTAATTTGAAAAAATTGAATAGTACAAGTGTTTCTGTCAATAAATTCTAATTTTTATGAACACCCACCAATGAATTTTATTATTTTTCTTATACATATATTGTTGTTGTGCATTGGTTACGCCATTGAGCATCAACAATCAGTAGTGACTACAATTTTATGTACGAACACGCCATTAAGCAATCGAAATAGACTTCCGTTTACTATTTATAAGTAATTCACAAAAATTCAGGAAAATCATTCATTATAATCTTAAGACGTGTCTTGCGACAATTAAATATTGAATTGTAATATGTATACTAAATGTGAATGTGGGGTATGTTTGTCTGTAATAAAAGATGCTTTCCTTAAAGATTTCTTCTTTAGTCGACCGACCGTCTTTTTTTGTATAAACGCTGTGGAAAATGAATAAGAAGAAAAAGACGAAATCTTTAAGAAAATGAAATCTAATAAAAAACCAATTTATTTTAGAATTTTATTGCTTCGTATATATCATATTTATGTTTTGACAACAGTGAATTGGTTTTCTTCTTCATTTTCATCGCGATCACGGATCCATTATATATATTTTTTCATGTAACCCTGATCTTGATGTATTTAAATGTCGAATAATATTACCTGCAGTTACTCGCTTAACTATACGATCTGCCTTCAAGGGTTAATAATTTTTATTATTTAAATTATGAAATTTTTATTTTGTTTTTGTTTAAAGACGTTTGTCGTCCAAAAAATAGCGTCAATGTCTTATTTTTTGTATTTTATTGAACATTTTATGTAACATTTTCTTTAAATATAGATCGACATGATCATTTCTTAATTAGTTGAAAAATTAATTTGTTTTATTCGTGCTCTGTAATGTATGGTATTCATCAGTATGACCGAACAGGATCGATTAGCTATTTTCTTAAGCAACTTAAAATTTTGCAACCGAAATATACCAATAATTTTAGAATAATGTTAAGCTTTAGTTTTAGGATAGGAAATGATTCATTCTAATGAATTGAACGAATGAATTAAAATGTAGTAATAGTGGGAGAAAAAAATGAGCATCATTTTTGGTTGAATGGGAGAGCTTTGCAACCTCCGATTTTCCATTATCAAATGAGCTACCGAGCGGCATATGACAATTTATGTGATTGTCAACTTCGTTATAAGGGTTGTATATTATATTTGTTGAATATTTAATTTTAGTTGAGTAAATTTATTTTATTTTTTTCTATATTTTATTGGGTACTTTGTTACGTGCCTCTGTCAGCCAACACGGTTTTAAATCGGGTAGACTTCAATGGCATGTGGGGGTTCTTTGCTGACATACATTAGGCACCACAAAAACCTATCGTGTTGCATCTTAACAAAATTCACACATGATCCTCGCAAATCACTTCACCACCAACTACTTAGAAATGGGAATCACTTCATTATTTAAACATTTTTATTACTATTCGAAAATCATTACATCAATTAAAACAAAAAACAGTAAAAATAAATTGTTGTTCAGATAAAAAGAGAACTTTAGGTTTGGATGTAAGAAGCAATTTTTTTTTTTGTGTTAAAGAAATCGTAAAAACTCACCTGTAGAGAGAATTACCGCAAGGCATTCTAACTCCGTCACTGAATAATTTCTTTGTGCCTTGTTAAGTTTCTGTGACATAAACGCAAAATTGGGCGCTCGTTGTCATCCTGATATTTTTGCTATAATACCCCTCCAACACTTATTTAGTGCTTCCTGGGCCCTACTTGTCCACTCGAATTTGCTTTTTTTAAGACAATCTGAAATAGGTGCTGTAATATCGGCATAGTTTTCGATAAACCTACGGTACCACCCACACATTCCTAGTATACGTCTGGTTTGTTTCACACTAGATGGTGGGGGTAGATTTACTATTGCGTCTATTTTTGACGGATCTGGTCTGAGTCCTTCTTCTCAAACTAGATAACCTAAATATTTGATTTCTTGTTTAACAAACTTACTTTTTCGACGTTTATCGTTAGACCGGCTGTCCATAATCTGCCTTCGACCAGCTTTAACAACTCAAGATGCTCCTTCAATGTACTGGTGACGATGAACAAGTCATCCAGATATACAAAAACTTTATCGTGCAGCTCATGCGGAATAACATTATGCATCAATCGGCACATTGACTGGGCTGCATTACACAGGCGGCCCTGTACTGTAAATGCCGTCTTGTCTCTAGCAGACTCCGCTAGTAGAATCTGCCAGAAAGCGTCCTTCAAGTCCAGTCCTGTGATGTACTTTGTCTCGGACAACCGACCCAACAACCCATTTGGTTTGGTTACTATGGTGACAGGAGAACTCTATGAGCTTTTGCTTTCCTCTATTACTCCTAGACTGAGCATACGGTCGATTTCCTCATAAATCGTTTTTTGACGAACTGGCGAAATCGCGTAATAGCTTTGCTTGATTGGTTTGCAACCTTTTAGAATTTCTATGTTATGCTCATACAAACTAGTTTTTCCTAGATTGTCTTTGGTAAAAGATGGAAAATTGGCAATAATCTCGTCCAGATGATTTTTGTCCACCTTTGTAAGAGTATGATGAGTTTTGTCCTCGGCTGTTTGTTGTGAAATGTTCTCCTCCGCAATAGTGGGGATTATCCCTAAATAGACTGGCGATTGTAGGTTCGAAACAATACCGAATTTCAAAGTCTCAGTCCTATTACCGAATTTTACAGGTATCCAAACGTAACCCTTAATTTTATTCTTAGTATACCATCGGCAGTAGTAATGAACGAACCAAGTTTGTCGTATTTAAAGTTTTCTTCGGCTAAAAATTTTACTGAGTCTTTACCCAACATACTTACCGACGCTCCACTATCGAGCAACCCATTAAAGGTTTTTGAAGCTATTGTCACCTCAGCGTACGGTCTAGGATCATTTTTGAAAAGACATTGTATGATGGACGACAAACAGAGTTTAGTTAGCCGGCCCTTTTCTTTGAAATAAGCAAGGTTTCGCTTAAATTGATTTGTTCTGCTTGCACTATTTGTACGACTAAGTAGGTTAAGTTTAAGGGTGCGGTTCCCTCGAAACTCTCGCACTCGACTGCATGTTTTTTGCTGCCGTAAATAGGCATTTTTAACATGAAGGCTTACCTACGTTTGCGGCACCACAACCGAAACAGAATTATATTTTGGAATTCCTTGGGACATTCTTGGTACCTATGCCCCAGGTCCTTACAGTTCCAACAGACTAGGAGTGACTTAGTGCTATTACTAGAGGTACTAGTGTTCATTTGAATGGCCTCTATTTCCTCCTCCACAACATCTGTCTCCTCTAATTTACGATCATAAGTATAGATACGATGACTCAAAGCTGATTGTACGTTTCTTTGCGGGCTCGTTAGTGCGACTCCGTGCACCATCTGATGACGTTTGGGAACTCTCTCAGAGCAATTTCTCGGATCATAGCCTGTTCTCTCCCACATCTTCTCTTACTTTTGACAGATCTTACGCAGCTATTCTACCGATTCGATGGTATTGTGGAATGGTAGAATCACATTCTTCAATGCGGGAATCATGTTTTGGCAGAGTCGGTATATTAGTCTGTCTTCGGTGAGCCGATTCTTTAAGCGAGAATTTAACTTTTGGATACTTAAAATGAAATCCGAAAGGGACTCTTTATTAGTCTGACATCGTCTTTAAAGTGTCTCTTCCTCAAAATTACTAGAGCTGAAAAATGAACACATTGCATTCTTCACGTTGACCCAGGTGATATTGCGGGATGGTTTTGCTTGTAAATCCAGTACCAATCCTCTGCGGTTTTATTCAGGAAATAGTGAACAAGCCTGGGCAATAGTTGGTGTGAAACCCCATCATTCCGAGTAAACGTTTCATGTGGATTAAAGAAAATATTGTTACCGAAGCTCATCTGATCGATGTTTTGCTCGAACCCTGAAGCGTTACGTTTAGTTACAAAATTATTAAACATTTGAAATTATTTAACTTAGCCCCTATACGGATCGTACAGAGACGATCGAAATGGTGCTGAATTAGTATTTGATGTAAGATGCCAATTTTTTAAGATACATGCTCGAAAATCTCAAATTTTTTTGTTATTTAAGTGAAAATATCATTGAGTGTAATTCAAAATTATTTAAACATTTAAAATTATCTAATTTGGTCCCTATACGGATCGCAAAGCGGTGATCGAGGTGGTTCTGAATTAGTATTTGATGTAAGAAACCAATCTTACTTAGCCATACATGCTCGGAAACTTGTGAGATCTTTGTTATTCGCAAGAGAATACCATTGAGTGTAGTAATACAAAAATTTTAGCTCGAAATTAAATAGCTCGTCTTCTACGAATCATATACAAAGATCATCAAGGTTCTAAATTAGTTTTTGTTGTAAGAAATTGATTTTGCTTGGCCATAAGCAGCCATAATTTCTGAGATTTTTGTTATTCGAGAGAGAATATAATTGAGTGAAATTCAAAAATTCATATGATTTGAAATTATTTAACTCGGGTCCGTGCGATCCGTAGCACAGAGGTGTTTGAGTTTCTTTTGAATTAATTTTTGACGTAGGAAATCAATCTTAGCCACATGAAATTATAAAACTCGGTCCAATCTTTCATAACCACATGCTCAGAGAGAATTTGTTCATAATGGGATTAAAATTGAATTATATTTAAATCACAGTGAAAATTTTGTTTTTGTGAAAGCGTTTACTGTTTAATGATGTTTTCATATCTCCTTCAGTTGCATTTATTCGTCTCTTCCGCCTATGGTAACGCCTCATACCATGGAAGATCTCCTTTAATGCAACTTAACATCGTTCCAGCTTTCCGGAATTAGTTGTTCCATCAATCAGATATCATTCCAATAGTTTCTAAACTAAATGTCAATTATTATTTTGTCCGTTTATAAACGAAAGAAAGCCAGAAATAATATGAAAATAAAGACAACAAAATTAAGTTTTGACGACCTTGAAATGGTATATTCCCAGAATATTACCCTATCCATCCATCACCTCGCAAGATACATTTCCTATTAACCGAGTAATTTTAGCTTTGATGAATTTAATGGCCAATTTTGCAGAATAAATTGCCACAGCATTGCTCTGAGTAAAATTCTTGACAAAAACATTTTGACCGATATAAAACTGAGATTTTCGACTTCGCAAGTTGTAGGGAGCGTGAGCTTTTGATTGAGCTTTAGCGATATTTTCACGAACCTTATTAGTCAACCTATGTAATTCGTCAGGTTTATGATCGGAAAGCATATAATTACCCGTAGAGGTGTACAAGTCACGCAGCAATTCGTACAAGGACCCTATCGGATGCTGCCCGAATACTAATAAATGCGGAGCACAACCTGTCGACTCGTGAGTTGTGCTCCGAATGGCTTGCGTAACGGCTTCAAGATGCTTATCCCAGGTTTTATGGTCCTCGTTTATGTATGCGCGTAAGGAAGCTAGAATTGTTCTATTTACCCGCTCCGAGGCGTTACTTTGGGGGGAGTATTTAGCGCTAAATACGTGGGACACTTTCTCTGCGGTAGCTTGACGCACTGCTCGAGTAATTACGAATTTGGAATAGTGGTCAACAGCTGTTAAGATGGAAGTATTCCCCCGAACTGTTCCCGGATAAGGGCCCAAATTATCTAAGTATATTCTTTGCCACGGTCTGAAAGTTGGAGGCAAAGAACTAAGAGGTGGCCATAAAGTACAATTAGGAGCCTTATTACATTTACACATATCGCAAGAAGAAATAAACTATCGAGTATCTGCAATCATGCTGGGCCACAAAAAATAACGCTTAAGTAAATCTATCGTTTTAAACGAACCGAAATGTGCAGAGGTAGGTGGGGAGCGGACTTAATTAAATCTAATCGAAGAGGTTCGGGAACTATTAACTTCCACTCAGGCGTATCTGATTGTCCATCCATACAAATTGGCCCTTTACGAATAAATAATTTACCATTAATAACTTTTAAATTAGTGTTAGTGGGGGAGGTGTCGACATGATTAAGTTGTGACAAATATTCTGCGCTTCGGAAATATTCAGAATCCAAATCGATGTGAAGTGGTTTATCTTCTGTCGAAGAGTCTTTACTGCATTTTAATGTTCTCGCCAGCTCGTTCATAAACATACGAGACAGAGCATCTAGCACGCAGTTTTGGTGTCACAATATTGAAGCAGTAATAGTCATGCTTTAAAAATAAAGGAATTGTTAATAAAATCTAATAATTTAGCCCCCCCCCCCCCCCCCCCCCCCTTTGAATGAATGTTGTGTCAAATTTAAAATCTGTCCAGTTTCCATACTTTCGTTCAAGTTACAATTTTGTCAATAGTAAGTTGTAAATCGGAAATCTTTATTTGTCATAACAACAAGTCCGCGGCAAATACCAAACGATTAAAAAAATTTTAAAAACGTGATCAAATCTTGGGTGGCATTTATAAAATCGTACATCTTTAGTCCTGTCCAAAAATTGTCTTGTTTTATATCAATACAATTTTTTCATTTTTCATGAAAACGTGCTCATTTCATTTTAAAAGTAAAAAGAAGAATAAATCGAATAAAAATAGTTTGTTGTGTGTTATGAAAACAGAGATTCTCTTGTGTGTCGCTCCAAATCATAAAAAAATATTTTATGTGTAAATTTTCTTCTGTAGATCAAAGGTGAATTGTATCGACACGAATTTTATTAATTTTCTATTTTTATAATCAGAGAAAATCGTTTTTGAATTAGTAAAATTATTACGAACAAGTGTATATGATCTATATAAATAAAATCAAACAATTTTTAATGGATGGACTGGTCCATTTATACATTACCCTCCCCCTCTTATTTCACAACAACATATTATATATAAATGATTTCCTTGTTTTCTTTATTCAATGAATTTTTCCATCCATATACATATTATATTTGATACCTTCAACGAAAAGGCAACCGGATATTTATATGAACCCCTCGTTTAATATAGTGTCCGGGAAGAACATTAACAGTAAATTGTTGGCCGCATATAAAGATTTATATATTCGTTTGATTTAAATAATTTAAACAACGCTAAGATCAAATTCAAATAAGTTCTGATTTCCACATATTTCATTTTCCAAATGAAGGATACAAAAAGGACAACTGATATACGACCGAATAAATCCTTTTTCCCTATTATGATGAAAGAGGACGATTTGCGTCACTTGTTTTATAATCACTTTATCTGTAGCGCAACAACAAAAATTTTTGATTTAGAAAATTTAATATAAAATAAATTTCCAAATTTAATCCATTTTAATTTGAACACACAAATAAAAGAAAAAACCATTTTTCCCATTTCCCATCAAAGTTAATAAAATAAAAATACATAAATAAATAAACGAAAACGAAAAAAAAAATATACAAAGTAAGAAAATAATAAAAAATTTAAAAGGAAATTTTTTTTCATTTTCTTATTTTTTCTATTTTAAAGTACCCGGCGAATTTTTATTTATTTATTTATTCTTAATTTTTTATATTTTCATTTACAATTTAATAGTTTTTCATTTGATATATATATATATATATATATATATATATATACCGGGTGTTTCTTTTAAACTGAGATGGTGAAATATCTCGAAAAATAGCCACTCTACGGAAAAAATGACCATAATAAAAATTTAATCATACCGCGGGGAAATACATTAGTGCAAAAAAATAGTCCCCCACCCCCCGCTTTATAGGTGGGGCAGGGGTAACTTTTAAACTAAGATAGGAAGCCATATTTTTTATTGCAAATACGGATTCTACGACTAAAAGTACGTATGATTTGAATGAAATATTTTGTTCGGTTCATGATAGATGGCGTTGTAATCGATAAAATTCATTTTTTTCAATTTCTTCTTCTTAGAACACACGCATTCGATTCTGCAATACGTTTGAAATAAAAAACATCACGTTTTCATTGGAAATACTCGAAATTCGTCATCAAAACAATTTATTAATGTAAATGGCAGGTGAATAAAATAATTTTTGCTTAAAATAAGTGTTCAAAATGATGGCGTGCGACTTCAATGCACTTATTAATACGCATTTCAAATGATTGTACACAACTGAGAAGTGTGTTTGGTTGAATTTCAGCACACGCATTTCTGATTCACTCAATCATGTTCTCACGTGTTGTTTGCTCTTGTTTGTAAACTTTGTCTTTGAGATAGCCCCACTAAAGAAATCTGGCGAAGTAAGATCTGGTGATCTGGAAGGCCAATTTATCGGACCACCTCTACCGATCCAGCAACCATTGAAATCACGATCAAGTATTTCACGTGCCAGCACCCCATAAGTGTGCAGGACAACCATCATGTTGAAACCACATGTTCCGTCTCACTTCTAAGCTCAAATTTTCAAGTAATATTGGCAGTTCATTTTCCAAAAAGTTTCGGTACATTTGACCATTCAAGTTGCCTTCAATAATGTGGGGTCCTATGAGTTTGTTGCCAATTATTCCACACCACACGTTGACAGTCCAAGGACGCTGATGTTCAACTTGACGAAGCCAGTGCGGATTTGTAACACTCCAATAATGCATGTTATGTCGATTAACCGTTCCATGGTTTGTAAAAGACGATTTGTCAGAGAACATTACGCAACGAAAAAAAGTGGGGTTTTGTTGTATTTCTTCACGTGCCCATTGACAAAAAGTTACCCAATTTTGAAAATCAGCGCCATGAAGATCTTGGTGTAAAGACACATGATATGGATGATACTTGTGCCGTTTTAAAATTCTCCAAACACTGGTGAGGGACAATCCGGAATCGCGAACTATTTCTCGTGTATACTAACATGAGGATTATGAGGCACTGCTGCCAATACAGCAAATTCATTATTTTCTCCAGTGACTGTTGCTCTACGTGTCCTCTTTTTCGGTTGAACCTTTCCATCAGTAATAAATTGTTTGATAGTACGGCCAAATGAAGCACGTGAACGAATCCTATCCGGAAAACGTTGAGCGTAAATAGCAATAGCATTTTCAAGATTTCTGCCAGCTTCTCCATAAACCAGAACCATTTCAATTTTCTCTGGCACAGTTAAACGCTTCATTCTAAAGTATTTTATCGTTTATTTTGCAATTACGAAAAACATGAAGATAAGAAATAACACAAACGTTAAATGTGAAACTGAATAAATTGTTTTGATGACGAATTTCGAGTATTTCCAATGAAACCGTGATGTTTTTTATTTCAAACGTATTGCAGAATCGAATGCGTGTGTTCTAAGAAGAAGAAATTGAAAAAATTGAATTTCGTCGATTACAACGCCATCTATCATGAACCGAATAACCGAACTTCCTATCTTAGTTTAAAAGTTACCCCCGCCCCACCTACAAAGCGGGGGACTATTTTTTTTGCACTAATGTATTTCCCCGCGGTATGATTAAATTTTGATTATGAACATTTTTTCCGTAGAGTGGCTATTTTTCGAGATATTTGATCGTCTCAGTTTAAAAGAAACACCCGGTATATATATATATATATATATATATATATATATATATATATATATATATATATATATATACATATATATAAAATGAAAATACAAGGAAAATTGTTTTATTTTTATTGATGCTTCGAGATGATGTGGGAATAATGTCGGATAGTTACTAAAATATATAGTTGAAAAAACGGTTTGGTGCGGTCATAAATTGTTTATTACGAAATAGTGACCAAACCATTGAATGGTCGACGAGATGGTGGTTTCAACTCTGTTTCGATAAGCTTAGCGCTCAGATAAGCTTTCCACGAAACTTTTTGAGAATAATAGTAATCACCCCCTGATACACGAAAAAGATGCGTTCAACATCACCATGTCGTCATTTGATATGTAAGTTCCCAGGTATTTTAATGCTGTGTTACAGACGACACATTTCATGACATACTCTTGTACATCAAATGGCCTCTTAGGTCAATAGAAATATCGTTGCAGCAAATGCAAAGTTTTGTTTGTTCCCGGGTGACTAGAACATGCGGGTGGTTATTAGTATTAGAGCAGCCATTAGTATGTCGTCCCAAAACATTACCAAGAATCTTACCATCCTGAACCATAAAATTTATCAATGGTGCAGGCGAGTTTAAAATTGTTGCAATGAGTTTAACATATTAAGAGGATAAAAATTCGGGTGAGTTTAAATCGAATTGAGGGACCTCGTTTAATATGATAGCCCTAATATTATTTACACTCAGCTCGTCAAGGTATACATTCTCGAAAGGCTGTTTGGAACGAAATTTAATGTGCCTTTGCAATGACTAGTAGTAAAATTAAAAGCTTGAAGATTGAAGCTCCATCGAGCTATAATCTCAATGTAAACCCGAAAATGTTATACGCTAAGAACTGCTGCATAACACTCCAGCTCTGTTATTAAGTAGTTCTGCTGGGCCCGATTTCATTTTTTTGACCTGTAGGCTATGGGATGTTTCATAGAAATTTTGGATTTTCTTTAGAAGGTCTGACGATGGAGATGCTATCGTAGCGTACTCCGCTATAAACCACCGGTACCATTCCGGCGGGAATTTAATTACAGCTGAAACTCTTTTTACGAGATTAACTGTTAAATTCGCCTCCTTCAAAAGACTAGCAACTTTCATAAGGCGTCAAAGGTCCCTGAAGTGATGAGGAGATCATCCAAGTATACAATTACTTGGTCCTGTCGCTCATTGAGGATCACGTTATGCATTAGTCTGCACATTGTTTGATGGGCATTATATAATCCAAACGGCATTATTACAAATTGGTAAAGCGGACGGCCATTGGCAACTCGGACGGATGTCATCGTGCATCGAGCCACAGACGTACTTTGCCGTTGGGTTTTTGGACCAATGCAACTGGTGATCTCGAAGAGCTGTCTGACTCCTCAATCAATCTCAGAGCCAACATGTGATCACTTTCTTTGTTAAGGTCTGCTTGGACAGATGGATCTTAATGACGGAAACTGCTTAATTGTGTCGTCTAGTAAGGCTTGCCGAATTCATGTGAGGTCATGTTTATTCGAATTAATGTCTAAATCGTTATCGGTAGTAGACATTTCGGAGATATTATGAATGGATAGTGGAGTAATTAGAGACGGCATTAACTGAAATTCCTATAGATGAAATCGATGGTTTCGATATTTAAAGGAACATAATGAACCTTACAACGAGGATTATTTAAAAAGGTTTCACTACCTTCGCCGAGGGCAGTAATCGTGGATCCGGTATCCATATGACCGCGATATCTAGCACCTATAGTATTATTACATCGGCGTACGGACGTTTCTCATCATAATTAATCCAGGATTATTGTTGTTACATTGAATGGGCGGTTGGAAATTGGGTGATTTTTGATTTTGAGTGCGTGAGAATGCCGATATATTTTGCAAGTGGTCGGTAGTACTGCTAACACAATTTGGATTGAAACTTTGCTCGTCTTGATAGAGGTCATCTATATTTTCTATTACACGGGCAGCTAAAGCGTTTTGAAGACCTGGTCTTATGTTTCATTTTAGCATATGCATTGTCTCCATTTCGGGTGGTAGAGTCGAATATTCCAAATTTAAAGATTGAATAGCATTATAAAATTCGATAAACGACCATTTCTCTAGTTGTTTGCGACTCTCAACTAGTCGGCGGATGTCATAGTCGGTACGATGATCTCGAAATCGTTTTTCAAAGTCTTGCTTTAATTGTTGCCAGGTAATTTGTTGATGCAATCTTACGTGCAACCAATAAAAAATCTTTAACTGATAATTCTCCTGAGCAACCATCGTAAGATAAATTCCATTTTGCTAGTGGACTACTAGTTTGGTATCGCTCTGTTACGACGGGTTTGTACTCTTCGGAAGTGTTATTTCCCCTTTCGGTACGACGGACGCCAGAACCAGACGAAATATCCTTTTCTGCACTTCGTCCATTTGGTGTAGATTATGCGGAATCTGTTGGTTAGGGTCACCTTAGATATCTCCCACAGCGGAAACATTAGCCTTATCAAGTGGGGGTTTCTCGTATAGTAACTTCGCAATAGATGAAGACGGATTTTGTGTTTCCTGTTCCTGCGAGGGAATTTCATACTCTTCTTCCGAAGTAACATATTCGCCGTCAGGTAAATCAATTAAAGCTGATATTTCTTTAACCTCTTTTTGTAACGGCGGAGCCAAGTGGTCAGCATGCTTGCTCCAGCAACCGGAGATCTCGGGTTCGTTTCCCGGTGGTGACAAGGAAAAAATTGCACGGCTGGTTTAGGATCAATGAATTAATCACTCATTATCCGAAATGAAAATATGATTATGAAACCGCATTTGAGGCGGCCAAATCCCTTGATGGGATATAATGCCAGAGAGAGAAAGAGACTAACAATTTTGCAAACTATGGTAAACACCTGACGCTATTTCGTTTGATCCTTTGCCATGTTGGTCTTCGGTTCACGCGAATAAAAATACATTTTGTTTAGTTAGTTAAGATTTTGATCTGCCCTCAACATCACCCAAACTATAAAGATAATTGAGTTGCTGTGAGTAATATGCAATTTGGTCCAAGCATGTTTTTCTGACCGTTATACTGTCACCATGTTTTGGTGTGTTTCTTTTGCCAAATCAAAAATCGAATCTTTCGAACAAATACAAATTCAACTTACGTCTATATCGCAGATAGTTTAGATGCTATATTAAAATTAAAATTGAAGGTTGATCGGAACAAACTTTTCTTCACTTTAAATTTTTGTTTGATATATACGAAAAATTTTCTTTAAATAAAAATCTCTATTCAAGTATTTTCTTTGAGAACTTTCTTTGCAATATTGCACTTCATAAATCTCAAATCTTGCAAACAAATTCTTTGTATTATGCAGCTTCAAAAGTGGAATGTTTTTCTGGCAATCAAATTATACTGTCACCATAAATCATAATTTGATGTTTTGAAGAAGAAGAACCCATATAGATTTACAAGTTTAACATACGTCTGTCGCAGATGGTTTTTGTGAAGCTTTTGCTTGATATATCTGAAAAATTTTACTGGAAGAAAAAATTGTTTCTTTGAGAAGTTCCTATTACACTTCATAAATCTCAATTTTGCAAACAAATTTTTTAATAGCATCACGTTGTCTTACATATTTGTATGATTTATGATCTGCTTCGCGTTTTTCATTTGGCACCTGACTAGTCTCCAAGTGATGTCAATAATAAACGTTGAATTCGATACACACAAAAACCCAATTCCCAATTATCCCAAACTTACACCTTATATACCTAAGATTGTGTTAAGATATCTGGGTATATCTCAGTTAGCCTAATTTTTTTATTATATTTGGTCATAATACAAAATTCTATAAATTGTTTCCACCCCTGGATTGGGAGCTCCCTACATGACATTCAAGAAAACTGTAGTATTCGATAAGATTCCGTCTTACCCAGGTAATATCACTAACACAAACACAATTAATGAAACTAGCAAAAGATTACCATTTTCCGACTGTTTTTGGGGGTGGTATTGTCTCTTGTGAAGCAATCTCAATATCGTCGAGTAGCCCTTTATTTTTCGGTACAACAATAACAACGTTTCAACGTTACAGTCAGTGTTTTGTTGTTCCGGATTTTAAAGAAGCAAAACTTAAACGTCAGAATGGAAAAATGCGCGAGGAGTGTGCATTATCCGAAAATCCAACACTTTTCTTCACCCCCGATATTTATTCGGTTGAACGCAGTATTCCATAGACTGGTTTAAGTCTATCAATAGAGACAGATTGTTGCTTGTCTTGCTGTAGATACGAATATGTCGTTTTGATTGGTTTTGCGCGTCTCCGTTGGGATCCGTTTGTTCATCGTGGAGCCCAGTTGATCAGTCACTGTTTCATTATGGCTACTTGGGTGTAAGTGGGTGTTCCACAAAGAATGCGCCAGATAATTTTGTTGTTTGACCGTACACCAGTTATACTGTTGAACAGTTTAGATCATCTTTGATGTTGCGCGGATTCCCATTAAAATGATTAGTACCTCTCAGATCCCGTTAACGGTATATTTGCACGAGCTTTTAGAGCTGTTTTAATCTGGCGGTGGAAGTGCTGGAAGAGTTGCATAAGCTCAGAGAATAGCTCGGATTCACACTGTGTTCTTTGGATCGGCCCTAATGTTGACCGGTACGGCGTCTCTAGAAATGCAGTTTTTGATGAGTTTATCTGCAATTGTTAGATGTGAAATATTATGCAAATGTCTGCAAATGTCTCTGGGGTGTACGTGGCTATTATTACCTGAAGTTATTTCACAATAAATTGTCAAATCAGCTAATACAAATTTATCTAATTTTCATTTAGAAGATCGATGATTTGTAGAACATCGTAGCGAGTTGCTGCGGAGGCAACCTCGTGGTTAGAAGTCCGAGAAACTGTGTTGGCGACAACCATGTCTCTACCTTGTATTTGTTGTATGTCTGTCATAAATTGAGGTACAAAATCTAAGCGGCATGCTTGCCTCTCCTTTCTGTGCTTGAGCTGGCTGCTTTTTGAAATTCTTCAGACCAAGAAAAATTTCGAGGGATTTACGGTTTCTGGAGAAGCTTTACCAATTGTGTGTGAATTATGGGCCAAGTATCTTTGCCAGTTTTGGGATGCATCGGTAATAGTAGTTTACCATACCAACAAACTGTTGAATTTGTTAAGCAACAGGTTTGCGGTGGTGGAGATTCTTTAATTGCATTGATTTGACGCCAAGATTTGTAATTTTTAATAGAGTAAATGTTGCTTCTCGTCTCTAGACGCTACGAGAATGTCATCAAAATATATAGAAACGAAATCCAGATCTCTCACAATTTCGTTTGTGCACCATTTCTGAGTCCAAATAGCGTTCGGGTGAATTCGAATAAGCCAAATGGTATGGTAATGGTTGGTTTTATGGGCTGTTTTATGTATATCGCCAGGAGCAATTGGAATTAGATGATACGCTCTGACAAGATCGATTTTTGCAAAAATTTAATCCATGTAATTGCATGGAAAAATGTTGGTTCTGTAGTCCCCAAATGACCTCCAGTCGTTATCCTTCTTCTTCACCATTGGTAATGGATATATGATATTGATGAAGAAGCAGGCCAGCAGATTCATAGTTTAACCATGATTTGAAATTCTAGAAACGCTGCTTTGTATTCGAACTGAAATTTTGAGTTCGAGTGCCAACCAAATCGTGAATTTTTTTGTCGGCAAGGTTTGTTCTGTTGCGGGATCAACGCTGTTTATGGGTACCAGGCCCGTAGCAGAGGCTATTTAATCTTGTTTAAAAAGAATCTCTATAGAGAGTCGTGTTGTGTTGCTTGAATATGTAATCAGGGAGCTGTCTGATGCATCTAGTTTTATAATTTGCCATGTTGATTTATGTGCGAAATGAAGTGTTTTTGCTTTGATGAACACGTTGGTCGTTCAACATTGGAGAAACATGAGAAAAAATGAGTCGAAATCGACGCTGCTTCACCAGTGATTATAGATATAAAATTGGGAGAATATAGCGCTTACCTCGGGTGGGGGCTTGGACCACTACTACCAAAAATTATTTGTTGTACTGATGTACTATTATTGTGTCACGAATAGATAGGTATATTATTTTAACCAGGGATTATCAAACAATTTACATTGTGGGTAGAGATGGGTGTTTACGCGTCATTTACTAATTTTTACATGATCGCGTCGACAACTCGTCAAAAACATCGACAAGGTCGACTAATCGTAGACAAGTCGACAACTAATTGTAATTTTCGTCAGTAGTGATTGTTATTAATGCAAATTAATATTACCATAAAATATACAGAACCCCACCCCTCTCCTCCCTCCCCCCCCCCCCCTTTGTCTAAGTTGATAACAAAAAAATAGTTTTTTGGTCAACTTACGGAGGTAACTTGCTAATCTTACTCTGTAATTTTGTGCATCATAACTCGCTGACATGGAAAAAACAAAGTACGAGTTCTCAATACTTCAACATCGATGTACTCCAAACCACTGTATTCTACGGAATTAAATATTTGGCTGTTTGCTCATTAACAAAGGGTGCTTTCGGGTCCTTTAATATGATTAGTGAAATCTCACTCGTTTTCACTAATCATCAACTGCGTCTATTTGAGTTTCCTCTGGCGAAGGTGCCTTTGCTGCATTGTCCATCGTCCTCAATCGGCAGAAGACTGATCTTTGTGATTAGTCTTTTGAGTAATCGTCCATTGGTGTTCTTTATTGTTATGGTTCTAACAAAACCATCGTTACCACTATGTACTTCTAGAATCCTTTCTAGATGTCACTTTCCTGTATGAAGATCATCATCTTTAATCTACTACCTCTTCATTCGTCTAATGTTGTGTTTTAATGTTTTAAATATAATGCCAAGGGTGCCATTCTTTGCCAGCTGTTCTGCAAGCTTTTTTGGTAGTTGTTTCAGTGCAGCACTCAGATCATTCTTCATAAGTTTTGAAGCTCCAAAAAGTTAGAGCCACAGTCACTGTATAGATCCGAACCATTACCTCGACGTGGTATAAAGCGTTTAAACGCTGCTAGCTTCAGGTTTTGTTACCTCGTCCAGGTGAGCATCGGAGCTGATAGTTCCCAGTATAATCCACTCCTGTATGAGTGAATGGTCTTGTTGGAGTCCATCTTGAAGCTGGAACGTCTCCCATCAGCTGGCCCAGTATCCGTGTTTGATGTTTGTATCAAATCATCCATTTATTGATGAAAGTTTTTACTGCTAGTGGACCCTTTATTATCCAATATTTCTAGCAAATGAAAGCTAGCGTGAAAGATTTGCTTCCGCGCAACGTCATCTTGTGTACGCACACGTACGTCTATCAGCAGCTCTGTGAAATAACTGTGTCGTTAGACAGCCTTCCCCCTACCCGCAACAATCCGTCTTTGCCTATATTTCCGGATTAAGAACATAAGCGATGTTCCTCATTGCTTTTGTGAACGATGAAGATTCTATCAAAGCCAGCATAACGTTTTGGTTATAGGACTCTTCCTTGGTCTCTTTAACTTGTGGTTGTAATTAATATTCCAAAGAGTCTGTGAGCCAGATTGCGGTCCATTCCACCAGAGGGGGTAATCTATTAAGCTGATAAGGGGCAATCCCCTCGTTGCACAATCCACTGGATTTTCTTCCGGTTTCACGTAACCCCATTGAATCGGAGACAATACGGATGGGATTTCCGCTATCCTGTTTGCAACGTGTTTTAAATCTAATAGGTTTGCCTTTAATCCATGCTAACAATTTATGTATTCATTTTTCATCTGTGGATTTTTATTTAGTCGTTTTCGACTTGCAGAAGGTGAGCTGAAGCTTTTTTCCTTGATTCGCCTAATATTAAATTGGTCGTTTTTACATGGTAATGCGACCTGGCATGCACAATTTCCTATTCTTGTGTAGTTCTTTTGGAAATGCTCTTTGCATCTCTGTTCATCACTGGTAAGTTCCCGTTCCATGTGGACTTCTTCAGTTTTCTAAAAATTTATTGAGCTGATTTTCTGAATTGATCATAGATTTTATATGGTGATGATGGATACTTGAACTTTTGAATTTTCCGAACACGATCCATCTGGGGCCCAGTGTGTGCATGCATGCTCTAAGTTGTTTAGATGTTCTCACCCCTTCAACTGCTGCCTCGGTATTGAAACTTGCTTGAGATCCTTGGTCAATCGGGACTCTTAAAGTTGAGTGAGTTTCATTATTATTATCCGTTTTAACCATTGCTCTGTTAGTTAAGGTTAGGTTAGGTTAGGTTAGAGTGGCTGCTATCGCACACTTAGGCCAATAATGACCCATTGTGATACCACCTGGATCCAATCTCCCCTTACTCCCGCTGAAACCAACCAGAGCTATTGATGTAGCGTAAAATATCTCGCACCCCACAGCCCGCGAGTTCAGAAAGGCTGTCCATGTTGTACACACCCAAGTACTTACGTCTTTTGTATGACAGTACCGGACACGAGCATAGGAAGTGAACTAACGTCTCTTCCTCCTCTTCGTCCATACAACTTCTACAAAAGTCATTCGTCTCTAGACCCAGCCTTCTCGCATGTTCCCCAAAAAGGCAGTGTCCGATTAGTATCCCTACGACCAATCCTAAATCTCATTTTCCCAGGGATACAAGTGCCTTGGAGAGCCGCAGGATCGGTTTTGGCCAAACCTGTTTTGCTACCCTGCACGTGAGCGTGTTGGTCCACCTCTCATCTGTCAAGGCGATTGCCTTTTTACTGAGCTCTGATTTGAGCGCTGCTATAGGCCTCCCCAGACCTGCCCTTTCCGGTTGCATCTGGAGAGTCGTACAGTACCTAGCTAGTTCATCCGCCCTGCAGTTTCCCGTAACGTCCGAGTGACCAGGGACCCAGATCATCTGGATACTGAAATACTCGCTCATCTCATTAAGAGATGATCGGCAATCCAGCGCCACTCGTGACTTCAGAGAAACCGCCTCTAGTGACCTGAGTGCCGCTTGACTGTTCACATAAATCGCGATATCCCTAACAGATACCACGTTATGCTTCAATCATGTCAGGACTTCCCCTATCGCCACCACTTCAGCCTGGTACACGCTTCAGTAGTCAGGGAGACGACCAGAAATATTAACATTGAGCTTCTCACAGAAGACTCCAGCTCCTACTTTGCCGTCTAGCTTAGAGCCGTCCGAGAAAAATTTCAGTGCCTCGTTTTCCCGTATTGATCCGTTCCTCCAGGACTCCGTAGAAGGATAGATGATCCGGAAACCTATATTGAAGCACAACGTTGGTTTAGTATAATCTAGATTCACCAGTTCTTCCCTTAGTGATCTAACTATCGTCGAGTGTCCCACCTGAAGACACTGAGAGACAGCCGAGAGCCTTGTAGCCACATTGGCTGCCATCTGCTTACCAAAAAATTCGATTGGAATAAGGTGGAACATAACCTCTAAAGCTCGTGTAGGTATTGTCCTAAGCGCCCCGCTTATAAGCATACAGGCCGTTCTTTGCACCTTCTCCAATATCCTTATGTTGGTTACCTTTTCCAGAGCTGGCCACCACACCCCCACCCCGTACATCAGCACAGGCCTTACCACTGCGGTATAGAGCCAGTGTACCAGCTCTGGTTTCAAACCCCATTTCTTCCCTATGGCGTTTCTACACGAGTAAATGGCTACAATAGCCTTATTCACCCTTTCTACAATGCTAGGCTTCCAGCTGAGCTTACTGTCCAAGATTATGCCCAAAACTCTCGCTCTGTCAGCAATAGCCAGTCTAATGCCGTTCACAGTAGGAGGGCTAACTACCAGAATTTTATATTTCTTAGTAAATGGTACCAGTTCTGTCTTGGACGGGTTGATCCCTAATCCGCATTTGGCGGCCCATTCCACCTGAACGATCAGGAGTGCATTCTGCATAACATCCCTAATCGTATCCATATATTTTCCTGAGTCAGCTATCGCTACATCATCTGCATACGCTACAACCCCCATCCCCTCTTTCTCCAGTTCCAACAGCACTCCATTGACCACTGCACTCCAAAGAAAGGAAGACATTACTCCTCCCTGCGGCGTTACTCTAACCACCCGCCTTCTAATTGTGGACTCCCCCAGTTCCGAGATAATAATCCTGCTTACCAGCATCTGATTTATCAACCTACTTATAGGATAATCCACCTTCAAAAATGACAATCCTTCCATTGTCGCCTCCGTTTTTACATTATTAAAGGCATCCTCAATGTCGAGAAATGCTACCATACAATACTCTTGCGAGTAAATTGACTTCTCATTCATGCGTACTAGATCGTGCAGAGCTGTGTCCACCGACTTTCCCTTACAGTACGCATGCTGCGACATTGCCCAATCCGTTGGCTCAACTTTTTTTTGAATAAGTACGTCTATCAATCTTTCCAAGGTTTTCAACAGAAAGGATGATTGAGTTATAGGCCTCAGGTCATTTGGATAAGCCTGTGAGCTTTTTCCCGATTTCGGGATAAAAACCACTCTGACCTCCGTCCATTTCCTGGGAATATAGACCAATTGCAGACATCCCCGGAAGATAACCTCCAGCCAGGGGAGGATGACTGCCGAGTTCCTTTGGATCTCTGCTGGTATAATCCGATCCGGACCCGCCGATTTATAAGGCTTAAAACCGTTCAGCGCCCACAAGATTCGTTGCCTGTCCACGACGCCATCCACATCTGTTAAAGGTGTTCCTCGATGAACTCCAGGCTCCATCGAGTCATCAATGCTTCCCGGAAAATGGGTCTCAATGAGAAGCTCCAATGATTCCGCACTTGAAGCTGTCCATAACTCATCCGGCCTAATTAAGTAACTAGGACTGGTTGGGTTAGTAGATAGAATTTTCCTTAGGCGAGAAGTCTCAGAGACCTCCTCCATTCTACAACAGAAGAGTCTCCAAGACCCCCTTTGTGTCCTCCTCAACTCTTTTTTGTATTTTCTCAGGTCTTTCTTATAGGAATCCCAATCCCGATTTTCCCTGGTGTTCTTAGCCTTATTAAAGGATGTCCTACACGCTCTCCGATAGGTTCCCAACTCCGTGGTCCACCATGTCGGTTTCTGCCTGCCCCTAGGTTTTATCAGGGGACACGCAGCATTAAATGGCAGATTGCATGCCTTTGTGACAATATCAACCATGCCATCTAATTCCTCTACTGTCGCCAGAAGTCCAGGAACCTACAGCGGCAATAGTTCCTTCAACACCTCCCCATATTTGTTCCAGTTTGTCCTTCTGGGAGTCCTGAAGGCTTTCCGGGCAACAGGTTTGATGTTGAGGTTATATGTAATATATCGGTGATCAGAGAATGAGTGCTCCTTCGCCACTCTCCACCGAAGTTGGATCACACCCAATATTGCAAACTACAAGGTTAGTATTTAATAAGTAATCAAAAAATAACTCACCCCTTTCGTTAATGTCTGTGCTTCCCCAGATTGTGTGATGCGCGTTTGCATCACATCCAAGTATCACACCTACCTTTTTCTGACCTGCTTCCTGGATCAGTTTCCCCAGGTTATCCGGTGGAACCTCCTTCTCGCGATCCATATAGGCTGAGGCTAGCCATAGTTTTTCACAGCCTACCTCAGCGCTCACCGCCGTAACGTCCCCGCTACTAAATTGGTGAAGAAGAAAAATATTCAAATTATTTTTCGCTAAAATACACGATCTGATCTTTTCAGAGTTGCTTGAGTATAATAATTTATACCCTTTCATTCTGAGGTCACAAATCCTATTATTATCAATCCAAGGTTCATGGATTAACACCAAGTCCTCATCTGACTTAGTCAGTCTGAGCACGAGAGCTGCGGAGGCAGCCTTCGTGTGGTGTAGGTTTATTTGTACAATGCTAACCATTGTAATCTACCTTACTCACCACTTCATGCACTTCCTGCATCAGGATAGTGTCATCTGGCTAGTTGGTTTGGTCGCCAACCCCATCTCGTCGTGTGTTCGACTGGTTGCCTCCATCGGACTTCACAGAGAGGAGGCTGCCTCCCATCACCAACTTCACTTCGTCCGAAATATCAGAACGGCTACCCTGGTCGTCCTCACCCCGCTTGACCGTTTCCTGCCGGGTCCGTTCGCCGTCGCCCCCAGGCTGGTCTTCCGCGCCCTTATCGACCTCGTCTTTCCTATAAACTTTAAGAGTGATCGACCCGAAACCGAAGTTGATCACATCACACCCTTAGATCTAGCAAGGGAAGCCAAGGATTCCTTATTGATCAGCATGATTGCTAATCTAAAGCCCCCCTTGGCCTCCTCCTACTTCACAATCCTCCATTCTTCCGTTGGAAGATCGGGATTACTGGCCCGGATAATCTCAATGATCTCCTCTGGCTTATCCGGCTCGGTTGGTAACTAGACGCGTGCCCTCGGCCTGCTCGGGATTTCCCCTCTGCTGACTGCTTCAAGCCTCGCGCCCGGCCACACCTCGCCTACCTCGGTCACTGCCCTTTTATAGAGATCGACCGATCTCTGATCCGAGCACGCAGTTAGCTTAACGCGCCCTTGGTGCCATCCCGCATCTCTGCAGGACGGGGGCGATCCCGGATTTTCTCTCAGGATCCTCAAGAAAATGGAGTTTAGTGCATTATACACTACCCTCCACTTTTCCGACGTGATGCTCCCATCTTCCTGACCTATGTTCAGGATTTCACTGAATAATTTCAGTTTCTGCTCCTTAGGAGCACCTGGCGTCATGTCTGCTTGCACTTTGGCCTGCTTACTGCCTTCTGCTTCAAGCTCATCCTGGGACCTCTGTCTTTTAGACACAAGGACCCTCTCCGAGCTATCGCAGCCGACAGTTTTCTTAGCCCATGCTACAGATTCCTTCTGCGCAACTGTAAGCTGCCCCTCAGGGGTCGCAGCCAGTTTCTGCAGAACTCTAAATGCCGACCGTCTCTCTCTGTACCGTCGTTTTGCTGGGGGGATCTCTCTCGGTCCCCCGCTCTTCTGTTTGGCAGTTCCGCTTCCACCTGGCTTCGATGCCATGGTGTTGCTCACACCTGCCTCAGTTGGAGGAGCCCCACCTTTCTGGTTAGAGTTACTACCCTCTATAGTACTTTCCGGTTTTTGGTGGGTACCGGTCCCCTTGTTTTTATTATTTTGTTCTAAATCGTCCATTTATTCCCACGCAGAGATCCGTATACGCAGGTAAGGCTAAATACAACTGGAGGTCGCCAGGTATCCAGAGGGCTCCGTTCACGACTGGGCTTTGTTAAATGGGCCCCCAGTCTAGTCGATCATCAGCACGGGTCGCATAACACCTTAATCCAGCCCATTGGCTCACCGAGTACCCCGCCTTCCACGCCCCGCCCCCTCCAAAATCCACCCACTCATTCACCCATCTATATGGATATCCCAAACAAATGGGACCCATTTCATTCAGGGGATTACCGTTTATAGGGTTCCCTACTCACTACCTGGAGGCTCGAGATCGCAGGGAGACGTGACGCTCAGTTCACCGTGGTTGTGGTCGATGGTTTTATGGCGCCATCAGTTCGCCTTCCCCTACTGGGTATCATAGGCACTCAGAATTTAGTGAACAGAGGTTAACCACTCCCCCGTTCTCTGAGACTCTCCTTCCAGCAGAGCTGCGGTTGGGGATGGCTTATTTAACCCATTTTTGACAAACCACATGCGTTTGCACAACATCAGACGCCTTGTATTTTTTTCTGTAGGCAAAAAACCAAAGGGATTTTATGGTACATGCATAAGTTATTTTAGTATTTATACCTGTATAACGGGAAAATCTCTATGGTTTTTTTTTCAACAGAAAAAAAATACAAGACATGTCTGATGGTGCGCTAACGCACCATTTGTCACCAATGGGTTAATTCACCGCTAACCTACCTATCGATAGGCCGTTCACAATCCACCACCTTTGAGCTATCGGGGGGTAGCTGCAGCTCGCCACGGGTCTGTTAGTTAAATTAGTTTACAATTTTTTACTTCTCCCGTGCTCGTGGTTTGTACTTTGAACTTTGCTGAGACTACTCTGGACTTTGCTGGTACGTTTGATAAGCATCTTCTATATAGTTGGTGTAGAAGCACTATATACCAAATAGCTGACACCTGCTTGAACCGTGGACAATGGTCTAATGTATGGTTCATCTGGCAATAGATGCAAATCTCGCGTATAGTTTTGTTGTGGCAAACGTTTGTCTTACCACTTGCGGCTTTTGTTGTTGCGATTGATTTTTTTGGGCTATATGATGCTTCCAAGGTTTTGAAGCGTTGTTCAAGAAACTTAAGAAATTCTTCAGTTTTCTGAAATTCTGTATTTTGTTAAGCTGATATGATTAAGCATTTGTTGTTGTATCTATATTGTTTACGGTTGAATCCAAGTGGCCTATTAGTTTAGCTGCTGCTCCACTGAGATGGTTTTTCAGATAGTTTATTCTATGTGTAGCATTAGGTTTTGGCCTATTAGACGTTTGAACATTTCAGAGAAACCACTCCATTTCATGTAATCTCCAAAAAAAACGTGAGTAGCAACCGGTTTCAGCTTTATTTCTGATGTTGTGTGACTGATAGCTGACGTTTGTTCTATTGCAGTGGTAATTTCAATTGTCATCTTTGTGTAACTTTCTTTTAATGCTTCAAAATCCCCTCTTGTGAAGTATCCTAGCCTCTTATAGTCATTGTCTGAGGCCTCACAAAGCTCTTCATGTCTATCATTTATTTGATTTATCACTCGTTGCATATGTACTGTATAGCGAATTGCATAGCTGCTTGCCTGCTCTTTCATCCAAGACATTTTTGGCCTTCTCTATTTCTCTGTACAATTTCCTCATTTTAAAATCTTGTCTACGTATTATTTGATTGAGCGTGGGCTGTTGTTGCTTTAATCTGTCGGTGTGTTGGTTTTTTGTACGAGCTTTTTATTAGAATCGCCTGTCTCGGAGGCTACGAACTCCATGCTGCGTGGTAATATGGAAATTGTAAATACTTAGCCCGAATAGATTAACACTCTATACTTATTTTAAAATCCCAGTTTGCATATTTTAACACGATATTCATGATATTTAAACTTTCATTGGCAAGATTATTTAAACACTATAAAAATTAAAAGAAAATTACAAAATTGCGTCCTGTGGTGGTTGAAAGAAATCTTCCATTGTCAGGGATAACATTGGCGCAGGAATTACTGTAATCTTTTAATTGGATGTGGGTGCTGTTGTAGACCCGCATTGCTCTTTTGGTAATTGAACCTTCTAAATACTTCAGGTTAAATATCTTATTGTAATCTCTAAGCAATTATTATTATTAATCCTGGAACTTGAGACTTTAAAGCGAGTGGCGTTAAGTAACTCAATTCAGCTGTAACTACGATAATATTTACGTATACTATAGTTTTAAAATTAAATCAAATCAAATCTGCTAAGGCCGGGTTTCCTTCGTGTCTATAAAACTATATTTCGTTGGTTTGGAATTTCCGAGAAATTTTAATTTTTTACGGTACGCCTAATAATTGCTTTTCAAATAATGCAAACATTAAAAATTCTATCTGTTCAGAGATTACTGAAAAGTGGAATTTTGTGATCTTTCTACTGTGCCAAGAGCCAAAATAATTAACCTCTTTGCCTCGCTATTCCGACAACACAATTTTAATGGAAAGATTCTAAATTAAATGATGGTTTAGACCAAATTACGAGTCCACATCAAATTCAATAAATCACTGCATGTGTCCTGGGTCGAGGCGACATTTGTCAAAATTACACATTAAAGTGTCTAATTCATAAAGAATATAACGTTTAACTGTGGAAATAGGCACAGTTAAACATTCCATCCTTTATGAGTTAGACACTTTATTGTGATGGTGGACACCATTGATAGTGTAAACTCATTTAGAGAACCAACTTGCATGAAATGATGGCCATAAACAATTTTCACTTTGCTGCTCTAATCACGTCCGCATTATACATCAATATAGATACTGCATTAAAGCGTTATCGAAAGGAAAAAAATAAGAAGCGTCTTCTCTTTGTATCTTTGCGTATTTCTACTTCTTAGACTTAAAATCATTTTCTTATGTACACACATATACGATATGAACAAAATTATGCACTTGTTTCTTGATTTCCTGCTTAGATAAAGTTATTATAATTGTTTTCTTAGCTATGTTGTTTTGTTGCTGTGTTGTATTCCAGTTTTCTTATTTATGTCTTTTAATTATACATTTTCTCTTCTAATATATATATATATAAATATATATATATATATATATATATATATATATATATATATATATATATATATATATATATATATATATATATATATATATATATATATATATATATATATATATATATATATATATATATCTTTTTCGTGTTGAAGATGACCATTTCGTCTTTGTTTTTTCTTTATAATTCTAGAGTGCATTGGACATTTCACCGATATTGGAACAGGAAAGGCGAATTTTGCAGGAGCAAAAATTTCGAGGGCACGACATACATCAATTGGCGATTAATTCGCAAATACAACCGGCATGTTCCGGGATTGGAAATAAAAATCCATTGTTACCATTTTTTCCATATTTTCGTTATAATGTGCCACCCGGTGGTTGGGAACAATCATCACATTTAGTTCATATTGCAGCCGGTAGTGTATCAAATACGACGACAAACAGTTCAGTAGTAACACGAAACTGTGGAGTGCCAGCAACAAAGGAGAACCGGGTATCACCATCTTCACCAATTTTAACCACAGATCCAGATGCACCGCTAAACTTAACAAAACCGAAAAGCTCGTCCCAGAGCCCAGTCAATATTTTGTTACCGACAATTAATGTATCGTCGGGACAAAGTAGTTTAACGCCACAAACATCACAACCACAACATCATACAGCACCTGTTCCGGGTACAATGCAATCCCGAAGCTTTCTACAGTATCCACCTGGTATACCGGCACAATCACCTTCGTCTAATGGCGGTAAATCTGGTCAATTTGATGATCCTGATTTTATTTCGGCATGTCGTATGTGGGCCGGTGGTGATCACTCGGGTATGAACACTTCCCATCAACCGCACAATAATAATAAACCGCCGGTGGATGATGATAAAGTTAAATTGGTGCGACAGTCGCGAGGAAATCGCGACAGTGGTACAGCCTCAGGATCATCAAGTACAACAGGTGGTGGTGGTCCGGGTGGTGGTCCGGGTGGTGGTAATGGTGCGCACACTATTCATGGATCTGACCAAAGTAAACCGCATATAAAACGACCAATGAATGCATTCATGGTGTGGGCAAAAGATGAGCGACGAAAAATTTTAAAAGCTTGCCCCGACATGCACAATTCAAATATCTCGAAAATTTTGGGCGCCCGATGGAAGGCGATGACCAATTCAGAGAAACAGCCGTACTACGAGGAGCAGTCACGCCTCTCGAAATTACACATGGAACAGCATCCTGATTATCGGTATCGCCCCCGACCAAAGCGAACATGCATTGTGGATGGCAAGAAAATGCGAATTTCGGAATATAAAATGTTAATGCGAAATCGACGAGCGGAAATGCGGCAATTATGGTGCCGAGATGGATCGGAAAATTATCTACAAGATATGACACCGCCATCGACATCGACGGGCCGCTCTGGTACACCCCCAAATGGAACACCCGGATACTATTATCCACCGGACAGTTTATCACCATCGGGATTCTCATCCGAGGGTAATGCAACTAGTTTTGATTCGCGTGATGACGATTAAATTGGGCGAAAATTATCGCGTTAAGTATATACAAAACCACACAGTAATGAGGCTTTTTAGGAATTTCGCGATTTTTATGTTAATTTTTTAAGTTTTTGTGTTCTTTGTGTGCCATTTATATATATATATATTTACTAGATGATGAGGCTTGGATACGTGATATAACTAAGTGAGTAAAGTGAACTAAGCAATATATAAAATTTTGAGATAATTAATGTGCCATCGCGTTTTTGTTACCCTCACAAAACAAAATAAGCGTAACATAAAGAACATATTAAGTTCACGCACTTGTACGCGGGAGGGGGGGGGGGGGAGGGGCATGTAAATAAAATACACTTTTATTCAAATACACTTTAAATTAGTTAATTAAAAAGAAAAATTTTAAGTCCTAGTCAATAAATAATTTTTAATCCACTATTTCAACCATCCACACCACCACCGCATCCCTTCGTAAACTATATTTAACTGTGTATAAGGAATTATTAACAATATGATAATTGTGCGGAAATTTTTCTTTTAATATCGTATGTATAAAATAATTTATTTAAATCTCTATATATATAGTATATAAATATATATATATATATATATATATATATATATATATATATATATATATATATATATATATATATATATATATATAAATAAGAGTTTTATTCCAATAATTACATAAATAAATATATTATCAATTATTAAATTAAAAATTTATATATGACAAAAAAAAAAACTCCCACATCGTGTCCAAATTGTATATGTGTAGATTCAAGTTGGTTCGCAACTCAAGGCAAACAATCCAGGGTTGTGCTTACTGTGACTGACGTTTAACCAAAAATATTAAAATTTAAAAAATCCTTAAATTCTGGCAGAAACTCAAAAAGTATTTTCCACATTTATAAACACAGTAAACGCCTCTGAATTTTTGGCTTCGACTTATGAATCACGTGATTTAATATACATCATGTACTATCCCTTAATTTACTCGACTATATATAACCAATTTCTCGCCAGTAAATGATATAATGATATATATATATATATATATATATATATATATATATATATATATATATATATATATATATATATATATATATATATAATATTTCTAGCATAAAAAATTTAAAAATTAAATTATAAAACAAAAATATATTTATAAGTTTAAGAATTTTATTATATAAATACATAATAAATAGATATATTTCGTTTAGAATAATTACATATATATAAAATGTATTTCGGGAAGTGATTCTTTTAAAGAGGAGCATATTTGAGGGCGCCTAAACCTGTAACCTATAACCCGGCTTGTACCGACCGGATATTCAAATTTCAGAAATTTCATATACATTTCAACACGTAATTGTTATTATTCTCAGTATTTAAATGTTAAGGCTCAATGAAAGATTTTTCCTATATTCTACAGAATCCGGATCTGTTAAAATTTTAAATCTCAGAACATTGATGCCACCGCCCTTGAAGGTGGTAGAGCTTTTACGAAATATTAATTTTTCTAGGAAATAGCAAATAAAAATGAACCTCATCGCACTGACTAATATTTTGTGGTGAACATGTAGATCAACGTGTGCCACTCACAATGGTCGGGAGCCTTCAATGCGTGCACGAACTGAATCTTGTACGCTCGTAAACTAAGATTTATCTGCAAATCTTCCATAATGTGGATTCCAAAATTATTCAGAATCAATATCACTCTCAGCTTCATTTTCTATACACCTTCCAAATCAGGATCTATATTCGTTACATTTTGTCCATCGTTTAATTGCAATTAAAAATTGTGATAAACCGGGTTTATTAGTGAAAGCTGCGAACTTTTTTAAGTGGTTTATGGGTAAATCACCTTCGTAGCATTTTGTGCAATATCACTGTGCTAGTAGAAAAATGTGACAAGCTGGGCACCCAGGGGGTAAACCTAATTCGAGTACGCTGAGCTCAATGGTGCTAGTCCAATTTTAAAGTTAGTCCCCATTTTTGAGATATCGCATTCGACATGTTTTGGCTCTGAGTCAAAATATACCCTCATTTTCACGTTGATAGCTCTTGAACCATTAAGAGTTTTGTTATGCTTTCTTCAGCAAAGTTGTTGCGTAGATCTAGACCAACACCTTTGCCGAACATATCAAAACCGAAAAACCACAGCTAATTGTCAGTTAGGGTTGATCATTCCAGAACAGGAAATTCATCTGAATGCGGCAAGGGTTAGTTTAGTTTTTGTCGTTGCAGTGTACGAAAAATCACCATAAAATCAACTGAATCGATTTAAATTTCTTTTAAATAGTTTCTACTATTGTATCTATATATTTGTCGATGCGATATTTATTCGATCGTTTCTAATCGATTTAAATTCAACAAAATGATAAAAACAGTGTTTTTCGTCGAAATGAAAAGCAAAAAAAAAAATTTGATGTGGTTTTTCGGTCTAGATATGCTCGGCAAAGTTGTTGGTCTTGATCTGCGCAACAACTTTGCTGAAGGAAGCATAACGAAAATTTTAATCGTTCAAGAGCTATCAACGTGAAAATGAGGATATATTTTGACTCAGAGCCAAAACATGCCGAATGCGATATCTCAAAAATGGGGACTAACTTTGAAATGGGACTAGCACCGTTGAGTTCAGCATACTCGAATTAGGATTACCCCCCGCCCAGCTTGTCACGAAAAAAAAGTTTGCAATTCAAGCACAGTGTATTTGGCACTTTTAATGGTTCGTCTTCTTGAAGTGTGTTTTTGAACTGAATTTTTCCAAATTCTGGAATAAATCGTAACCATTTAACCTGAGCCCAATCAAATCTAGCCCCATTCGTATGTTAGTGCGTTTCTTTTTCTGCTCAATTATAGAGTGGTCTACATCAAACTCCATGTGAGTGTGACCTGGCTCAAGGAGTTTGTGGTCCACTATTTAATGTTGTGATCAAATGATTGCATAAAAATTATAAACATCATAACAACATATGAATTTTTATTTTGGCCTGAGCCAAACCAAACTCTGCCCCCACCATATCGATTTTTATTTTAAATTTGTCACATTTGGAGCATTTGTAGTGGCTGTCATAGGTCCGGTATGAGTTGATGTGCTCTGTGACTTCTCTTATTTTGTTTCTGTCAATTTATTATAACAGGTGTCATTTTAACGCGATTATCCGCAATCGGGATGTTCAATAATCTCTTTTTGGTTACAGTCTTCAGAAAACTTTCAGTCTCACCTAAAGTTCGGCTTAAACATTTCTGATAAACTGTGCCTACATCAATCTGGCCAAATACAACTCTTTCGCTTGATATGATGGCAATAGCCAGTACTTGTTGAATATATTAAATTGTTGGTCATATGTAAGTTTAGACTGGCACTGCAATTTGCACGACTCAAGCTTGATGCACTTGAAGTAGAGATACCAGCGTATGTTGTTTGAGAAGCGATATTGTGCTCTATTTCTTCCGCCATTTTTTGTAGATCTGGGTCGTCTTCATACTTTTGTTCTAGAATCATCACAATTAGACGGCAGGAAATCCGGGTCAATATCGCTATTGTCAAGATCGATGATAGATAATTTAACGGACAATTTTTGCATGCAATAATCGGATATATCGCCTAAACGCATTTAAGCAATTCTCAATTTTTGGTAGAAAATTATATTGAAACATGTTATGTAATCGGTAATTGCAAGTCTTTTTGAGCATATTGCGTGTACTCTTTGATATTCCAATTTTTAGTGTTGAAAGATTCTGGTGATGATATTGGTTCTAATGATGAAATGATTTCCATTAGCAACCATGTTAAAATTTCCTAAATTTTCTTCTATTTTGTTGCTTGCATTATTAATTCGAGCAACCGTTGCGACCAATCCTCTGCCCTGGGTAATTTATTTCAAACCAATCACGAACCGGTGTTTCAGAGTGTGCAGGAGCTCCATCTTATTGATACAAGAAAGTATTTCTCACGATGAGTGGAACTACTTGTTTCATTCAAATATTGAAGATATTTTTGTGAGTTAAATCTTTCAGGTGGTTATATTGACCCGATAAAATTATTTCAAAATATGTCACACCATTCATTAAAACTAAATCGTCTTTGAAATGATTATTCTCGCTTGATGGGTGAATTTTTTTGGTTGCCACTCATGAAGATTGTGGATTTCCAGAGTAACTAATATATCCCCGATTACCCGATGTAATCTACTATAATCATAATAGGGACGGCTGTTCTTCACATAATTCTTAACATTACAAACTTAGTATGCATATTAATTTATAGTATACATATTAGTGATTGATTTGTGGGTTCAGTTTCATTGAAATCTGGTAAAATACTATTTTTGAATTCTGCCCCATTATAACTACCCCGTTTTAAATTTTGCGAACATTTTGATTCAAAGCTCATAACTTGGTCATTCAGTGGTAATTGATCTACTTCATCCGTCACTTTATTTCCGTTTATTTCACGTAATTTCTTGCGACTACTCTTTCTTGATATTTCACAATATTATAGTTGCATTTTTTAAATTTTTATCCAAATTTGAATGCATAGATCGTTTGTTGCGGGATGCCATGGTGCTGTTCTCTTATGAATGATTCCATTTGCCTCAATGAAATGTTTAATTTTGGATTTACAAATTGAATACCATTATCACTTCAAATTACCTTCGGTATAAACCAAAATTAGCGAACAAATTTCGAAGTATTTCAATATATGTATTGTATTTGAACAGAAGAAGAATCTATACACAAAAAGAAATACATCCCGTAAAATGGTCCTGCGAAATCTAAATGCAATTGTTCAAACGCTTGTGCTGGATACTCCTTATCGAATTCCAGCCACCAACAGAAACTCCGACCAAATGCCTTCATTCTTGTCACTCTGAAATGTGTTTCATGTAAATCATTCAGCACTTTATTTTTCAAATTTTCATGGAACTCTTATTCCTCGAATTATACAACCTGTTTGTTGTTAAATTTTCCAGTAATTTCTTTATTTTTCAGTCGCAAGCTGTCTGTTTGCCAATTTCTTGCATAGTTACTGGTAACGTTTGAATTAAAACGATTGTAATAATTTATCAGTCCTATAAGAATAACTGTAACTCCGATTTATTTATTGGACGTGGAGCCTTTTGTAATGCTTCGATTTTAGAATCCGCCTGTAAAATTCCTAATTTGTTTAATTTGAAACCACAATATTCAATTTCGTGCTTTAAAAATTCTGTCTTTCTCAGATTTATTTTTAATCTGTATTCAGAGAGTCATTTGAAAATTTGTTATAATCTCTGAAGATGGATCTTGTCATTTGGAGCTGTCATTCTAATGTCGTCTATGAACACGCAAGTTCCTTTAATCTTGAAGAATGGACTCTATTTTTCTTTGTCACTTTGCTAGGGCACAATTAAAACCATTTAACATACGAGTACACTTATACAATCCTTTGTGCGTACTCAAAGTTAGTAAGTGTTGGTCATCCTCATGTACTTTCCATTGTAAGTATGCAGTACGAAGGTCTAACTTTGAAAATTTATCGCCCGCCGCTAAGTTCTCAAGAAGCGGGTTGATTGTGACCTTAAAATCTCTACAAATTCGAATGCTGGCATCTGCTTTCATAACAGGTACTATTGGAGTTGTACATTCATTTCATTCACTCCTTTATCTTCTAAACGTTTAATTTCCTGTTCTACCCTCTGTCTTATGGAAAATAGAATTTGGCAAGCTTTAAAAATAATGATAAGATTCCATTAATTTATTTAATTCTAATTGAGTGTCATCCGAAATTTTTTCCAAAGAAATTGAATTTACCTCACTCCAAATATTCGCAAAATTTTTACACGAATACATCCCCTAATGCACTGTTTCCCGAACAACACTGGTTTTTCACCCTCAACCACATATAAATCTAACCATTTTGAACTATCATCGAACTCAACCATCATTTGAATCAATCAACGCCGCACCTGAAGATTTAAATTTTTGTGCATCCTTTGACGATGCGTCCATCGTCGCAGCTACTTCTACCGCCTTTACGAATGTTAAACCCACTAATTTCTAAGTGCTGTCTAGCGTATTGACGCTTTATACTCTTTAATAGTTTCCCCTTCTCGTTGATGATGGTGGTGAAATTTATAATATTTGAATATTGACTCAACAGGTGTTGGAAAATACAGTATGGATGGAAATTTTCATTCCCGAATTGACTTATCTTAATTGTTGGAAAAATGGTCAAAAGGTTAATTCAAGGTAATCTGCCGTGCGAAAAACTTTGGAATGCAATTTAAATGGGTAACGGTTCATTTCCGGACATATGCTGAGAAGACTTTTCTCCATGGCATTGATCCAGCTACACCCCCTCTTCATTTCGACTCGTACTTACGGGACACCCTGTACCTGTATACATCCTAATATCTACATATCCATATTTATGAATATTAAAAAAAAATCAAGAGTGATATTTAATCAAATATCATAAAAATTTGGCAACTTCAGAAAAGCATAGCATTTTGTCCATATAGGGACGAGTCTTTGTTAAGTCCTTAACATTTAAATACTGAAATACATGACGACCCTTCACAATAAATGTTTTTTTCCCCAAAAACTCACAGCGAAATATATTTAACATTAATCCTCGGGTACGTCCCTCATTAGTGATGGCCTCATTTTGAGGCAGTAAAAAGTTGCTATCAGTTTTTTTCAGATATTAAACTTTAAGTCACGCTAGTCAACCTGTCATAGAATGTACATAAATAAGTGCTTAATCTTAACCAAGTTTAATTCCAAAATTTTTCGAATGCTGCTAATTTGACTACTCGATTGGTTCATAATACTTGTCGCCAATCGTATTGTCTTTATATGAGTCAAAATTATCATAATTTTTAAACTGATGGTAACTTGCGGTAAGATGGCCCAATTTATGTTACGGGGTTGTTTTATTAATATTTAATTATTTTTTTATAATTTTGAGTCCCATTTATTAATATTCTTGTTTAGTATGAAATCATATTGATTTCATTTGGGAGAGTGCGCGCTCAGGATCGATGTTTGCAAGAAAGAATCGGGCACTCTCACCTTTAGTAGTTTGATATATTATTTAAAATAAAAAAAAAAATTGTAATTGGCAGAGTTACCAAAAAAAATTGTATAGTTTTACATTTAATTTTTCTTCTGTGTTATAAAAACAGTTTGGTGTCGATGAAATAAACATCGCGATAAATATGTTATATAGTAATTCAATAAAATAATTTTTTTTATAGATTCGTTAGTAATTTTTTTAGATACTTCGACTATTTTAACCATTTATACCCCATAATATGTTTTTTTTCTTGTATTTTTAAGAGAATAATTATATTTGAAAAACATTTTAATGATTCTATAAATATACATAATGAATTAAAAATTATACATTATTTCAATAAATAATTAAATAAAAAAACAAAATAAAGTATATAAATATATATATATATATATATATATATATATATATATATATATATATATATATATATATATATATATATATATATATATATATATATATATAATATTTAATAAATAATTAAAAAAATATGTAACTTAAATTAATATAGAATATTATATACATAAATTAATATAAATAAATAATATGCAAAATTGTAGTATATAGATATGTCTTTAGGGTCCGAGTATTATATATATATATATATATATATATATATATATATATATATATATATATATATATATATATATATATATATATATATACATTCATAAACAAAATTATTTACCTATACATATCTATATAATCAACTTACGATATTAATTCAAAACAGTAATATATAGTATGTCTTTTAACTTATTAAATATGTAATTTCAGAGTCAGTTGCTACTCTAAATGATATGTTCGTTTTAAAGTGGTAAGTATGGTAGTAGGTACGACAATTTACCGAAAATTGCAATTTCCTGAAACGCAGATTACCAAAATAGCCGAAATTTAAGAAGAACGACAGTTTATCCAAAACGACAATTCATCTAAAATGGCTAATCATCGAAATCAACAATTCAATCAATCAATTCACCCTGAGACTTACTGAATTTGTGACAATAATTTGTATCCGTTCAAAATCAGTAAGGCAACAGGGAACAACTCCCGCTTAAATTTCAGAAAACCTACAGGAACTAGATGACGGTTCCATTTAGAATTTTAGGTTCTGAATGGATTTGCAGAAACGTTGTACATATCAACAAACTTTTAAAGGAAAAAGTTCCTATGAAACTACCACTTCCAAGAGGTCCGTCACGCCAGCCGAAGCCATATCAGCCGAAACCAACTATAGCACAACTAGCACAACAGATTTTCACGTCCTACCTTACACCGTTGCCGTAGCCAATTCGAGTACGTATGCGGTTATTTGAACTTTCCTATTTTGAAATCAAGGGCGAGATGATGAAATGCGTCCGGAAAAATCAACTGAAGAAAAATATTTCAACGGACAACCACAAAAAAGTTAAAAATTGATCAAAGTTGGCCTCAATATTTTGTATGGTAAGTTTAACGATATAATTGTATTCCATAACCATATAATTATCGACTACCAGTTTAAAAAATTCAATTTTTAAAAGCTTCTAGTCGATTAATCATTACATCCATTAAAGCAAATTTTAATAAATTTAATTGAGTAGCTCACAAATTACAAAATATCCAAAATATCTAAAACGTTTTTGTATCTCATAATATAGGGAAACAGGCTACCACATCTAGGGAAGGCAGCGGGCGCATAAACTACCCAATCCCAGCACGAGGAGTATACTTTAAATCCGTTGAAAGCAAGTATGAAATATAAATGGAGTTGCATTTTATTTAAAAAAAACATAAAATTTGCGCTATTTGACGTCGTTATTGGATATCACCACATGAATTATAAAATAAAATTCATGGCAAAATTACTCCATAATGCACGCTGTGACATCTTACGTGTAAGAACGCAAATGTATTATAATACATTTGCCTTTCCGGACCTAAGATGTCGCAGCTTGAATTATGAAGGGATTAATGGATTTGTTGTTGTAACAAGTCAAAAAAAATACGCCATTTGTATTTCTTGAAAAACGAGGCAGCACAGCACAAAATTAATTAAAAAATACTAAATTCGCCGATTATCATCGAATGGATTTGTTTTTTAATAAGTGATAATACATTGCGAACGCTTCAATTTCATTTGTACGCGTCATTTTTCCTAAAAAGTTCCTATGAAACTACCACTTTCAAGAAGACAGATTTCGGCAAAATTTCACTGATTTCTCGTGTCCATCACGCCAGCCGAAGCCATGTCAGCCAGCACAACAGATTTTCACGTCCTACGTTACACCGTTGCCGCAGCCAATTCGAGTACGTATGCCGTTATTTGAACTTTCCTATTTTGAAATTAAGGGCGAGATCATGAAATGCGTCCGGAAAAATCAACGGAAGAAAAATATTTCAATGGACAACCACAAGAAAGAAAATTGATCAAAGTTGGCCTCAATATTTTGTATGGTAAGTTTAAATTGTATTTATAAGTCATACTAACATCCATTAAAGCAAATTTTAATAAATTTAATTGAGTAGTTCAAAAATTAGAAAATATCTAAAACGTTTTTGTATCTCATAATATAGGGAATCAAGCTACCACATCTGAGGAAGGCAGCGGGCGCGTAAACTACCCAATCCCAGCACGAGGAGTACACTTTAAATCCGGAACCCTAGAGAGCAAGTATGAAATATAAAGGGAATTGCATTTTATTTAAAAAAAAGAAATTGCACTATTTGACGTCGCTATTGGATATCACCACATGAATTTAACCATACATAAATTTAATGGAGAATTACTCCATAATGCAAGCTGCAACATCTTACGTATAAGAACGCAAATATATTATATAATATATTTGCTTTTCCGGACTTAAGATGTCGCAGCTTCAATGGATTTGTTATTGTAACAATGTCAAAAAAAAAAATACTTGAAAAACTGCCTGTGTGCAGCCAAAATATGTAAAAACTTCCGCTTTGTCAAAAAATAGACATACTTAAAACAATTGTAATAACTGTTTAATAAATTGAATACAAATATGATATTTGTTTTTTTGGGAACCGCAGCATTAAAGAGTACTAACTAACAAATTCAAAATCGCTAAAAAAAAAATTTTGTGGTTTTAAATTATGTATAACAAACAAAACATCTTTGACAAGATAGTTGGTGGTGTTAAGTACGTGCTGTTCAAGTTGCGATCTCGAGTTCGATTCTCGCTCGGACCGAAAAATTTTTATAATTAAAATATAAATTTAATAAATCTAATAGACTTTAATAATTCTAATAGATTTAAATAAAATTAATTTATTAAACTTTTGCAAATTATAGCGATTTAAAACTTAAATAAAAAAAAAAATCCGCGAGAATCGAACCCGTGACCGCGGCTTGTCATTTCGCGATTCCACATCTTGATTCTTTCCCCTACAACCAAATCCTGACGCAAAACGCAATGTGTGTACAATGCCGGCCGGATGACGTCATTTTCAAGTTTTTGTGACGTCATTTTCAATCTGAATTGTTGTTGTTTTTGCTCACGGCGCACATTACAAAAATCCGGAAAATTTCCGATTTTTTTTTTGCAAAGTAACAGGCAAACAGAAACGAAAAGAAGTATACACTAGTAATATTTGCGCTATTCAAATTAAGATGGCGCACCCGGAACTAAGGAGAAATTTGAATAGCGAGAAATATCTTTTTAATGCATGGTGGCGCTTTCTTCAGTTCAAAAGTGTAAATTCCAATAGCCCATGCAAAATTGTATGGTGTACCATTTATCGCATGGTGCGATCATTTATTTTCAAAAAATAAACACTTTTACTTAATTATTAGATAAAACAAGCATTTATTTTTTATTAAAACATAAATACAGAGTATAATAAGATTTAAATAGAATATCTTGATGTTTTTAAAATGGCGCAACCTCAACAAACTGCGGTTTTGGGGTCGACACTCGTTCTTTCCATCATTATATCTGTAACATAAAATTTTAATTTAGTTTTTAAATAAAATAAGCAAAATTTAAATAAATTTTAATTATAAATAAGTGTTTTATTTTGCGCAATTTGACACAAAACAATCACATATTTTGTTTTATGTTTCTGTCTTAACGAAATTAGACCACATTGTGTTTCAAACGTGGATTGCAGACGAATGGGGCGACATATTGAAGCAAACTAAACGTAGATCAACTCGTAATAACGTTAAGCATCGAAAATAAACGAAACATGCTGAATCCGTTTTTCAGACGAACGGGACGACATATTGAAGCAAACTAAACGTAGATCAACTCGTAATAACGTTAAGCATCGAAAATAAACGAAACATTCCGAATCCGTGACTATAAAATTTATCCGTTCAAAAAACGGCAAGGCTAACACCATCACGTTTTTTCGCAAAAATTGACAACTTTTTTTTGTTGAAATTCCGGCTCAAAATGATTATAGGTACAGTATATAACACGTTGAGCCTAAAACTACCGGTAGAATGCATAAGGAAAGCGTGATTACTGGAAATGTCGCATTTCGAAATCCGCAGTTTCAAACGTGGATTGCAGACGAACGGGGCGACATATTGAAGCAATTTAAACGTAGATCAACTCGTATTAACGTTAAGCATCGAAAATAAATGAAACATTGCGAATCCGTGACTATAAAATTTATCCGTTCAAAAAACGGCAAGGCTAACGGCATCACGTTTTTTCGCAAAAATTGACAATTTTTTTCAAAATATCGGTTTAAAATGATTAAAGGTACAGTATATAACACGTTGAGTCTAAGCCTACCGGTAGAATGCATAAGGAAAGCGTGGTTACTGGAAATTTCGCACTTCGAAATCTGCAGTTTCAAACGTGGATTGCAGACGAATGGGGCGACATATTGAAGCAAACTAAACGTAGATCAACTCGTAATAACGTTAAGCATCGAAAATAAATGAAACATTCCGAATCCGTGACTATAAAATTTATCCGTTCAAAAAACGGCAAGGCCACGTTTTTTCGCAAAAATTGACAACTTTTTTTGTTGAAATTCCGGCTCAAAATGATTATAGGTACAGTATATAACACGTTGAGCCTAAAACTACCGGTAGAATGCATAAGGAAAGCGTGGTTACTGGAAATTTCGCACTTCGAAATCTGCAGTTTCAAACGTGGATTGCAGACGAACGGAGCAACATATTGAAGCAAACTAAACGTAGATCAACTCGTAATAACGTTAAGCATCGAAAATAAATGAAACATTCTGAATCCGTGACTATAAAATTTATCTGTTCAAAAAACGGCAAGGCTAACACCATCACGTTTTTTCGCAAAAATTGACAACTTTTTTTTGTCGAAATTCCGGCTCAAAATGATTATAGGTACAGTATATAACACGTTGAGTCTAAAACTACCGGTAGAATGCATAAGGAAAGCGTGGTTACTGGAAATTTTGCACTTTGAAATCTGCGACCACATTGTATTTGAAACGTGGATTGCAGACGAACGGGGCAACATATTAAAGCAAACTAAACGTAGATCTACTCATAATTACATTAAGCATCGAAAATAACCGAAACATTCGGAATCCGTTTAATCAATTGAACTATGGACACTTTCACACATTAAGCGATATATAAAAGCGATATATAATTTATAAAATTGTACTCCAGTACACTCATGTAACAGATACATATTTCCGGGCAATTTAAATTAATTCGATTAAATGATGAAATCCCCTTTCCCGTCAATATTAGTATAAATAATTAAATTTGTAATAGGTATAAATTCTTGTATATGAATTTTCTAAATACTCGTAGCATGATAATATAATAGCCAAAATAGAAAATGGAAAATTAATGATTTGATTTATATTTTTTTCGCTTGATGTAAAGTAATTGTGCATGCCTTTTTTACGATGCTGATTTATTACATGTTTATTAAAGTAACGTATCTTCGTTTTGATACAAATCATAAAAACTTATCACAAATAATTAAAAAAAATGTAATCGAGTCAAGAGGCCATAAATGAATGTTTTTTCCACTAATTACTCAAATTTTTCCATACACATAATTTAAATTTCCTTTGATAAAAAGTATAATGGTATCTACGAGTACACTTGAATTAAAAAATACCGCTCTAAATATTAAAGTTAAACATCTCAAACACTGACAAATTGGGATCGACATATTATATAAATATTTTTACTCACCATGTTACTTTCAAATCCGCTGGAAATAGCTGTGTCTTTACAGATATATAAGTAAAGGCTGAGCTCGTTCTTAGTTGATCGTGAATGCACAGTTGTTTTCAGGTCTGGTTTATCTCTTATATAGCCACTTCCAGAGTGCCCCAGGGTGTTGATTGTTTAACGATCTTAAATTGACCGCAGTTGGTAGGTGTGTGCTCCAAGGTAGCATCATTTCTAGAAAATATAGAAAAGTAAAAAATATAAGTGATTTGAGTTTTAATCTTGACAAGAAATTTGAGAAGTGGTCGAAAAAGTTAAGCGATCCTGCATGGGATTTGCATTAGGACATATGCCTTGGTTTCACCCACTCAGAGTTAATAGTTACATGACACTATTTAACTTTTTGCAGATTCCAATTGTCGACATGCATCAGATTCTCTCTAGAATTATTATGCTCCAACAATATCGCAGCTGATTAATTGTCGTATAAATTTACGTAACTTACGTACAACTAAACTTCTTGGTATTGGGTTAAGTATAAAAAATTATCAGGTATTTGGCATATAATCATTTGATACGAAAGGTTTCTAATATAACACAAAACAAAAGCCCGCAAGCGAAACAAATAAATCTGTTATAATTATAACACAATTGTATGTGTCTTCGCTACAAAATCAATATTATAATTACCAAATTAAAACAAGAGATGTCGCGAGCATGAAGTAAAGGAAAAATTAACCCAGTATGCAAGTATTCCACTGTGTGGACAAAACTGCTCAAATGTCGTACAAAATTCCGTTATTAAGAATTATTGCATATGCAATAATTCTTAATAACGGAATTTTGTACGACATTTGAGCAGTTTTTTCCACACAGTGGAATAATTGCATGCTGGGTTGGGTTGATATTTTTAATACAGTGACATCTACCGTGTGGCATTCAAACGATTAGCAAAAAGATTTTAGTGTTATATTCAACTCTATCACACGATAAAGGTCTCTATACGCTACAAAGAAATAATTTTAGAAACAAATTGTCTACTAGGTGAACGGTGTTTCAGCTTACTGAGAACACTGGCTGTTCTCATGAACAACCGGCATATACGCGCCATGCAATTGGTAAAGAACTTATGTATTGATCACAAAACAGTTTTAAACCATTTGAAAATAGCTGGATACAAAAAAAGCTTGAGTTAAACATTTAATGGACCGGATTTCTATCTGCGAAACGCTGCTGAAACGGAAGGAAATCGAGCCATTTTTAAAGTGAATGATTACTGGTAATGAAAAGTGGATAAGACACGACATGGACGAAACGAGGTGAAGCTTCCCAAACGGTATCAAAACCAGGGTTGAAGCCAAGAAAGGTAATGCTGTGTGTCTGGTGGATTGGAAAGAAATCGTGCATTATGAGGTGCTGCCACCGGGCCAAACGTTTGATTCTAATCTTTACTGTCAGCAACTAACGCGTTTAAGACAAGCAATTCAGTTAAAACGTCCAGAACTGATCAGCAGAAAGGGCGTTCGCAGCATTGATGACCTGGGAGAAACTGAGAGAGCTTGGCTGGGAAGTTTTGATGCACAACCACGCACCATATGGTCCTGACCTTACACCATCGGATCGGACTACCACTACCATGCAGAACCATCTTAATGGTTTTACATTAAATTCAAAAGAGGCCTGCGAAAATGAGTTGTCTCGATTTTTCGCCTCTAAACCACAGAACTTCTACAGTGATTGGATCATGGCTCTAACTGGCTCTAACTACACGATACTGTGGTGGAAATGTTTGCACTACATCAAAAACTTGAAGCTAGAGAATCCCTGTGAACCACACCAGAGACCACAGCATGACACTGAAAAGTTTTGTAAAATCTAAGAGCCACAGCAAATCGGCGGCGGAGAAATACAATGCGAGTGACTGGAGGTAATGTGGAGGACGACATCAATCTCTCAAGGGATGTATTCATTTTCAAAACCTGTCCATCAAACGAAGAATCAATTTTGTGAATCGTGCCGAAATTTGTACAAACTGCAGTAATCGACATCATCACTTATTGCATGAACCAGATCCAAGGCATGCAAAAACGGTTTCTGTCAGCAGGTTGGATGGCAATAAAACAACACTGTTAGCAACGGCTGTTCAAAGATCAACTCTATGTACGGAAAGCCGTTCAAAGTACGAACGTTAATAGATTAGGGATCCCAGGTTTCTCTAGTTACGGAAGAGGCAGTCCAACAGCTAAGGAGTTGGAGCGATGGTTGGAATTGGAGCGAATTTGTTCAACAGCTAAGAAATTGGAACTAACAAAGAAAATAGTGTCCAGATTTGCCTTCAACTTCATTTTGATTCCCCGTACAGATTGAAGGTGAACGCATATGTGTTACCATGGTGGAACGGCCCACTGTTCTTGCGCTCACGACAAGCAAAAGTTCGGAATACGAAACATCTGAGGAGAAAGAAAAACATGGTCACCACACATCCCTCAGGTCGCTCAGACGGATAACAATTCATATATTAAGATGGCGAACTAAACGAAGGGGACTAATTGACCAGGAAGAGTGGGACTTAGCCTTGTCTCGGCTAGTAGTACCAGTTCTGCAGGAAAAATTTGCAGCAGAATATTTACTACTGAAACAAGGAAAGCAAATCAATAAACGTAGCAGATTATTTCGCTCAACCCATTCCTCGGCAAAGGAAACATAATTCGGGTTGGTGGAAGGTGTACAAAGGGCCATTCACCAAGTTAGTGTTGGAGTGGAGACCTAAAGAATGATTGCACAGAGGCAACGCGGAAAAAATTCTGAGTTATCAGAGGCGTCCCAAGCAGCCAAATAACGCAGAA